>VXBQ01008648.1:1998163-2017522 GCA_013400175.1 Phainopepla nitens | reverse complement strand
GCCGCCGTGGAACCGGGCTGGAGGCAGCGGCGCTCCGCGAGAGCGCTCCGCAGGAGAGGCGAGCGCCCGCCGCGGCCGGGGAGCCTCCCTCCCGCGGGCCGGGTTCCGCCGCGGCCGGAGTCCCGCCGGAGCCGCTCGGGTGGGCGGAGGCGCCCGGCGCCGAGATTAAGAGTTAGACGGGCAAACCTCCAAAATTAACGTATAAAGCGTCCTTTTAGCTCTCTGACGAGTTTTGCAGCGCTGAAGGTGCTGGGAACAGAAACACGTTGTCGCCTTGCCACAGAAAGCCCGCGGGGCGGGAGTCGGGTTTGGCTGTCGCCAGCGGCCCGCGGGTAACGCCGAGCAGAGGCACGGAGAGCCCGGGGTCGGTCAGGTGTGCGATGGCTGCTCAGGCCCTCAGCGAGGTTCCTGAGTGTCATTGTCTCCTGCTAAAGCGTCACACAAATAACAGAGGGCTGTTACTCCGCACTCAGAGGATAAGGCTGGAAACAAATTCTGCTATTGTGTTTTCTACGTTGGGTGTCCGTGACGCGTGGAGATCCTGGGCCACATTGCTGTGTGTCCACTGTGGCAATGCTGGGAATGTAATGCTTGGAAACAATAAGCTGATTACTTAGAAAATAAACATTCACAACATAGCAAAATATTTTTGTACTTTATTTTACAATATTTTATTTAGAGCACAGAGTTTTTTTACGATTGTCAACGTGACTTGTAGTTGGTACAACTTCTGTTAGTTAACAGAAATGTAAGTTGACTGTTTGCTCAGGGGGTGTGTATTTTGATCCTGCCATTTAATCTAATGGTTGTTGACGTTACGGAGTGGCAGTTCCTTACTGCCTCAGTTGAAAAACCATTACATTCAGTTGTATTGCTGTTCCTTTAGATCTGTCCTAGAAATGCTGTGAAATCCATTCAGTGACTCATATTAATTCCAATAAATTTTGCATAGATATCATGGAAATAGGCCAATCTACTTTTGTTGTAGGCAACAGCCTCCTACAAATGCCTCCCCATCTTATATATACGAAGTTCAACCCCCAGTGGCCTTCAGCTGTCCCTCTATATTAAAAAGCAATTTTTCAAAAGGTAGATCCCTTTTTTTCTGTGAATATGATTGCCAGTAGAGTTCAGTGGACCAGATGCACAGTCATGAACAAAAACCAGGGAGAGCAGGCCACGTTAGGCAAGGCAAAGTTGGAAACAATGTTATTTTTCTCTTTTCTGATGAATCTGAGCATTGAGACCTTCAAAGAGTTCATCGTGACCTTTTTTTTAGAAAGATAAACTTGGGAACATCCAGATAAGTGATCCATTTTTATCTACTATCTAAATACCAAGTCATGTAAAATGTTATTTTCAAATTTTTCTGAAACCATACAGACTAGTAACGCTGAAGTTGTGATGGTTATTTAATTACCTGGTTATAGAAACCAAGAAGACAGAAGTTGAATATACGTTCACGAACACTAATAATGACACTTTTCAGCACTTCAACCTTTCATCCCCTTTTTCCTTCTCTTTTTAGTGCGTTTTGGTGTAGTTTGGGTTTTGGGAATTTTTTTGTTTAGTTGGGGTTGTTTTTGTTTTGGTTTTGTTTTTTTCCTCTTCTTTTGGGTTGTTTTTTTTGGGGTTTTTTTTCCCTTGCAGGTTCTTTTAGGCAACGTGTTTTAGGTAAGAGTAGAAATTGAAGTCCAGCTTTGATTTTTGCAGCTATCCAATTTTTCAAATTTGTCTCATTTTTGCTTCCATTGTCTTTTGAACTGATAGTATTTAATTTGGGTTACTGGACTGGTGCTGCTAGAAATGCTAAATTGTATTGATGGTTTTGAGTCTATATTTAAGCATATAGCCTGTCATTTCCAGTGACATGTACTGTGCCTATAAAACATCTTCTTTAATGTCCTTGGGCTTGTCAGGCTGAGTGGCATGCTTGGGCTCAGCCGTTGTTCTCCTCCTACAGCTGGATAAATTTATTAGTTACACAGATTTAGCATACAAAAACTGTCCAGCAGATTTCAGCCTTTATGCCTGACAGGTCTAGGATAGCAAGTGAATTTACACATGGAAGTAGACATAAACAACACAAAAAAAATGTGTCAGTCAGCCATGTAAAATTATTAGAGTGCCTAAGGGGTCCAGTTAGATGAATAAATTTGAAAAGTTAATGCCCACTGCAGTATGCCAGACTTCTTCACAGAGCTTACCGTCTTCATAGTAGAACAGGACGTTTGTGTCTCTCCTACCCCAATTCATAGTCTATTATCTCAGTACAAACAAACCTCACCTCTAACTTAAACATTCCTTGCAGCAATCTCTGGCCAGGAGGTAGAGCTTAAACCGAGGAAGTGATAGTGTTTTAAATAATTTTAAATGATTGTACCAAAGAACATCTCTGAGAACCATAGTGTTTGCGGGAGTGAGATCTGAGAAACAAACTCAGAGCTTGCCTATACATCCTGTGGGATCAGGAGAGAGGTCCAGATTCAGAAAGGTTCACTTTTCCTCAGTTCCACCAGAACAGAGATCAAATAGAGGTATTGGTGGTTATCTGCGGTAAGACTCATCTAAGTATTCAAAAGCAAACCTTAGCCTTTGCTCCAGGGACACATGAGGCTGTTGAAATGGTTTGTGTGCAAGACACTTAAAATTACATTTAGATAATAAACTGTTTCTGAGAAACATGACCTCCAAATTAAGCCTAAAGAATGTATTGCAGGCCTGGAGAACAGAAGTCTGACTGCTATAGTTATGCAGTTGAACCACCAGAATGTCACTGGTAAGGAGCTTGATAAAGGACTAACAAGCAGGATATCTACAATTCCTCACAGCACTAACAGTGCAGGACACCTGAAGTCTCATACAGAAAATAAATTTTAAACATATTTTTTAAAGATAGGTAGCATAAACTGAATGTGCAAAGCTGCTAGTGACAAGTGCTGGACATCATGCTTAGCGCATAGCTTAAGTCATGGAGCAATTTAAGTGCTTCACAGTTGCAAGACAAAGAAAATGAATCATAAGAAAGTGTTTGATATAATTTACTGATGAACTGTATAGAGAGGGGAGCTGTGTCCTTGACTTTGGGATTTCTCAGGCTCCAGTGCTGTAGGAGCCAGCACTGGGTTCTGAGTCACTTGCGTGCACTCCCCCCTAGCTAATTGTTCTAGTCCTCAGATCCTGAAACTCCTCATGGCAAATCCAGCAAGTCTGTGGCTAAAAGTAAAGAGAGTCAGGGACTGGGTGGTGGCAGGGGCAGTCTCCAGAGCAGCCAGTGTTCCTGTTGCCTCATGGGAAACCAGCCCATCCTGAGGAGTCAAGAGGTGGGCTCTTGGAAGAGCTGATGGCAGGAGGGGTAAAACCTTGTTCAGCCTAGATAAAAGTAGAAACTACTCATCTGTGATGAATGCATACATACTGCAGAATTACAGCACATCTCCCGTGTGTCAACTGAAGGACCGCCACTGTTTCTCTTTTTGCTTCAGAATGAAAAAAGTTGTATTGTTTCTTCAAATGATGGAAGAATGCATCCCTGTGTACAAAAGTAAGTGGACAGATTTGCTTCTGTATTTTTGCAAAAGGTACAAATAGAATTTTAACATAAAAGGATACTTTCCATGATCCTTGCTGAGTCATATTTTCTCATAGAAGTCCTCAGTATCAGCAAGCATTGCTTAACCAAAAGAAATTTAGTACAACCTGATCCATAGAATTAATATGATTTACGACTGCTTTTTTTTTTTTTTTTTTTGCAAAAAAAGTATTATGTATCTATGCACTGCAAAATTGATGTCTATATTAATAGGTACAGACGTTGGTGATAGCAAGGTCATTTGACAAATTGCTTCTAGCCCTTTCTTACCCATGGAAGGAGCATCCAGGAATTCTGCTCTCCTTTCAGCAGCAGAATGCATTGGCAGGTAGCAAAGGACACATTCCTTCCCTCTTATCTTCAGGACTGCTCTTATCTTCAGGACTGCTCCTTTCAAATAAAATAAAAACATATCTCCTCTCAAATACCTTCCTGAAAATATTCCTTCTATGCAGCTGAAAGAACAGCCCCCAGGGTTGAGCATAGGAAGTGAGACAGGCTGAGCAAAAAACCACATCATGATATGGGATATTCCACAGCAGGATCTATAGGACAGGTAAAGCAAAGGAGGTTCATTGTGGGCCTCTCATCTTAGGACAACATAAAACATGAGCAGGAAGTTTCACTACTCTGTCAATAAAAGAACAGTATCTGGAGAATGCTGTTCCACCTTCAAAAGATGGTTTTATCTTTCTTTAAGACAGACAAAATGAGGCAAGAAAAAAATAATATTTCACCGTTTTTCTGTTCACTCTTTATTCACTGATATCTTCTGATGTTTATTAATTTCCTGTTTACACTAAAAGCAATATCTCTAACTGCAAACTCAGATCTCCTCTAAGCCTGCCAATTGAAAATGTTTAATTAAGTATGAGCACTGTCCAAAATAAATAGCCCTTAATTCAAATCTAATTAAGATAACATCAGGATATGCAGAGACATAGATAGATATGTGTGTATCTATATGTGGAAAATCCAAATCCCTAATTACTGGGATAAATTAAAATTGTCCTGGTTCCTGCAATGAAGGTACTGGATCTTGTTTTTAAAACATGCACAGACCAGTTTAAAAATAACTATGTGAAAATGAGATGAGTAATTGCCTTCATTGACCAGTGATGTCTCAGAAAACTTGCAGGCACAGCAAGGCAGAGGAGGATGAAGGGGCACAAGTGAGCCTCAGCCATCTTGGAAATGTTTGTGATATTCTCCTAAATTTTTTTTAAAACATGCATTTTTCTGAAAAGACATACAGTGTGTTAGACAGCAGTGGGAGCTTTTAAGGGATTTGATTAGTCCATGCTTATAGGACTGGAAAGACCCTGTCACTTTATTAGATCTGGTTGGCTTAGTCACTAATTACAGGTTTCTTTTGACCAGTAGATAAAATCTCTGCATAATGTTTATGATTATCAGGGGAGTGACACCACGTGCTGCCTGGCCTTGCACAGTATATGACCTGACCACAGAAATTCTAGTGTGATTTGTAATAGAGTATGGGGAATGCAACATAAAATTATATATCATTTGCACAGCATGCCTTACTGTGTATCATCACTTAATGGTTAGTATCATAGCCATGGGAACAGTGGTGTTAAATATCATGGGTCTGAGTATGACATCCAGAGACTTTAGAAAGGTTAGAAATATGATTTCGTGATGGTTAATTTACAAATTTTTACATTTTACTATTTGCTTTGGAGTCAAGAGTTCTTAGAAAGTTTACAGCAATTATTTGAAAAAAACGCCCTTCATGGTAAAGGGGAGAAAAAGCAAACAGCACTACATAATTTACTGTGATGCCTCTACAAAGCACTTGTGTAATGTTTTATCAGCTCCATAGTATTCTTTCCTAAATTATCTCCCAGACTAGATAATACAAATGAAAGAAACAAGTTTATTTTTCTATTCAACTTGCAGCTGTGAATAAAAAAACTAAAAAGAGAAAAATCTGATTGCTTTGGGAAAGTTTTGTTCTTCCAGAGACCATTATTTTTTATTATTTCAGTGATTATGAACCCTAATTTTGTATAATGTGTAAATCATTATATGGTTTTACATTTGAAATATAAAATGGACAGGAAATATATTTTCCTCAAATAGGTATTATTTTTGAAATACTATGTTTGAAATAGCTTGATGATGATGAGAGGTAGTTTTAAAGACCACATACATAGATAACTGAAGATATGTGCTAGAGAAGGCATTGAAAATAGATTTCTGGAAACTGTAGTCTTTTTATCAATATCATATTGTTGGTTTCCCAATTGTTTATGAAGATGCAAAGTTCTCAAAGCCCCCTCAATCTTACTTTTATTTTTGCATATGCAAATGACAAAATTGAGGTCAAACCACCTTGCCTTTCAGTTGGCTCTGAAAGTTATCTGAATGCTTTTGCTTGTGTATGCAATGGCCTGGATTCATAGCTAATACATTCATATATATATATACAAACACTCTGAATGCCAATTAATAGAAAAAATGTTAGGCAGCCTTGCATTCCATTTAAAGTGCAATTCTATGATACAGGCAAAGCTATAAACACAAATATTTACAGAAAATTTGCAATACAAAGGAATCCATATTTTATAATACATTGTACCTAAAACCCAAGCATCTCATATTTCATGTTTGATTACAACTCAGAATTAGAAGAGTACCCTGTACTTCCTAGCTGTGAGATTGACAGACTTTCTGATGTAAGTGGAGCCGTGGATGAGAGCTGTGGATAACATATGCTCCAGAGTAGTTGTAGATATTTTGAAGGTGAAAAGAGAGTTACTCCAATTTTTGACAAATGGCATACATAATAGTCTGTACAGTATATTTTACCTTTTCAAGTAAAGAAGTAAAGGCCAGATATGTGAAAAACTGTGTCTTAGACCTGAGGAACCATTTTAAATGCATAAAATAATATACAAGAATACGAAATGTGAAGTTAGAGGTATATTTTAAAAGTGTGGCCGTGATTTCAAGGTAGCTGGTAGGTTTGAAACAGGGTACATTTTTTCTGTAACTTTGGGGTTCAGAGGGGCTTGTTTTCTTAATGGGATTTACTGATGTAACTATAATAATTTTGCCTCAACTACAGTATTGTACATAGACACATCTGTAATTAAATTCTTGAGTATGAGAGTGATGATGCACTCTCATAACCAAGGGAGAGGTTGCTCAGGGGAGCAGTGGAATAGCCATCACTAGAATGGGCAAATCTGTCTTTCAAGTGAGTCCTGCTTTGAGTTTAGGCAAAATTACCTCTGAAGGTCTCAACCTAATTACTGTCATTCCATGACTGAGTTAGATTCAAGTGTCCACCTGAAGAACTGGGAGTAGGATCTGTCTGAGGCCAGCCCAGCCATTCAAAACCTGCCTGAGAAGGTTTTATCTTGACACAGCCCTGGGGGGGACACGAGGAGATGAACCTGGACTGCGGTAAATTCTGCAAAGCTGTGCGCTGTCATCATGGTGGCCAGATGTCTGGTGAGACTGAGAAAGTTTCTTACACTTATTGTAACATCCCACATAAAATCCTTCAAGGAACTTTCCAAACTGTGTATTTCTGAATCTTTAAAGCAAGAGTAAGGCGTAAGAAAAATTGCAAAGACTCATTTAATTGTAAAAAAAAAAAAAGTGAAATCTTTGCTTAGAAATACTCGTCATAAGCAGAACACAATGATAAGACATGCTTTTGAAACACACTGAACTATAAAAATTTTCACTCACCTGTATTGCTCCTTATATTTTATTTTTTTTATGAATCATCAAATTAACCATAAAAAATCAGAAAATCCATATCTGCAGAGCAGTTAATTCAGCATCGGTCAAAGAGTGGAAGAAATAAATTTTTGAGAAACTTTGAGATCTTTCCAGGCTTTGTTCTCTGGAACTCAGATTTGTTGTTCTAATGAGTTTGTTTACTGCAACCAGTCTGAATAAGACACAAGAAGGGAGATACAAAAACTTGTTCCAGAAATAATTGTGCATCATTGCTCCTTGAATTGTGTTGACAATTTTTTTCTAATATAGAGTCATAACATTGAAATAGATTTCTTGTGAGGTTTTATCTTTGTTTTTCTACAACTGACCATCTGTCTGCCTTTTGTGAAGACGTAAATTGAAAATAGTTTCAAAGTTGTCATAGAGTTAATGTATGAAATAGTGTTAAATTCAGGACTAGATTTGAGTCTGCTTGTGGTAAAAACAGCCACAGGCTCTGCTGAGGCATTTAACACTAAAAGAAGTTCACTGTTTGCCAATTCCACAGGTTATACTGAAATTACATTAGACGTAATTTGTGTGGACAGGTTGCTTGGAAAAGGATTTATGAAAGTAGGAGAATGTTAGAGAATATTTTTTCGAATAGTGAAGATTATTATACAGAAATGCACTTACAATCTGAAAGCTTCTGTAAGAAGCTAATGTAAGAAGTAATGTATCTGTAAGATATACTGCCCAATTATTGACAGTAAATTAAGAAAGAGTCAAATCAGAGGTTTTAAGAAAGAAATTGCTTTCTTAAAAATAAAGATAAGAATATTAATTTAAAAATGAGAATATAAAAATAAAAATAAGAAGTTATTTAATAAATGTTTTTAAATGTTTAAATATGTATCTGTTGCCTACATATGCATGTGTTTCTGTGGGGATACTGTCTAAGATTGTCACCTTTCTGAAATAATCACTGTTCTCAAAGATTAAGTACAAGTGCCCTGAGCCTTTCTGCAGCAGAGGTGCAAAGCTTTTTGCAGTGAGGCCTGAGCAGTGCAAAGCCAGTGTGTACTCTGTGTCCCACCAGCCCTGGCAGGACCAATAGGATTCACAATCCTTGCTTCTGAGTGAAGAGCCCTGGAGTTCACTCAGCTCCATCTCCAACTTTAAAAAGGTTTCACTGCATCGAAAAAAAAGGAACCAACAAGCGTACATGCTTAATAACTTTTGAGTTTCATTTTGTATTTAAGATAATCAGTTTTCAGCCTGTACATAGCATAGTACTCACCCTCTTTAACCATTAAAAAAAATCAGTTAGGTGAAATGGCTTTGTGCACTCTGACAATGAATTAAATGCCCAGTGAATAGTTTTGCACTCATAATTAGCTGATTAATGTCCTCATTTCCTCTGGGGACAAATAAAACCATGATTGTCAAATAAACAGCCATGCATGTGTGCAGACACACACATATACACGCACAGAAAGGTAAACCAGTAGATGTTCAGTTTGCTTATTTCTTTCAAAGATGGAGTCTAATCAATATTGTGGTTTTGACCCTAAATCACTAACCAAATAATACAATTGATAACACCACCAGATTTTTTTACTAAAAATGTTGATTCAATATCTGTAGCAAATATACAGAGACATAATTAATTTGGGGAGAGAGAAGTTACTGTAGTGACAATACTGCATTTCATGGATTTGAGCACATGTAATGGATAGGTACTTTAAAAATTTATAGTCTTGAGGATTTAAAAAAATAGTATTTTTCCTTAGTATTAAAAAATTAGTTTCATTGCACACCTATATATGTAATGTTAACTTCCCGAGAAGGATCATAAACTCTCCAAGTACTTGAAATTTGCTCTTCTGGATATTCAGATAATATAAAAGTTTGGTTTATTCTGAAAAGCTTTCATTCTATGTATAATAGTAGCAATAGAAAGACTAATTTCCTTTCATTTAATTATTGATGTTCATTGTAAACATTTCTTAGCATAAGTTAGGAAGAACCTCTTTGCACTTTAAACTTTGTCTTGCTTAGACTTTATGTTTAACATTTCTAATAATGACCTAATTTTTTAAAAAATGGATTCAAAAGTGTATCTCTTCCCTTTTACTTTCTGCAAACTAAGAGAAGAAAAAAAAAATAGAAAACATTCTCTGTCTATAAAAGAGGTAACTTAATATGAAAACAAACCCGACTCTTGAATAAATTCAGTTCTCAAAGCACACTGAGTACTGTTATCAGAAATATTTCCTTGAGGTATTTAAACTAATGATATACAAAATATTAGAATTGCCTTTGTTTGGTAATTTGTTAACAAATTCTGTTATTACTTAACAGAAATGATGAAGACAGTTAATGGATAAAATCTAGGATTTGTTTCCTACAAAACGATCCCTCCCACCTCCCCAAACACCAAGATCTGGTACCATATCTCTAACTTGTAGTTAACACTTCATTTTGTTATCTATTTGCTTTTGAGTCATAGTATAGTAGAGGATAACTGAGAAAAGAAAATCTGTGTAGAAAATAAGAGCACTTGAGAAAAACTTACTGTATATAGAATTAACTTCTTTTCCATTGCTAGGCCATTTTGTTGTCATCTGGCACAGTGTCATCATGTGTTTTGCTTCACTACCATGCTATTTTTAACCTGCATATCTCTGGCAAAGGGTTAGGATAAATTCTCTCTTTTATGGACACTTTAGTGTCTAAATAAGCAGCTCTAAAATAAGCTTTCATTGCCAGCATCCTATCTAAGTTAAAAAAAAAAAGTGAAAAAAGTGTTGAATATTTGTCGTATTTTTTTTTTTTTTGCTTTTGCATCTAAAGGTAAACTTTTTTTTTAAGGTGAAAGAAAAATAAATGAAATATCCACGTTGTGCAACTTCTGCCTCCCCAGATTTGATTCCTTTTAAAGGGAAGTGAAGAAAGTTGTCAAGCCAAAACTTCCTAAAATAAAAACAGCAGTTGAGGAAGAGAAAACCATGAAATGATATGCTCTTGTTAACATCCAAACGCTGTTTTTTAGTGTTCTGTGAATGAGAATGTTACTGCAGCTAACTTGCATTTTTCCATTGCATGTTAATGTTGATAATCAGGATGTGCTGGCCCTACTCTGAAATGTACACTTTGACTTTGTTCTTGTAGCTGCCTAATTTCAATGGAGTTACTTTGTGTTTCATCTTGTAATCTTCTCAAACTTTTAAAATCCATTTTCCTTTCATTTAAGCAAAAACTTTTCTTGTGTACCAGTAAAACATCTTTCTATGACAGGAAAACATTTCTTTCAGCTGTTGTTTTCCATATATATATATATATACATATAGGATTTTAAAACCCCCAACACTCTTCTACTGTTTACAGTGGGTAAACCAAATACAAAAGACCTTTTTTCTTTTCAGCTGCAGTCTTTAATTTGCATTTGTTTAATGTGCTTCTGTGCAACAGTGCCGATACAACTACTTAAAATGGTAAAGCCTTCTCCCCAAGATAAGAGAGTACCCTGCAGTAACACATAGAATGATATACAGATAGCTACACTGTGTCCTTTAAGAGGTTAACACAGTTTAAACTAAATAAATTGAAAACATCATGGATCTCTTGACAGTTTTCAGAACACATGGTTTCAAAATACTGGTGTGTGCTTTTGTTCTCAGGTGTTAATATTGAGAACACTAAATCAGGGAACTGTAGCTAGAAGGAGTGTTAAACATAACAAAAAATGAAATTAAACTAGGGAAAAACTTTTAGGAGAGCAAGTATTCTCTTTGTACCTAGGGCCATACACTGATGTTCATTTAAAAGGGATCCCTATGCAGGTCACTAAGTACTGCAGATTTGAATAGGGGTAGGTATGAGTGCAGACAAGCTCATTCTCTGGCATTTACATCTGCACGCTCTGTGGGCACGTGGGAGCCATTCCAGATTGCCTGGTGTTCTTCCTCTGCTTATCTTTGTGGCACACTGAGGAGGCTTTTAGCAGCTGCTTCCTAGGCTCTCCTGTTTCTTAGCTCAGCCCTGCAAAAATAGCCCCGATAAAGAAGCACATCACTATCAGGACCCCATTACCTTTCAGCCCAGTAATTTTTCAGTGTACTCTTTAGAAGCCTTTCTGATCTGCAACCTGAGAGCAGCTGGGCTTTGGGAATGGAGCTATGCAGCCATGGAACAGCTTCCAGCTCTCCAGAAACTGCAGAGTGGTAGGCAGGGAACAGAGCTGGCAGTGCAGCTGATGCATCTGACTGCCAGATGTCTCTCTCATAAACATGCAGACACCAACACCAAGTAGTGTCTGGAGCCTGGGGACAATACTGACTGAGCCCTGTTGTGTAGCCATCAGTGAAGGGGCAGCTTCCAGATGAGAGAGTCGATGCCTGTGCACATAAATCTGTCCTGAGTTCCCCCTTTAGCTGATGAGGCAGGCAGCTGATATTTCTGGCAATCAGAAAGCCTGCTGTTGACTATCATCTGACAAAGTAATTCAGGAGGTGGCATTCACCAGTTCAAAAGTTCTTGCCCATCATCTTTGTGAGTGACAGGTATAGAAGGGATCATCCTTGTGCTTTCTCACCCCAGATGTATCTCGGTTACGTACATGATGCTGCCTGTCGTGTCTGTTCTTTTTAATTCTCAGTTCTTCACCAATCAGCACTTCCTCAGAAGAAGAGGAATCACTTACTCAAAACCTAACAATTTAGTCAGACTATACCTGGTCTAACCCAGATGTTCTGGTGTTTTTTATAGACCTCCCAAGCCCTCGTGAAGGAATGCTTTTAAAGAGCTAGTGATCCTGACAGTCCAAAGCAAAGCAACAGTAACATCAGTCAATATTTATTGCACTTTATATCTTCAAGATGTTAGTTAAGGTGATTCAGTAAATTTTTCTGACTCTATAATAAAATAAAAGTTTTTATTTAATATTTATTCAGATTTCATGATAAGTAAAGAGATTTTCAATATATGAGGATTGGTTAAAAAAATCCTACATGTCCTACAGCTCTGAGACTGTAATTAGATTTTTCAAAAACCACAACTGATCAACTAATTGCTGAAAATTCAAAGCAAGTTGGACCACGAATCTGTTTTTAATTGACCTTTTAGATATTAAATATTAGAATAAGCTTGTTCCCTTAACTTAAAATTCTTGAAGTACTTTATATAAATGGTATAGATACTGATGCCAGTGCTTTTGGATAATTGCTAGAAGAAATAAGAAAAAATCCCCAAAACACCTTATTGAGTTTTATGTAATTTTTATTTACAGATCTTTGCAAACAGGATAGAGCAACAAAGGACCATAGGCATATTTCCTTAAAAATATACTGTCACTTTGTAATGTGCACAAAATATTTAAAATAGACAGAGTGAAGAGTGTGAAGATATCAAGGTAGGTAGTTATTTTTAGGTGAAAATCCCACAGAAGAAACACCTAATATTGAAAAATACTGAAAACTACTCTCAAAATAATATTTTCAGCAATGTCATTTCAAGGAGAAACAACTTAAATACAAACAAAGCGTTCAAGTTTTTAACAGTTGGGAATTGACATTTTGTGTTACAACAACTTGTCTAGGAATAAAAATTGTATATAGACAATAAATATTATTTTGTAATGTGGTTTTTAATTTAAAAAAAACATATTTAAACTATATTTAAAATAATGCTTCTGCTTCTTAAGATGCCACATTGCCAGCACTTGCTTCTCATGTAAGGGATAATTAATTCCATTAGAACTTAATTTTGCTGACTGGGCTGAAAAAAAACACTTCCTGACATTAAATCATATATGAAAAATCTTTCTCAGATATTTAAATATGATTTGTTTAATGTGCATACAAGAGCACTAAGCCTGTGTTTTGCTTTTTTTAGAAATGTAGAAATTTGCAGATAAGATTCAATTGCCTTAAAACCACACTGTCTATAATAAAGAACGTACACTCTCCTGGTCAAATGGAGCATAAGACACAAACTCAGACTCAGTTTTCAGTGTGAAATCTAATAATAGAATCTTTTACATGACACTAAAATCATAAAACAAAAAGTTAAAATTCCATACTCAGGTGATGAAGAGCACTTTGAATCAGAAGTGTATTTTTAAAACATCTTCATAGGTTATTGTGTGTGACACAAAAGTAATTTCAGTGTGTGGTCATACTTTGAAAACGTTTCTTATGTAGTCTTAGATGATGATAGGAGACTTTGGGGGTTTATTTTTATTTCCAGAAGGAAGTTTAAATGCTGGTCTTTCAGGTAGCTGAACTCCACTCTGGAAATTCAGGTTTCTGAAGGAGAGAGCATGGTTATTCTAGATATTCCATCAGGCAGGTAGGAAAGGCTGAGAAATGTAAGTATAGGGCAAGAGGAAAGGAAGGGTAATCATTTTCTATTCTTGGTCTAAGAAAATCTACTAATTTGTTGTGTTTGTCCTAGTGAGAATGGGTAGTGAGCTCTTCACAAGTTCCTTGCTCTCTTGCCATCGTGGAAACTGCATGGACATCTGACATCAGTGTCCAGGTGTCTGTACCTGAAACAGAGGTGCTTTGAGTGCTTCAGTTCCTTAGGCCAGCTGAGTCATCACATGTATGATTTACTGCTTGGAAATTTTTCTGATTTTATGCATTTTTTCATGCTTCCATCCATGTGAAATCCCTCTCCATATTCTTTCAGAATATCCTCACACACACTGTGATGCATTTGGAGAAAAATATGGATGAATTCTTTCCTTAGGGAATTGCTGCCAGATTCGGAGTTGTGTTTTGGCCAGCCTGAAAGTGGGAAAGAGAGAAGAGAGATCTTGAGAAAAACACGAAAAGGCTCGTGGGATTGACAAAGGGACAGAGAAACAACAGCAAGTTCTCTAGAACATGTTCTGGCACCAGCCTAGGCAACATCTTCGTCAAACATTAGAGTCCTTGGATGCCTTTTTATCTGCAGTCTACATAGATTGCTGTTGTGTACAGATTGCCATTGTGTACAGTTCCAGTTTTGGTGAAAGCTGGAGAAAAAGTATGGTGGGGATCAAGGCATCCATGGGGACCTCCTAAAAACTTATTACATGCCAAATATTCCCATGTAGGTATATGACGGAGGCATTCATATCCTGAGGAAAAAAAGGCCTGTGCATGCCAGTCAGTTGTTAGATACTAGAAACACGGGGTTTGCTTCAGAAAGGAGAGGATTGTTTTTCATTCAGCTCCTGTATGGATTTTTTGGTGCTTCTAAGGACATCTGGGACTGAAAGAGAGGGAAGGGTCATGGGTCTTGAGCCTTTGGGGATACTTCTGCAGACAGCAGGTGTTGTTGTCAGATGGATGCTACTGAGGTTGGGGAGATGGACTGATAAGCACGTTTGAGCCTCGGATAGTCTTGTAGAGTAAGACATAGCTATGGAAGAAAAAAATTACCACTGATTTCACTGAAATAAATTTCCTCTTAATGCTCCAGGCTATGAACTCGTGGATATGCTTTTGCAGAAATAATCTAAGCAATCTCTTCATTACTCTCCCAAACTGAGTGTTTATAGAATGGCACGGGTAGAGTCTGTTCACAGCAATTATCTCTGCTTCAGCAACTAGAACCACAATTCCTCACATTCACTCTAAGTGCTATAATTATCTCTCAATTCTTGGTGACTAATTCAAAGCCAAGCACTGTTAGAGGCTGCCCAAGTAATATTTTAAGTATATTTTTGAATGCATGTTTTTTTTGGTTGGAAACAAAATTAATGAAGCTCTGGTAGTTCTTACTACCTAACTCTAATACACACTCTGGATACATATGCAACAGGATTTGATTCTATCTTAAGTGGATGAAGAAAGCTGTATTCTGGCAATATAAACCATATTTTCTATAATCAGTAAGGGCACTTTGCATTTCAGTCATATATTAATCTGAAGAATTCAGAAGTATGTTTCTAATAAATCTCTGCCTAAAGCCTCTGTGAGAATAGATAATATGGCTGTTTCCTAAAGAGCTTAGATCAAAGCATAAAGATAAAAAAATGGAAAGAGAAATTAGAACTCTTTGACTCGATGAGTAAATAATCCTTTTTTTCTGCATACTTTTCAGACAGTAGAGGTGTGAAATGCTTGCCTAAAAGGTAGTTTTTCTTTCTAAGTCCAACTAAAGCAAAAATAACATCTTGTAACAAAAACCTGAAGAATTTATGGTGTACAAGACAGCATAGCAGGTCACAAATATCCTTCCACAGTTTATAAAAGCATCAGTGTAATGCTTTCCTGTGATAGAGACAAGACTTTTTTTTTCCTAGCATATATATATATATTTTCCTAGAGGATATCTAGGAGTCCGATATCCCTCGGTGAATACAAAGGAGCCAGAGTTCTTTTTGAATGCAGACTGCAGGCATACAGCCTCTAGCAGTTTACACTCCACTGAGAGCAAAATCATGAATCTCATATTCCTTGAGAGCACTTGCTCTACTCTGACCCAGATGCAGGCCTTCTGTGGTCAGAAGAAATTTATATCCGAATTTTGAAGCCCTGACAATGACCCATTTCAGACTATAGAAATAGCTTTTTACATATCAGTTTTTTCTAGGTGCTTTGCCATCGTTTGATGGATTCACAGCTTCTGAGAATGTTCTTTTAGGGGAAAGTACATTCACCTTGATTCAGTCTCTTCTATAAAGGCTGGAGGGTAAAGCACTATAATTGAAAAATAAACATAATTTTTTCCTGTATTAAAAGACAATAGGGGAAGATAAGTTTTGGAAGATGGTTCCACTTAGAAACTGTTCCACTGTTGAACATGAAGTTTTTGTTTTAAACCTCCAGTTTCACTGATCTTCCAGAATCCAAAAGAGAAAGGATCATATAAATACCCTGGTTCTTGTACTCTTCTGCATGCACTCTCAGCCACTACAAGGATTACAGAAAAATTTTCACTGACCCTATGGAAAATTCCTTTTGTTTCAATTTTCAGCTCTTGCGTGAGAAGTCAAGTGAAACACAAAATAAGAATACTCCCAATAAGAAAATGCAAAACTAATAAATTATTTCAAGAATAACGGCATACAAAACCTGGAAAAAATAATGAAAAAAATTTAAAAGGAAATTAGATTTATTTTTAAAATTTAATATTAATGGTGTAATACAAAAGTGAGAGACTAACAACAAGTTTTCTTTCTTAACATCTTGATGTAATTCTATAAAAGCATATATTATTGTGCAGAATTAAGTTGCTTAATTCTATCATATTCTGAATATATTTAATTTTCTTTCTATGAAATTATCATTCATGTCTGGATTATAATTGATATCAAAGACTTTCTGTAAGTTACTTTAAATGCTCCAAAGTACCGGAGTGCTCAACACAGTGACATATAGCTATTTCTTTTACCTAGCATTTATTTTACCTCCCCTGGAGGGGCTTACAGTCCAGCTAAAGGCTCTATCATGACACACTGTAATCTGGAAGTATGTATACTTATGTGTATCATAGATTCATGTTTATATTTATTTAATATTCCAGTAGTTTTGCATTGCTGCTTAGCTTGGATTTGCAGAGACCAATCAGATACATCCACATACGTATTCACACTGATAAAGAAAATTTGTGTTTCAGTCTTATATATTTCATTATCATATGTTAATTGGTTTTCCCCATGCTCTTTGCTTACCTTTTACTTTTCAAATATATGGGGGAAATATTGAAATTTAGTGGCTTGTAGTATAAACCTTAGCTTTTAAGCTTCCAAGCTGACTTATTTTCCATTGCCTGCAATATCTGTAAATGTGCAAAATGGCAAGTATGATTCCGTATAAACTAACTGCTGTGTTTATTTAAGTCTGGTTCATTTCAAGTTAGCAGCACAGTCAGATATCAAGCAAGCAAGCAAATAAGTAGTGACCTGGAGAGATACCTGGTTAGACACCTGTGCAGTGTAGTTTAATACACATATCTGGAAAATTACAGCCTCATGCTTACAAGTGTATTAAGTTGTGTAAAATTTTAAGAAACACCTAATAGCACAAGTCTTTATGCAAAGTAATCTGTTCATAGACAAGGATCTCAGCTGGTATTCATCTGACATATTTCCAATTGCAGATTATCTGGGTGTCAGTTTCAAGCATTTTTGAATGATTAACCCCTCAGACGCTGTTATACTCAAGAAGGGTATAATTTACAACCCCATTTTGTCCAATATTCATTTTCTCAAGAATTTCTAGACAGATTTTTGTAATTTCACGAGTATGAAAATTTTTCTTTCCAACTCATTTCTCTTCTTCACCTGTCAGATTTACAAACTCCATCTGGAATCTGAAAAAAGCAATCTGTTCATTCCTTCCACTCCCCTTTCTAATGAGGATTCTTAGACAGAGCTAAGCTGACAGTGTGGATGATGTAAAAGGAAAGCTGCAGACCAGCTCAGCTCATTCTTCCATAACTGTATTGATACTGTAACAGAGTAGTGAAAAAAAAAAAATCTTTGTCAATAATGGAAGTAGATGTGACTCCACAGCATCCAAGGGTGTAGATTCAGAGTAATAGGACAATAACATTACAATGCTGGTCTTCCTGACTATAAGCTCTGCAGATTGGTTTATTATTGTATCTCATTTTTTCACGCTCTCAAGATGCCAACAAGTAATGAACTATGAATGAAAGTATTTCTTTATCTGCATCAAGAAGAAAACATCTCTGTACAGCTTCAACAACACAAGAAACACCACTGTAAGAAGACTAGAATGTCTTTTTTCCTGGAAAAGGATGCCCTTTTTCATTGCCCATAGAGCATTGTTAGACCTGATCACCCATAAAGCATTGTTAGACTCAATCTGATTATTGAGTTCTACTGAGAGTAGAAATACACATTCAGTATCTAACTCTGAAACGAAAACAAAACAAAAATCTGATTTATGAAATTGCAAAATATGTAGGAAAGGAAAGAGGTCTGTCATCCTAAATGACAAGCTCATACAGCTAGCCTTTTTTGGGGAAGTGCCAGTTACCTCCCACATACGTGATTGGAGTTCTAACATTAAAAAACCAAACACTAAAATCATGTAAATATAACCAACTTTCTGAGATACAACAAGTATTAAACAGTTTCACATTCATTCATTTGAAAGCATATTGGAAAAATAAATCCAATCTGCACTGACATCTGTTATTTTACAGTTTTTTAGTTAACACATTACAGCTAGAAAGTGGTTTATTTTTCCTTTCTGAAAACTGTAAATATTCTTTTCTTTATTAGAGAAAGCAAAATAATTTACATGGCTGAGTTAAGAGGTAATCAGGGCCCACTGTCTTTATTGAGTTTGGTGTATACTTGTGGGTAGAATGAACATAATAGACCATGTAACAAATGTCTGACAATGAGGAAAACAATTAAGAAAAGATATTCATGATGAAATTCCATCATCTGTAATTCCATCATGTGAACTGGAATTATTTACATACTATAACCACTGAGAAGCAGGTAACACACATAATTGGAATTGTAACAGGATATTACTTGACTCATAGCAGTGAATAATAAAAAAGTGTTAACATACGTTTTATTTTTCCATTTGCTTGACATATGCACTAATGGATGATGAGAGAATTCATATAACTTCATTAAATGACAGCTGTTTCCTGTTCCAGTATACCACACAAGCATTTAAACTCAACAGGGAGAACAGTGCCACCTTCTGAACCACTACGGGGTGAACCACACATATTGGGTGGTTTTGCAAAAAAAAAAAAAAAAAAAGAAAGGAACTTAAATTTTTCTCATGATCTGCCAATATTCGTCTGTAAAATGGAAGCATTTTCCACTTCAGGTTGAGAAATATTCCTATTCAAATTACTTCATATAGGAAAAAAGCTTTTTTTCCTTAGGAAAATGGATATATTAAAAAACCAAACCAAAACAAAAAAAAAACAACACAACTAAAAATCTCCAAGAAAACAGAAAAAAAAAATTAACATGTTTTGTCTTTCCAGCACCAGAAGATTTTTTCATTATGCATTTTTGTTTATTTTCCTCTTTTTTTTCTGGGGAAAAGGTACCTTTGTGTATTTAGCTTTTTTTT
>VXBQ01008648.1:1628069-1998122 GCA_013400175.1 Phainopepla nitens | reverse complement strand
TTTTTTTTTTTTTTTAATATCCCCACACCCTCAAAATGTCATCTGTAGATTTTCATTTTTAAGCCTATTTTCTTGGTCTACTTTGTATACAGAAGAGGTCTCAAACAGAAATTTTGGAAAATTTGGCTACTGTCTAAAACTGCTGCTTTGTGGTTTTAACTTTGTCAATAATACATAATGCATGCATCACAGGTATGTGAACTAGAAAGACTCAAACCAATTGCATTTTGTCCTGTAATATCATATCAGCTCCCTGTATCAGTGGATATAAACAGCTTTCAGTTATATGTAATTCAATGTCTTCTATGAACAAAGATTAATATAGTATTAGCTAACTTCTAATAGCCATTAAGTTGTAATTTAGTAATGAATCAATTGTACAATTCTGGTGCTTGGTAATAGTTCTCTGCAGATTTCTTCCATAACATTTAGCCTATTACACAGACAAAAATAGTTCATAAAAAGGACATTTTAAGAAATTATTTGCCATTAGTTTCAGTACAATAGATTAAAAGACATTCAAGTTCTAAAGATATTTCCTTTGGTTTTATTTAATGTCTAGAAAGTCAGCCCTCTTGGGGGATTAAACTTGATTTGTTCAGATAAAAAATGATTCTCATATTCCATATAATTTAAGGGCTTAATTCACCACTTGAACAGCTTTGTCATAGTACAAATTACCTTTTTCAGCTCACAGCTTATTATGATAGGTATTAAGAGAGGATAAAAACCAAAGGAAACAACTATTTGCAAATTCTCGTTATATATTTATTATAAATGAACATTTTTATTTAATCATTTGGATTCCATTATCCAAGGAAATAGTTTTACTTCAGAAATATTCAAATAAAACCTGACTTGTTACAGAAATTAATAACATAATTCATAAATATTTATACTTTAATTCCAAGAGACATTATAAATTTAAATGTAGTCAGCACAATTTTAAAAATAGTTTTATAACTAATCTACCTTCCTCATATATACAAAAATGCCCTTCATCCAGTGTAATATACAGCACATTCAAAAATCTTTATTTTGAATTATTTTTCTGATAACTCATATTTTTACTGAATAAAAAAGTGAAGCCTTATTTTCTCAAGTTACAGCTCATCTATCACTCTAGGAGCCCAAAGTTGCCTTTTTTTTTTTTTTTTTTAGACACAAAAGTTTAGTCAGTTCAAGGAATACTGTAATTTCACTTACTGTTGTCTAACTGCCAGGGGAGCAAGTTTTCACTATTCTCACCAAAAATAAATGCAAGCCTTGATATAAATTTTCAAGGCCCTTAGTTTTTTTTGTGAGAGAAGGCTGATCTAGTGAAGGGCCATACTCCAATTTCCTCTCCTCTCTATGCATTCAGGCACCTTTTGATCTGATCCTCCCAGGCAGGATGGGCACAGCTGCCACGGCTGGTGCTCACAGGGCTGGCTCCTGCAGGGTGCCCGCGTGGCTGTAGAATGAGGTCTGCTGGGAGCAACAGAAAGATCTGGGCTCACCCAGCCTGGAGAAGAGAAAGCTTTTGGGGAGACCCTACTGCTGCCTACAAATCCCTGATGGGATGATAGAGAGGAGAAGCAGTCAGACCCCTGGTGGTGCACAGCAGTGCGATGAGAGGCAGCAGGCATGGGGTAAAAACTCCACTTAGATATAAAGAAACCGTTTTACCAAGAGGATCAGGTTGGCCCCAGATGTTGTGGACTCCCCAGCCTGCAAGGTGTTCAGGACTGCACCTAGCCTGGAGAAACCTAGTAAAATTAGACCTGGGGTTGGGATAAATGCTGATGGAAGTGCCTTTCAACCAAAGGCTAATTTGGTGTGAGAAACAGCCAAATGACAGTAGTCAGAAGAATGTTCCTTCCCTCACTGGAATGCAAACGTCTGGATGAACGGGTTAGTTGTCCTGGTATCATTGTCAGTACCCCTTCCAGCAGCTACCCATTGCTCCTAAAATACATAAGCATTTATCAATCCTGGAAGAACTAAAATATACATGAACGAGACACAGTTTCATGAAGCTATCATTATTTCTTTCTATTAAAATTTGATTAATGAAAAATTATCAGGGCTTTAATTTTCCACAATATGAAATTAAATTCCTGTGATGGATTGGAAATTTAGTTTGCAAACCCTAGATACTCCTTCTGTTGCTTGCTTTTTTCTTTAACTGCAAGCACCAAATTTTCTGTTTAGTACCTTGAAAACTACTCCTGCTCTGCTTCAGCAAATCTATACCCCAGCTCATTTATTCTCTATATATTTAAGCTTCAAAACAGTAATGTTTGTATTGCAATTGATGTAGCTGTTTCTAAGACCAGTGGATAGTTAATCTCCAGAACTCCAGGGGGGCTAAACTGCAGCTGTCCTTGTGTTGATTTTATAGCAAAGGACACAAAACCACTCCTCACCTACTCACTTGCAGACTTACATACTGTGCACGCTCAGTTGTAGGCATTACAGACTTGAAATATGACAGTATTAAAACATGGTGCTTTACTGCTAAAAGGAGCAGATACAATTCTCTCTCCCAGCTTCATACATTATCAAAGAACAAGCTGTACAGGGAGAAGTTCACCACTCTTCTTAAAGGGCTACGATGCGTCTTTAAATATATGCATGGACATTATTTTATATGAGGAAGCTTCAGATAAAAGGTAATTCTATTTTTAGCCTAAACCTGAAAGATATTGAAAGGAGGCTTAAACAGTAGGGAAGCATTGTATATTTTCAAGTATTTTGAAAATGGCTTTATGTCTCTTAAAACACAGCCTCTATAAAAAGCAGAGTAGTATGTCCTCTGTGACTTCTTAAGAATGGGAAACTGAAACCAATTTTTTATTTGAAATCCTCTTTTAAATTCCCCTAAAAAGTCTCAGCCATCCTACTAGTAGTAAAAAATAGACTTAAAGAAGTACTTCAGCTCCAGGAAGCCCCATAGCAAAGAGTGTTCCTCATATAGCAGAATGAACTATCATGAGTCTAGAGTAACACACATCTCAGTGTAAATGGCCTAAGGTAACACCTCACTTACTCCTTTCTCTGTATGACCAGTTGTAGATCCTAAGATGGGAGTATCACTGGATAGATGAAAATCAGGGAATCCAGGCTCAAGTGTAAGAAAGAAACCTGTAACATAGCAGAAATCTAACTGTAAAAGAAAAGTAAGATTATTGTATGTTATCCATTCTGATTTTTACTGCATATTTGTCATTTACTTGCCAATATAATCCTGCAACAACAACAAAAAAAATGCTGCTAATAAAATTTCAACCTGTCATTTTAGAAAATATTTGAACCAGCACAGTAAGCTTATACCACAGTCTGATTCTGGCACTTCTCACATGCGAATTTCTCAGCAGCCATTTCAACTATTACAGGTCACTACTTCTGCCAGAGAAGTCCTTCTCACCCCTTACCTGTATGCTCCCTGCTCTCAAGGCTCAGTTGTGTCCAAAATTTGTTCATACATCAAAGCAGTGAATTGGATGCAGGATCTGATCTGACAGAAAATAATTCCTTTGCCTCTTCTCCGTCTTTCCATGTTTATCTGTGCAGCTCTCTTGCTGCTGTATAAGCACACCCAGTCATTTGTGCTGGTAAAAGGATGGGAGGAATGAGAATAGGAGCATGTTTTTAGTGGTGGTAAGGAATGCTTTTTCCTGTATCTGTGCCAGCTTATGTTTGCTGAAAGTGCCTATTGAACAACCTAGCCAAACTCTTCAGTAAATTTGATCTAAAATTTAACTAGTACTTTGACTCTATTTTTATATACATTTTCAGTAATATTTTGGTCAAAAAATTAGGAATTATGAACTATAATTATGAAGTATAGCATGTGTTTTAATATACAATAAGATTCAGGGAAAATATATGATGCATAATTTGTCCTATTTTGCAATAGTAACCAATTTCTTTGGAGTTCTAGGGGTTTTATTGTCTTCTTTGGAAAAAAATATTTCTTTCCTGTCTGACATTACCTGCTGAACCTCCTCAAAGAATAACTGTTCCAGAGATAAATCTCTTACCCTTCTTTTCAAGCCTTCAACCTTCTCAATTTCTGCTCTGTCAGCCTCATTATTTCAGAGAGTTATTATTTTCAAGTTATGAATAGTTATTCAAGTTTCGGAAGTGCTCTTTCCTATGTAACATGTCTTAAATCAGATGAATTCATAATTTCTCCCCCAAACAAAAACAAACAAACAAAAATTTTAACAAGACCAAACAGCTGTACTGTGGAAACTTGCATCTAGCATCACCAGTCCCCAAAGCTTTCTAAAGCTACTGAATTGTCTTACAAATCAGTTTGGGTTTCAGATGGGGTTCTATCTTTGTTTCTTTTTTAAATTTACTTTTTGTCAATTGTACTCTGAAGTTTTCCCTGAATTAATGAGGACAAGATACTTACTTTTTATGCCATGAAATCTGAGGCTCCAAGATAACACAGATACTAAGTGCTATAGAGTAAAAAAATCCAAAACCCACTAGGTAATATAGATGTCAAAGCAAATCACAAAACTTCCATTTTATTAACATATAGCTGTTATTCTATCCAGGAAAAAAACAACAAAATTGCTGGTAACCAGCACATTGAATACAGAGTTTCAGATACCATCTGTCTGTGGCTCAATCATTCTGCTTTCTTGGTAGCTCTATTTACAGTGCTACAAATGGTGTCCATTTACTGCAGTTACAGTTATGCACCTGAATTTCAAAGTTCACTTTAATTTAAGAAACTCTTTAAAGTTTGGTCAAATCTGGGAAAACATCACTCTGGAATAGGGGAAAAAATAGATGTATTCCTTAGATGAGAGTGCTGATTATCTTATGGCATAACCTATCACAGAGAGAAATGAGGTTCAAGAAGTGTTTGGACAATGCTTTCAGGCACATGGTGTGGTTCTTCAGGTTCTTTGGTGCAGGGCCAGGATTTGGACTTGATGTTCATTGTAGGTCCCTTCCACATAAGCTTATCCTATGAATTTGTGATTCCGTCAAGGTCATGTGATAGACACTAAATTTGTAGAAGGTATGTAAGAAACAAGCTACGTTATTAGCATTACAGAAGAGGGATTCTTTTATCGAACTGAGTTGCTTTAAATTTTCCAGAGCTCATATGCAGGGTATAGGAGTGAAGTTGAACATAGGCAAGGGGGAAGAAACAGTATGTTTTAATATTTGTCTTTGTTTCTTACTATTTAAATCTATTCTAATGGGCAATAAAATAATTTTCCCCAAGTTAGTCATTGTTAAGTGATGTCCCTCTCTTTATCTTGTTACAGTCTTTCTTATTCTATTTTCTCCTCATCCTGCTGAGTAGGAGGAGGGAGTGAGCAGCCAAGTGGAAGTTTGGCCTTTAGCCAAAGTTAACTCACCATGTTAAAACCAGTTGAACACAGTTTTCAACTTTTCTAACAGTTCTGCTTGTGGAGACCATCTGACTCATCACAGCTCCTTACAAAACCTTTGAACAACTGCATCAGCACGTTAGAAACAAATCTCCAGGTTGTTGCACAACTACATTAAATTTTTCTCTAGCGTATTTATTGACACACTAAATATGTTGATTAATAAACTCAGTTTAAAACTAAAAATAAAGATCCAAAGACTGTTATCCTGAAATTTGCACTGTACATTTCCACAGAGATTTTCTTTTGTAGACATGTGCAATGGAAAGATAGATTTATGCGTACGTATATTATGGTGATAATTCGCTTATGGTGCTATTGCACATACTTTTGATGCATTTGCCCTCCATGCACAAATAAATGTTTTAGTTTAGAGAACTATGTTCAATGCTATGTCGAAACTGCTTGACAGGAAGCTGAGTCAAAGAAAATTATATTCTGTTTTGGTTTCTGAACATAAACAATTCTTGAGAAGGAATTTTTCTGTAGCCATGGAATACTAAAGCTGATCTGAGATATCAGAGGAAAATGTTTATTTGCTGCTTGATAGTCTGGAACTGTGGTTGGTGCATGCAAACAAATTTGCATGAGAGTATATTTGAAATGAATTATTAAAATCTGGGTACTTAGTTTTTAAAAAGCATTTTATTAGCTGCAGATATCTATGACTAATAAGGGAAGAACTGATTTGCTTTTCAGAATGAGAAGTGGAGAACAAAAATTACATTTACATTTTTAGAGAAAATGCATTTTTCTAGAAAATGAAGTCAGTGAATTTCTCTTTCTTTTGTACTTGGCATAGGAAAGCATGCTGAAAAAGATTGGACTGGACATACTTGTTGTATGACACTGGCCAAGTCGCTTCATGGCACTTCTGTGCTCCACTACACATGGAATAAAAAATGTTTTGCCATTTATTTCCAGAAAGACATATATGAATTAACTGCTGTTATTAAAAACTTCTGTTGTGTGAAAATTGAACTAAAGGTAGATTACAAATCTGCAAGCAGAGAATGAAATTAAAGATCTGCCTTGTTCATTAACAGAATTCCTGTTTATTTGCATAATTTAAATAAGGCAAGGAACATACCTAAAAAGAGCAATCAAGGAAACCTTTTCTTCAGCATTTTGGAAGCATGCTGCACGATCAGTTCTCCTCCAAGACTCATAGTTAGCAATGAGACATTGGATTGTCTGAAGTAATTGTCTAGCGAGGAACCAATGAACACCTTGTGAGTAGAAGGTCAAAGGGAAACGGCGGAGGTTAGAAATGTGCCAGAGCAGCTCCGGGCCCTGGGCCACGCTGCGCGCTGTCACAGCGGGGAACTGCAGTGGCACACTGCGGCTCGGGGACAGCCGCGTTAGCCCGTCACCTTCACAGGTCACTCTGAACCCGGAGAGGGGAGGCATCAGTAGGCACGGACAGCATACGGGGCCTAGAAGCTGTTGATCACGTGTTTACACACATAACTACACCTGAAGTCTAATCACAAGCTCTCACGCATGCGAAGAAATTGCTGCGTGACAATCTCATAAGTGTCACAGCTGGCCAGTGGCAGCTTCATAAAGCAAGGTCCTGAAATTCGAGGAGCTAGACTAGAATAACGACAGACTTACTGATGCAGTATCATGGCGTATTCTGCTTTATTTGTCACGTTCATTTCTTATATATGATAAAATCGTTTACATTCTTTCTTGAAGAACATTCTATCTAATTGGTTACCGTTTTTCAACTTGTCTCTAAACTATCCTTTTATTGGCATAAAAATTACAAAAGGGTAAGACAGGGGCTAGGCTACTTCCGCCTTCACGGCTCTGTCCTCTCAAGGTTATTTCAAGGTCACAGGCCCTTGCAGGCCCTTGCAGTTCTCTGTTAGGCCGCAGCTAGGCCAAGACTGGATTGTCCAGGCTTTCCAGGGGCAGTCCGTGTCCCTGGTCAATAAGAAATTCTTCTACAGCTTCAAGTAGCAGAACTCAGTAGAATGATACAGGTTTCATCAAAGTTCAAAAGACTTCTTTGATTTCTCCTAAAATATGTATTCCACTGCTTATTTAACTAATTTAATTAACCATCCTGATTTAACTAATACTATTGATTCATAGACCTTATGAAAATGAGGGACTGAATACAAAATTCTATATGAACTGTGTTAGTATACAAGCACCTTTCTTTGTGGCCCAACTGCAACACTTTAATTTTAATATCTAAAATATTGCTGCATTCTTGTCTGTAAAAGCAGATGTAGCAGCTACTGCCAAATTGGGTGTTCCCTGATGTGAGGTGTGACTGTAGGCCTGGTAACTCAGTAGGAAACAGCTTGAGGAAATAAGAGTAATTTAAAAAGCAATTTTTTTTTCCCCCCCACATGGTGAGTCTCTAAAAGAAACAATTTATTCTGCACCAGTTAATCCTGTTTATTGACACACAAGAAAATTATGCTTTCTTTCCTGCAAGTTTGGTTCAGTTACGTACTAGAAGTACTCTAATGTGAGAAACACCACGCCTTTGGTGATGACTTTTGAAGACAGTATTATTGTAGAAATTCTATCATGCCAAATAGAAACATTTCCAGTCTGGGTCACTTTTCTTGATAGCAGAGATATATTATTATCCAATAAATTTTTTTTTAATATTCAGCAACATACTAAAAGCAATGCACAGGAAAGTCATTATGTTCCATGCTTTTAAAAGCTCATTGAAGTAAGACATTAATGTTTTCAACCTCTAAAATTAACTTCTGCTATCAAGTCAAGCAAATCCATTTGTGGTCATTAGTTTCACTTATCACCATTAAAATTTGAAGAATACTGAATGTATTTAAAATATGAGATGTATAGTGAAGCTATTGGCACTATTTTTCAAAAAGAAATTAGGAAGCCTGTGCTTTGGGACAGTGTCCAAAAATGGCTTTTAGATAAATTTCTACTCAAGGAAATGTGCAAGGAATGGAAAGAAAATCTATTGTCTGAAACGCTACTTACAACTACTGCTGCTGAGGATGGGGCTTTTCCTAACAATGCAGCTTCTCCATATAAGATCTTCAAAAAAAGATAAGTATTCTTCCGTATTTTTCTGGAAAAGAATAATGCGAAGTTATGTTTTGTGTCTCCAACTGATTTCTTCTCTCATTTTTCCAAAATGTTATATTCAAAGATGTCTTGCAAATCCCTAAGAAACTCTGCAGCAAGGAAATAAATCTGTAACCACATTTGCAACTCCTCAAACACTATACTTTTCTCAAACTGTTCTCTAATTTTCTTTATCCACAGAGGTCCTTCCTTCTGATATAAATAAAAAATAATACATTTAGTGTGGTAGCATTCAATTGATTTGATTAGATAAGGATCTGGTTCTTGAATATGTGACTGCAGACTTGGGAAGCACAGGCCACTTTGAGGACAGTGGATTTCTGCTTGGGGCCTGTCACTTTGGCAGGTTTTCATGCACTGCCAGCAAAACAGGCCTGTTACTTCTCTCTGGTGTTTCTAAGGAAAAACAGTAACTAGCCAGTGCTCAGAAGGTGCCTAAAGTGACATTTAAAGATTTAGCTGTTTAAACATTCAGGCTGTCATCATGCTTGTTCTTGTCTACAGATCCTGAGGATAAATTTCTTAGTTTTTTAGTTTCTCACTACAAAACACTTCAGAGTGAAAGAGAATATTGCCTCACCTCAGAGCTGAAAAAGACTCACAGAAAGGTAAAGACTTAATGCCTATTATATCCATCTGTGTCCCAGAACATTTTCTCCCCTTCTTACACCAAAATATCACTCCAGACACCAGCAAAATCACAAGTCCTTCACATTTTCCTCACTGTCTCTCCCACTCAGTAGATTTACCTTTCCTTACTTCTTAGTTGACAGGACGTTTGTGGAGAGCGGTATTGAATTTTTGTGTAAAACTTAAACTAAAAAAACTGATTTTGCTAATTATTTGAAATTACATTAGCAATTATCAAAAAGTCTAAGGAGGCCAAAGTTTTAACTTTGGAATTTTACTGGGGAATAATGGCACATCAAGGGAGATACATTAGATATTTAAACACTTGCAGTACGCAAGGTTGACTTCAAGGAGGAATGTTTCACAGATCTTTTAAATAACAAAATTATGTGAAGCTACAGGTCCTTCTACTGAAAATTTATTTGAAATACAAACTGTTCTTTTACCTTTGAACAGCTACTAATTTGCAGAATATACTTTCCCAAGTACAGAAACACAGAATACAGAATTTGCACCATACGGACATTCTGGAAGCAAAGAATCACCAGATTTTGTGTCAACCTTGGCTTATATTTCAGTGGCTGAGACTTTTGACAATGGAAGACAGGCAAGATTTCTCTTGAAGCATGTTCATGTTAAGATAAAATTGATACCGTGTAAGTGTTTGAACAAACATATGTCTACTAACTTGAAGAAGACATTCAGCTGTTGATAAATATTACCCTCTTCTGTTCTTTTTATCGTCCCTTAGTGTTGTACTCACAGGAGATGAAAGTGTAAGATTCAGAAAGTCTCAGAAAGTGTAAGATTCCTGTCTTATAGAAACATTAAGTGTGGAGAAGAAACAGGCTCTGAGTCCATATGTCTGAAAATTGAAAGTGAAACTGATGTTTAAGAACATTTGCAGGATGAAAGCTTTCATAATGTTTGTTTCTCTGCATGTTCCTGTGTGCTTGACAATGTGCTGCCATTTTATTAAAAGTTTTTTAAAATCACAAGGGTTTTTATTGTCAGATGTGGTAAGTTTGCAACTTACAGGCACAGTGCAGTGCCGGCCCAAGCCCTGCTAAAATTCAGTAGGATTTTAGTGGTGGTTTAGGAATGATACTGTCCAATTTAACACTCCCACTAAAACACAGGCACTGCTCACTCCCCCGTTCCCCCACCCCTTCCTCGGGCTGGCGAGGAGAGCTGGAACCACAAAAGGCAGAGATCACAGGCTGAGATAAGGACAATTTGCTGAAAATAGCAATGAGATAAGAAAACAAAGAGTAACCGAAACAGTGCTAATGAATGAGGCTACAGAAAGGGACAATTCACACAAAAATCCCCCTATAATAAACAACACCACAATTCCTTCCTCTATATTTTCTTGGCTGGAAGGAATCCCTTCTCCCTGGAAGCGACTTTCCTCCCCCCACCCCTGGCAATGATGTGAGGTGATATAAAATAACCTCCATCTCCTGGCCATGCCCTCTCCCAGGTGCTGCAAAAATTATCACGCCCTATCTGGGACTAGGACAATTTGTTTCTGAATTATTTAAGGACGTATATTCTCTTAGTCACATTTAAAAATAGTAACAAAATCGTAGAATCACTTAAGTTGAAGAATATTAGTAAGATCATAGAGTCCAACCATAAGCCTGGCACCACTGTGTTCACCACTAAACCATATCCCTAAGCGCCACATTGAATTAATGGTCTACAAAAGCATTAATTTAAACCTCAAAAGTGGTTTCACATACTTCTATTTTTAGAAGGATGGAGCCATATTCTACCCTGTAACTAGCACAAAAGTATTAACTGGGATGAAGAATCATGTCTGCCTTTGAATTGCAACAAATCTCACTTTGGTGGCTGCAGGATTGTAAGGTATTTTCTGTTAATTGGAACAGAAAACATATGGCATGTTTCTGACATTTTCTGAAACACTCTTTTGCATGAAATGTGACATAAGTGATATTCTGAATTATTATCTAGAGTTCTGAGAAGTTTTTACATTTATTTCAGTCCATTTTATTAAAAAATAATTCAAGCTACAATCATCCATACAAATTCACAACCAAGAAAGTTTTGTCAAACCACAAAAGTTTATTAAGAGTTGTCTTATCTGTAAAAACCTTAGGAACACAAAGGTTGAAATTCCCACTATCCTGCCGAGATACTTTTGATACTTAATGGCAGTAGATCATCCTTTGCCTAAAGGAATATGGATGAGAGCTTTGACTGTGGTCAAGTCTTTCAGATGACGTTTAGATGTGTAAGCTAAAGGGCTGGTGGGATACTGGTAAAATCACCCGGAGCTGAGAGGTTGCGCCTGAAAATCTGACTTTACAAGGAGAAAGCCAGATACCCCTGCACCGAAAATCACGCTGTGAAAAGCCAACATCCATAAAAGAGACCGAGGAGTCCTGCAACTTTATTTGAATAAAGGGGGAGAGTCCTCTGGAGCACACTCCCATGAGGTTTTCTCTCTCGACATTTTGGAGGGCTCAGCCTCCTTTTATCCCAAACTCCTGGCCACATGTTGCCCTCTTCCTTTCCCCATTCCCCTCTTGAGGTAATAGGAAGGTACAGCCTTCCTGAACGGCCTACCACATATTCCCTTCTTATTCTCCCGTTGAACCCATCATTTTAATCCAAAATTCAGAAACTCAAGCTTGTACGGACGCTTGTCTGTTTCAGGAGTCAAGCTGTCTGGGCTTTGTAACAAACTTGCTGCTTGAAGTAGTAGAGACATTAAGATCCATTTCAAAGATGTTAACACCCACACCTTCACCTGTAGAATTGTTTGTAAAGACACTAGCATGCCTTCTCTGTCACCCCCATGCAGAAGAAAGCCCTTGTCAAAACGGCAGTTCCATGATATAGACTACAATCTCGCACATGTACTGAACTCAGAGGTCCAGGTGCCTAAGACATCCAAACCATTTCAGGGAAGCCCCTCTCCTCAGAGTTCATGTGAGATCGCCCATCAGTTCCAAAGCGCGTGTTTCCTGGGAATTCCAAACCATGTTACTTAATTATCCCAGTTCATTCTGTGGCAAATTCAGTCTTATCTTAAGCATTGCTGAAACCAGGTATCAGAAAGTAGGCAGACATTTTCGGAATTTGATTGCAAGATTTAGCTATAGAAAGGCAAGAGTCATGTCAATGTTACCCAACTATAGAATTTTACAGTGTTGAAGTAAATGGGCAGGAGATGACCTCCTTTTAATGCCTTTATTAAGGAAAATCAGCCCTGGGTTGGGGACTCATAGGGTTACAGAATCCCGCAGTTGCTCCCAATTCTACGACTCCGAGGATATCAGCTTTGCTCAGCGGCAGAGCCCAAGTTCTACCCTCGCGGAATACCCGCGAGCAACCCGACCTACCAGCACTCAAAGGTCTAGGCTGGTCTTGATTCAGTAGAGTTATGGCGAACCTCTCCCCACCCTTATTGTTGCTGAGAGCACAGTTCTATCTTTTCTCCTTTGTGGTATGTTGTTAGTTTCTTTGAATAACGGGTAGATTTGGATTTTTGGGATATTTTCCCCTTTTTTGATATCACCCAGCGTTCTCTGCGTCATTTATTTGCATGGCCGTGCCCGGCGGCTGGCTGTGAGACAGTTCTATCAGATGCCGTGGTACATTTCGCAATACTGCCAGTCTTTGCCGCACCATGCGCCGCCGCTCTGCATCCGGGACGCCCAGCGCCGCTCCACGGCTGTTTCCCGCCGCCCACTGCTGCTCCGCGCCCAGCCCCGCTGCTCCACCGTGCCGGCTCCGCACCGCCGCGTCTCTCCCCGGTTGTGCTGCGCCGGCTCCTCGAGGCCGCTCCACCACGCTGCGTGCTGGGCAGTGCCATGTGGTCCCTCCCGCCATCTCAGCCATGCTGCCGCCGCCGCTGCCCGCCCCGCTCCCGCCTGGGGATCAGGCGGCCGTGCCACTGCCGGCGCTCCGTCGCCCGCTATGAGGGATTTCGGCTCGCCCCGGCCCCGCGCGCCCCGGAAAGGTGCACGCAGCACCGGCACCGCGGCTGCCTCGGTCTGGCTCCGCCCGGCTCGGCTCCGGCCGCGCTGCGATGCCCCGGGGCTGCCCTCCATGCGGCCGGCCCGGCTCAGCTCCCCGCTGGCCGCGGCTCTGCTGTTCCGGCCACTGCCGCCACCGGTACGAGGGACCCGGCCCGCCCTGGTCCCGTGCGCCCCGGCACCACCGGCAGCTGCCCGCAGGCTGAAAAGCTCATTTCATTTGTTTGTTGGAGCTGTCCCCTCATACTCAGTTAGATAGCAGTGGTGGGAAAAAGATGGGGAGGGGAAAGAGGGTGAGCTGTACAAAAACTGGAATAACATTAACAATTAGCATAAACAAATACAGGTTGATTTTACAGTTAACTGGGGAGGGAGAAAAAAAAAACCCTCAGAATTTTTATTCATAACAATGTAAATATGAACATCTCTAGTAGTCTCACTGTCTCATTGCTCCTGCCACGTTCTTTGACGAGAGATATGTAATACTCACCTGATTGTGTAACATGGGAGACTTTCTGGCCCAAACAACATTAAAACAGGTTATAATTCCTATGATCTAGCTTTAGTAATCTAGGAAATACCTTGTAGACTAAGATATCTATCAGAACCGTTTATAATCAATGAGGAGAATTGGATGATCCCAGTAATAGTTTATTTTATCTGTCCTCGCCACTTTCAGTCTGAAATACATGTTGGAAATGCTGCCCCTCCAACAATTAAAACAAAACACAAAATATAACTTCCACAAAAAAATGATTATTAATTTGTGATGCTAGATGAGATACTGGGTAAACAAATAAATGCATATGAGCCTAATTTCATAGAATCATAGAATGGCTGAGGTTGGAAGGGATATCTGGGTGTCCTAATCTCACCTTGCTCAAGCAGTCTCACTTATAGCAGATTGCCCAGGACTATGTCCAAACAGCTTTTGCATTTTTCCAAGGATGGAAAGAATGGATCTTTTCAAGGATGGATTTCAGTAGGTTTGTTACATGTGCTAGTTTCATTTTAAATGGCAGTTGTAAGAGGTACTCGATTTATTTGCTCTTTGGAAAGCAACCATATTAACATATTTCTTCTCAGATGAACACATATAATGTGAATTGCTCTTAGGAATAAAGACATTGCCCTTAATAGAAAAAACCCTGTAAAATAATGATGGCAACTGGTTGCATTCATTGAATTAAAAAAAAAAAAAAAAAAAAAAAAGAAAAGAGGTTATGGNNAAAAAAAAAAAAAGAAAGGAGTTCATGGTAATTCAATTATTTTTTCCTTCTTTTATACTTTTTTCTTTTATATACTATTGGTAATTTTTTCCCTTAAGAATTATGCTACTTATACCACTGGCACTCTTTGTCAAAAAAAGAAAGCTCTTTAGAAAAACCCAGTGCCTTAGTCTAGTCTAATAAAAATGAACCATGAGAACTAATTGGGATGAAAGAACATTGATGCTATAATTCTGAGGAAGCTTTCCAATAACCTCTTTAAACAGTTGCTCAGTTGGAGATTAAACTTGCAGTTATAAGCTAGTTAAGATTGAAGATCTGTGTGATTATCACAGGTTGTTTATATTTCTGTGCTTCTTTTTCCCACGTGATTTCACTAAACATTTCTGATCTCATCAGATAAATTAATATAATTCACCTAACAAAGTACAATATTATATTTTTGACAAATTCATCTTTTCTTAGCCTGAACTTTTGTTCTTTTTAATAAGTTAAAAAACAGATTCTTTTGCTTCAGTGAAAATGAGTAATTGTACTTGCTATTTAGATGGCGGTTTGAATACTATACCTTAATACCTGGCCAATCACTTTCCCGATTCAAATTCCTCCTGATAGACAATTTGTCAAGAAAATTACCTACCATTCTGGAGTGGAAAAATCTTACTAATGGTACACAACAGTAGCTTGAATGCTGGTTTGTATTTTGCATGTAAAAAGATAAGTTTAGATGTGGGATAAAGATCTTGTTTAAGACTGCTTCTCTTTGATTATTATAATTGAAGCTGAGAGACGACTTCATTGTGTATCGTTTATTGACCTGTTAGAGGAATTATTTCAGAAGCAATTAAATACTTGCAAGTATAAGGAGACAGTGTCAGAACATAATGATTTGTGACTTAGTCTCACCACTAAGTGAAAGCACAGCATTAATTTCTCAGCAAATACCTAGTTTAGATACAGCTTGGTGTTTGAAGTTACCCAAAACATAAGGAAACAAAGTAGGAGAAAATAATAAAAATAGCATTCGAATTTGCCTACATTTGTGGTAGCCCACAGTGCAGATTACAATTAATTTTCACTGAACTGCTTCACAGAATTAATTATTAGCACATCAGCTACTACTTAGTCTGAGAATAGGTTCTTAATGCCAATGGCTATTCTGTGCTGCTGGGAAAAAATAATAGACAGTGTAAGACAAAAATGTGAAGATATGGAGAAATAGAAGTGTGTGTAAAAAAGGCTCACTCAAATGTTCTTCCCTTGACCTTGCCTTTTTCATGATGCACCCTTCTGTCAGCACATCAATTTTCAGTCCCAGCAGTGTCATCTATTTCATGGGAATTTTCTTACAGAGTTGAGGAAACAGAATAATTTAAAACTCGTTACTGCAGTACTTTTTTATCTTGGAGATGGATTAGTCCCGTTGGGATTCTGGTCTTTGTTCTGACTGTTTCTTGTGCTGTTAGTTCCAATATTGCCTCGCTTCTCACTCGAGTTCACACGGAGGGCTCTCTGTGCCTGGCGGCACTGTGAGCCCAGAGTAGCTGTCAAGCCTGGAAGTGTAAGCATTGGACCTCACTGATTGTGTTTGCTCACATTAACACATCCTTCTCTCAGTGAAAATACAAGTTCAGTCACTTAATTGTTCATAATCACCCTGTGTCCTCCCACAGTTTCCTCCCACCATCTGACTAATTCAGGAGACCTCTCTTACTCTTCTCATCTTAATGCATTGGGAATCCACATCAAAGTTTCCAGTACAAAGCTTTCTGCTTGCATTTGGAGGGGCAAGCAAGAGCAAATTAAGAGGTGGCAAGAATAAATAGATTCCAGCATCTTCACTCCGGTTTGAAGGGATTGTTTTAATCACAGTAGCTGAATTATGAACAGCACAGCAGTATACTAACTTCTAAATCCTTACGGTGAGGCAAACTTGAGAAGCTTGTTATTATTTGAGATTCAGGCAAGCCTAAGAATGAGGAGAAAAGATCATAGCTAGCAGCAGAAGTTCTTCTTGCTCTTTTGTTGTGTGTTTTGTTTTGTTCCAGCAAGAGCACCTAATACGAAGTTATGAGAATTTATGGGTGTGGCCATGAATTTTTTTTCCATTTTGATCTTAAAATTTTTACTATAGATTTTCTAAAAGCCTCACATAGATCAACATCACATCTCACATAGAGACGAACATATGAAAAAATAAGCATCTTTAAGAAGGGAAGTATATTCAATACTCTGTGGATAGTAATTGCATAATTTTTATTTCCTCCATGAACTTCAGCTAAAACAGAAAATTAAGAGTCATTATGTCCCATTAGTTATTGGTTTGTGAAGAATTAGTTATGCAGTTGAGATGGACTATTATTTTGAATTCTTGTATCCTGTGGTACCCTAAAAAGTAAATTACAGGGATCTTTTGACATTTGATACTAAACAAGGTTACAATCTTCCAATAGGTTCTACACATTTCTAGAAGCCTACCCTTTCAAACTGTAGACCAATACTTGTGGTGTTAATTATAGAGAACGTATACTTTAAATGCATGAACGCTGGTTTCTTTCTATCTGACAGGGGTAATTACTAAAAAATAACTCCTGAGAAAATGTGTTTTGTGAATATTCTGGTATTATGCTCACAGAATGAGTGACTTTTGCTTATAGAAGAAAGTTCTTGGCTACATTTGCATTTTTTTTCTTCTCAAATATCTGCAATTAACTTTAAAAACAACTGTAAACTTTTGGTTTTATCAATTATATTTACTCCAAGGTTCAGAAGATTAACATTTGGAGTATCACACAGAACAGGTATCAGTATTATCAGCTAGTAAAAGAACAGAGCATGAAACTGGTTAATACAAGACAGCTAAGTTGATGAAAACAGAGTTATCATCAATACTTTTTTCTCCTGATAAAGGAACAGCACAGGGCACAAGAGGAAAATGTAGCCTGACATTACAGAGTTTAATCATTTGGACTGTAGCTCTGCTGAGATAATATATAGGACATAGAAGCGTATGGAAAACTGACATTTTTGTACTAAAGACAAAAGACATTTTTTCCCTTAAGGGAAAATACCCCAGCTGCTTAGCATCAGAGAGGTCAAGCTGGCTACAGATCAGGAGATTTGAGCATGTGGGACCAAGTCTTCCTCAGAGGGGTCAATAAAAACCTCCAACTTTGGTGCAAAATACCCTCTTCTAGAAAACGCATCAAAATTCTCCACAGGAGAGGAAAGACAATGTGAAAAATATTAAGTCTTCTGTAAAGACCAGAATGGAATTTCTGATAGTTTTGAAGTGGAAATTGAGACAGGAATGTCAATAATTACATATACCTCTAGGAAGCCTATAACTTTGCTGAAATTGCCAGCCCTGCATAAATGCTTTGCACAGTTTTCTTGACCGGAAAAATAAATTTTGACTCTTTCCAATCAATATTAATTATTTATTTTAGATTCATAGAGGAAGAGAGATGAATGTCTTTTTATCTAAAAAAGGAAAAGTCTAAAAAAAAACCTGATTTTCAAATACAGTTTTGCAAGTTCCAGAGGACAAGGGACCAAACCAGATGTCAGAAGCGTCCTTTGCAGAGCCATTTGTCATGCCTCCCTGTAGGTGGGGAGCAGATCTGGCCAGCTTGCTTGGTGTGGTCCCACTCTATGTGGGGCTGGAGGTGCTATCTTTGCCACCTGGGACCAGGGCTGCCCTGTAGCTTGGAACCACAGAGATGAAGCCTCTGGCAGGGTTGAAGCCCCTTTGATCATGCCTTGCCTTTCCCAGAGTGCCCATTATTTACAAGTTAATACAGCTGACTACAGTTTCTGAACCATGAGCATAGACCAGTACATATGTTTCTTTTCTGACCATCACAACATTCGTCTTTGTGTTTGCAAATTTTTTGCAGATTACTCTTTGAGGACCATTTCTCAGAGAGGTAAAACTGCCAAACTTGATGCATGACAATTTGCTGCTTAAGTAAGTTTGAATATTCCAGAATTTGCTATTGTCACAGGAATATTGTTGTAATTTTCATCATCCATGACAAGACTGTAAGACATGTAAGTGGGGTGGAAAAATGAATATTTTATTAGGCTGGAGGTTAACTATGCTGAAAGAAAGAAAATATTCCTGAGAAAGGAGTTACAGACCAACAAACTTACCTAGATACCGTATTATCTCCAATTTAAAATACACCATCGCTGGAAATATTCTATTAGGCTGGAGGATATAATTTAGGCATAGTTTTAGGAAAATAAGTCCTTTATAGGGAAAAGTTTTGCAGGGATCTGCAGGAGATTTATGCATTCAGAAGTGTCTGTTGTTTTCCATGTTTGTTAGCTGGCTTAATAATACATTTTCTTCTCTTTACAAATTCAGACTCTTTAACGGATACAGACTTCTGTACTCATTGTGACAGCAGTATTATTACCATATGCCTAGAAAATATCTCGAAGACTAAGATACCTATCAGAACTGTTTATAATCAATGAGTTTTAATGATGAATCATCATTGTTGGCCCCAGCTTTTTTTGTTGGTGGGGAACTCAACAGAAAATTTTGTAGTGGATACATGTATTCATATTTGTGTGTATTATGCAAGAGGCTTAAGAGAAGAACATACAAAACAGGAACAATATGGGTTTATATTCATCATCAAGACAAAACTTAGATAAGAGTACTTAGCTCCTATCAGAAAACAAAACAAAACAAAACAATGCAACTACTTTTTGTGAGAGACCTTGTAACAGTCTACTGCAGATCTTGTTTCATGCTCAGCCTGAGCATGAAAACACCACATGTCCTTTTCTACAACTTTAAGAAGACCCAGAAAATTCTCCACTGAGGTCTACTTCACAGGTGCATGGGTGCACAACAACCCTGTAGGGAATTTAAGAGTTGGTTTAAAAAAAAAATCACACTTGTTACATAATATTTCTTATACCCACCGCAGGTCACTGAACCCGAAATGGCAAAGAAAGTTTAAAGGAAGTCCAGTATGGATGGAAACCAGTCTCCAGAGCACAAATTATGTCTGCCATGATGCAGGTGCCTGTGTTCACACACTAAAATCAAACAGGTGCTGTAAGGAGATATCATTTACCACAGGAGTAGTGAGACACCAGCAGAAGTTGCCCAGAGAAACTGTGGGTCTCCAATCCCTAGATGTGTTAAAGAACACGATGGATAAGGCTTTGAGCAGCCCATTCTAGTGGGAGGTGTCCCTGCTCACAGCAGTGGGACTGGAACTAGATGATCCTTAAAGATCCTTCTAACCCAATCGAGTCTATGATTCTGTGATTCTGTGATGTGCTGTGGCAGAAGAACTGGGGCACTCCTGGACTTCTGTCTACCTGGTTCCCCTGAGATAAGATTGGTTGGGATGTCTCAGACCTTTTGTCTTAAAGACTTAAGAATATTGAGATACCATGATGATTTTTTTGGCACTTCTTGGAAAAAGAATTCTGTGGTGCTGCAGAAAGTTTAAACAGAAATATGGGAAAGAAAAGCAGAATAATTCACACGAGTAATAGCAAGAACTGTGCTGTCATCATGCATTTAATAAATTAGGAAAATACATTAGTTCTCATATGAAACGTCGCTGTTAGAGTGACTGCTGTCCCTTTCAAAGATATAAAATGAAAATCCTATAAAGGGCCTCAAAGAAGTCTCTGGAAATGACAGTTATGACCCAGGAAACCTATATTTCAGCTCAAATTTTCTGTTTCAAAAGCTTACAGGTATATGCATATAGGTGCTGTGCATATCAGTATACAAAGAATAGTAGGCAAGATATTGATTTGATTCACTATTACACAAAATTCCCAGTGAATGATCAAAATGGGCAGTCTTTTGTACTCCATATTCAGGAATGGGAGATTGATTGGTCTGTGCAATCACAGGACAGTGAAATGTAATATTCCCTCCCCTGCTTTTGTACTGGCAGTGGAACTTCATTAAGAGTGACTGTGATCCTAAAAATCAGAAGGGTAATTTCAAGAGAAGCTGGAAGAACTCAAGGCAGAAATTCCAAAACCTAAAAATTAAATTACAAAGTCAGTGTGGATGTGGATAAGTGATTAAATAACAATTTTCAAAGAATCCTAGTAGTATGTTTTCAGGCTGCGGATTCAGTTCTATTTACTTTGTTTTCTTTCTAAATCAAGTAAGGAGCAACTCCCTTGTATAAAAAAAAAATCACTTCCAGGAAAGTCAAGAAAGCAATACATAAGAAATGTTCCCTCACAGCAGGGATTGCATTTGCTGCTGCTGTAATTTCGCTCCTTGGACTAAAGGGTTAGCTGGCTTTGTTATTTTTCTGCTGCTGTTGCTGTTTCTCAAATAAGGCTGACAGCTCTGTTTCCACAGTCTACATCTTTTCATGCTGTGAAGCTCAGTAAAATGGTGCAAAAAGTGTACTGCCCATGCAGTGGGTCAAAAATTATGTATACTCATTTAATCCTAAAACATGAATGAAATGGAGTGTCAACTTTATTTCCACACTCCAGAAAAGTCACTGAAGACAAGCAAGTGGAAAAAAACCCGAAAAACCACAGAGTTTAAAAATATCTGGGAAAAATAATTTTTGCAATTTTGTAGGCTTTAATAACAAAGCAAGACTTCTGGCAAGAACTCAAAAAATTACCTTAAGACATTTTAATGAGCTGTTGTCTGCTTTCCCTTTTGAAAACATATTCTGTGTCTTGGACATCCCTAACAGAAGGCAAGGGTACATTATTCTGTGCAGTTTCTGCAATCTGTTGTCTGAAAGGATCAGCCTTAGAATTGTTCTTCTATAGTATTCCTTTGTATTTGTCATCATATCATCTGTCATTTTGTCAGTCATTAAGTGTTATCAATGTAACCTTTCACTTTCAACTTAGAAATAATTAGTCTGAATAATTTGATAGCAGCAGCAAAAATTATCACTTGACTGTTCCCAAATAATTGTGAATATGTTGGACTAGGCAAAAGTTATCGTTCCTTTGAAATCCCAAGGTGATTCCTCAGAGTACAAGAACTTAAAGATAACTTCCACAGCTGACAGAACTGAAATTTTTAGGGCAGCTTGCATCTGAGCACTTTTGGTCACAAGGACAGTCTTTGAGATTTTGAAGGATTTATACTACCATTACACAAGCTTAAATATACTTAAAAGGAATAAGATTTTCCCTATTGTCAATTCTTAAATGAATAATAAATGTCACGTTCATCTCCACAAACCTATTCTTCAGATGTAACATTAAGGAGCAGTCCTTGAAGTATACTTTCAGACAAGTCTGGCTGAGTTTCTGTTCATACATAGGTAACTATTAATAATGCACATAGTGCTGTGTATTATCTATTATCCTCAATTCATTATCACCAGTGAAGCTTTTAGACTGTTCCGCAATAGTAAAGGATACTAATAAGCCATTGACTTTTACTCAGGAACTTCTCACATTGAATGTTTTGTTTTTAATTTAGGTCACATCAACTAACTTTTAAATTTCAACAAACATGGCTATAGTTAGGAATGGTGATTAAAGTATTATTGAACCCAATGCCAGAGAATTCGTCATCCTCTCTTATTTCTGATTTATCCAGGCATCTAAACATGAAGATAGCTTATCTGCATTTGGACTAGTGTTTGAATTTAATGGTGAAACAACCAGACTTCCTTTATATGTTCCACAGCTATGAGAGACTGGAATGTTATGGTTAAAGCTTAAATATTGTTATGAAGGACTTTTTTGCCATTGTGGCAAAACTCTATAAATAAGCTGCATCTGCAAGATTTAACCCCTAACTTATAGGAATTCTGTAACATCTTTAAAAACTGAGTATGTGGACTCAATATAAGCATATGCTGACTGGTCTGTAGAGTTGCAGTGGGGCAACCTGGCACTGAGTTTGCATTTTGGTGAATCAAGTGCTAATAAGATGAGTTAGAGAGGAAAGAACTGCAGCAGTGGCTTCAAGAAAAATGCCACCTACACTGCAGCATGTCATCTGGATCTACACTGCTGTATAAACCCCAGGACTTTTCATTTATCCATTTATCATTCCACATGAAGACTCTATACTTAGACCTTTTGTGGCCAAAGTGGTATTCTCATCTCATGAATATGTTATTAAAGAGAGAAAAAATGAAAAATCAGCTTTTGTTTGAAACAATGACTAAACACTTAAGACTCTATCACAAACCACTTTGTCCCAACCCTACTTTACCTAATCTAGTTTCTGCTGATCTTATCCATTATATACAGGTTCTCTGTAGATAACAGTTGAAGCATAAGTCAGACACTTAGAGAATAGTGATAAGTGAAGAAACACCTTGGCATGCTATGCGGCAGTGTTATGATCTTTAAAAGGAAATATTTTTGAAAGTACACTGTGGTTGCACACAGGCTGAGAAAGCCTGAGAAGCCTGCAGCTCTTCCCAGGTCAGGCCTGGGGGATTGCTGGCCTCTCAGGCTTTCTCAGCCTGTGTACAACCACAGTACAGTGTTCTTCAAAATTTTTTGGAGCCAGCTCACATAACCAAAGCAGGGGTGTGGTTTTCCTTGTCATTCATACAGCAAGTCCCTTCAATATTACACTGGGCTAAGGCGAATATCTCCCCTTAATGACATTTCTGCTTTATGAACCTATAAGATCATTGTTACTCAAAATGTATTCTGCCGAAATCTTGGCTGAGAATAAGAATTTAGGTAAAAATTAAGCACAATACTGTTAGTGTTCCCTACTACAGTGAATTTCACTGTTAGTTTAGAAGAAAAATATACACATATTATTGCTGGAATTTTAAAAACCAATTTGAAATATAAATTGGATATTTTTTTAATCTGGAGTCTCTTATTCCTAACTTGTAAAGGTTGGAAAAACTGTAAACCATGATCTACATTTCTACAACTTTATATGCTATTTCAATATTTTCATGACAACATTTTCGGTATTCTCCATACTAGTTAAGTTTTTGTTCAAGGCATATAAAACAGTATAATTTAATTATTATTCCTTTCTATCTACTTCAAGAGGCTACAAAAATGACATAGAGTCATGGATTCCATTGCAGATTTTAAAAAGAACCTACTAGTCTACTCCTGCCTACAGAAATCCCAGGTTTAATTCATACAAGAGCACATCAAGTATAAGGTCTCAAGGAGTGAATAGATTGACATCATCATGTGATTAAAACAAGTCCTGTAATGTACTATGGAGTCTTGTCAAATTAGTATCATGGAAAGCTATTAATAAGAGTATGCTCTATCACACATCAAGTAATTTTTTCATCAATGTTGTAGACAGTACAAAAACTAAACTCTCTGAGTTGTAAAAACCTTTGGTGTCTACACCTATATTTAATTCTTAACACAGACATAACTCAGTGCAGCTGTCATTCTCCATAGTACCGATAGTGATCTCTAAATATTCATTATGTAAGATATTTCCACCTTTTCTGTATTCACAGAATCTCAGAATCACAGAATGGGTCAGGGTGGAAGGGACTACAGTGGGTCATCTGCTCCAGCCTCTCTGCTCAAGCAGGATCATTGCAGGTAGAGCATGTGGCACAGGTTTGTGTCCAGACAGCTCCTGAATATTTCCAGCAAGGGAGGCTTCACAATCTCTCTGGACAATCTGTTGCACGGCTTAGTCACTTGCACAGTAAAAAAGTGCTTCCTCACATTCAGGTAGAACTTCCTGTGCACCAGTTTCTGCCTTTTGACTAATATCCTAGTGGTGGCATGACCGAGCAGGGCCCAGCTCCAGCTTCTTGGCACCCACTCTTTAGATATTTATATGCATTAATGAGATCCCATCTCATTCAGCTCTCCTCGAGGCTGAACAGGCCCAGCTGGGGAGGAAGAAATTAGGAGAGGTCATAAAATAGAACCAGGAAACAGAATGTAGAAGTAGCACTCTGTGTCACTTCTACCAGAGCTTCATGCCTATTTTCTGCCTCAAGCTAAATGCCAGAAGGGCATTTACTTTCTAATTTGTGAAGCAGTGACTAAGACACATCTGAAGTTATCCTACTGTACCTTAAAGTTGGAGAGAACTTGCTCTGGCTGATACTGGTGTTGGTAAGAAAATTAGACCAGAATGGAATAACTCACTGATTAATAAAAAAAAAAGAAAAAAAAAAGAAAAAAGAAAAGAAAAGAGATGTCTTATATTTCCCAGCAAATCTGAGAACAATAGAACCATCTCTTCTTTTGTAATATAGCTTAGATATTGAAGCAATAAATTATTGGTAAGTATTTCCATAAACACCAGCTCAATTTGTTTCACTTGGTTAAATACAGTTTAAAGCACTATTATGTATTAAGTTCTTCCTGAAAAAGAAATAAATCAAAGACTACAATTTATGTATGAAAATGGACAGTTGTCTACATCTGGCAAAGAATAGGAAATGGCTATACTATTATTTTTTTATGTCATCCACTACTTAAAGCTCTGAGCATCTCTTTGAAAAAAAATTTAACATTAAATTCTCACTGTCATTTGTTTCTAAGGCAATTGTTGGAGATGCAGTCATAGATATTGCTTGTTAATATTGAGCAGTTTCCTTTTGTTTGTGTTTATCAGTATCATTTACAATCAAAACACCTTAGAAAGCTATGGTTTTTATAATTTTTAAACACTGAAGTGTTATTTCCAAATGGCTATATTCTGCAGCTGCTATATCTGGAGTATCTCCATTGCTAATGGAGCACATAAAAATAATATAATTTAAATGTAAAAAGTATGTGCTTTGAAAAAAAGATTTTGAGAAAATTATGGTTTCAGCACTCTAAAGGAACATGCTGCCAAGCACTACTTATGTGATCAGACAGTGACAGTATGTATACTTAAAGAAATAATTCTGATGACTCTTAACACTTGTTTGTAGATCAGGAAGGCTATCACTACAAGATCAGAGTACGAAAACTCACAAAAAGTTGTTTAATAAGCAATCTACCACATGAAGTATTGTTTTTATATTCTTTGGATGACAATAAAACATCAATATTTTTTCTCAAAATATTTACTAAATTAAACACATTATATGCAAACACACCATGTTTTCTATATTAAATGGCTTTCATAAGTGAGTAGTTTTTTACAAATATTTTTCTATATTCCATGATGCTTGAAGCATGAAATCCTTAGTGCATCTTTTTTTGGCTGCTGAAAAGCTCAAAAGTGTTTCAGTCATACAGAGGTTACTGTATCCTAATATTAATACCATGAACAAAAGTAAATCCCAGGCTGCAGATCTACAAGACAGGTATTTATTTTAAAATGACACGTTAAGTGGCATAAAACTGCTGAGTAGGCACACAAGACTTTATTTACTGCGATACGGGAGCCGAGAGCTTCTGGTCTGTTTGCAATCCCTTGGTCAGGGCCTGCATGCCGGGACAGGGATCTGAATTCCTTGGCTTCATTCCCATCCAGTGTCACACCATTGGCTGCAACATCCCAGCAGCGCAGCAGCCAGGTCAGTGGGGGCTCCCCTGTCCCCTGGCTGAAATCTTTTTGCATCTCTCCCAGCTCACCCAGGGATAGGGATCGCGTGATTATCTCTGGCTCTTTGTCTTTCTCTGCTCGTGGGTCCTGCATCCTCTTCATCACTCTCTGCATGGACTGATTTTCTTCTTCTTTCTGGGGGTGACTGCTGGCACAGGTTGTTCCTCTGGCTCGGCGCAGTTGGAGCAGCCACAGTGCATTGATCTGCTTTCTTCCTCCTTCCCCCGAGGGCACTGCCTTGTGTCCAGCAGCATCTGACAGCAGTAGCTAGGGGCCCAGCATGCTGCACGGCTTCGCACCTGCCTGGAACGGCTGCAGAAATTTTCTTTCAAATATATTGCCACCTTCTAAGGGACCTGTGTTTGCTATTTGTTCCAAACCATTAAAGCAGAATGCTCCTTCACAAGCTGGTCCATTTTCTTCCACATTCCATGCCCCTCATGACTATCCTGGGGCAGGTATCTGGACAACTTTCCTAGAAATCTCTGTCCTGACTCTAAACGTATTATAGGCTGTACAGAGGAACAGACATAGCAACAAGAACATGCTTTCCTTAACATCCAAAGGGAATTAAGAATTCTCAAACACTGTTGTAGAAGGCCTTAAGGATAAGAAGGAGGTGAAACATTCGGAAAAACCATCCTCCTCTGCTTTCCCCACGGGCTGGGTAGGACTATTAATGAATTCCGAGAGATAGCACCCAAGGCTGGAGCAGGAGGAAAACACTGAACACATATCCCAAATGATCCCCATTGCCCTTGCTGTTATTATGCCATAAACTGATATCACACAGAACAGCAACAAAGCAATCCGGATCTCCTCTCCTCTTTTTTTTTTTACTCTTAAAGTCACGGGAAGTACATACAGAAATATCTACAGGGTTAGGTACCACACCCACACAAACAGATTGAGCAACACTGTAACCAAGGAGCTCTCTTTTTAATACACAAATGCTTATGTCACAACTGTTATCTCAACCCTCTCATTCCCCACATTGGGCACTAATTGAATGGTGTTTAACATCAGCCAAAAATTAAACTCCAATTAAGCCACTTCTCTTTCCCCCACCCTATGCAGAAAGAGAGGGACAAAGACAGAGGCTATGAGGTGATTTCTCTTACTTTTCCATGTCTTCTGATGTTTTTAACTTTCAAAGGTTAAAGCATTCACTAATAATGCCTTTCAGATGGTTTTATTTTTAGAAATGTGTAGAGCATTTGCAAGTGAACTTAGCTCCTAGAGAATCATTAGCAATTACTTAGCCTTTCCACAGGGAGCAGTAAGGCCAGAGCAACGGAATTAGTGATCCTACTTGTGACTTGTGCTGAGCAAACTATTTTTCCTAATATTTTTGCAGCATTTGAAGTCCACCTAGATTTGTAAAAAATTATACTGCCTTTAAGACTGCAACAGCCCTGAAAACTCTATATTGCTTAAATAGTTATCTAACCACTCAAGGAACAATAATGTAGACAAATCAGCTGTTGACATAGAACAACTTTTAACAGCATTATTGTTTTGTTAGTAGCTCAATTGCTACAAACAAATGCGAAGAAGGAAGGCAACTACTTTAACTACTGCTCAACTTGATGATTAGATTTAAGATATTACCGTGGTTTAACCAGCACAGATGATAATTATACACACAAAGCCCCCATATATGTTCACAGTTATTCACACACAAGTAGCTATACAGTTTCAGCTAGTAGATCTTTCTTTCTCAAGTAGATGTTTTTCATTTTCAAATATTCAATGAAAGAAATTCATGATGTTTGAATTGTGCAATCGTTTAGAAGAGCACCACTGATAGAAAAACTGATGCTCATATCAGTATTGCTTACTTTGAGATAATTAATTTTCCGTTTAAAAACATCACAGTGCAATAAATTTTCCTTCATAATATAATTAGCATTGTGTTTGCATTTACAGTACTGTTTGAAAGAAAATAAAACTAATCTTGGAGATCTTGGAGAAAACAAACGCATCCTGCCCTTACCCTTGACTTCTAACATGTTTAAAATGTCTCTGTGCAACGGTAAGATTGTCTATGGAGACCACAAGCCAGCTGCTGAGGAAGTGGATCCCACAGATTTTTCCAGAAGTGGATCTACAGAGATGACTCAAAGCATCTTGGTTCCAAGGAAGCAAAACATGATGCTGGGTAAAAGCATCTGCTTCTGCTTTCTGTATTCTGCTTTCTGCAGAAAACATTTGTCTAAGCAATTGAAAGTTCATTGCCTGAGAACACAGATTTTGTAAATTGCATTGTAGCTTAAAATGAACTTTGAGAGTTTCAGCATTCAATTACTAAATTTACATTTCTTAAAAATGTAAATTTGTAATACAAAATTTGAGAGAGTAGAAACACACAAATACAGATCTTTTAAGAGCTTGGTAGCAGTGCTAGTCATTGGCAGCAAGATCAGGATAGCCATACAAAGATAATGATTTCGTTTGTATATCAAATTCACATGCTTTGGATTGTATGTTTGAAAATGAGAAGAATGAGAAGACATTTAATTTTGATGTATTTTATTGACATTTTGTTCAATGTCTTTAGTGTGTCTCAAATAAGTGTTTCTTAAGGATGAATTTTTTAATGATCAGTTTGATTTTCAGTCTGCAGTCAGGACTTGGTTCCAGTTATGTGATGCAGTCTTGAGCAAACACAAAGGACCATCTATGCAACTGCTATATTAGGAAAAAAAAATTTTAAATTATTTATATGCAGTAAGAGACTTTTCTCTTTACATTGTGGAAACAGAGGTTTGATCTGTGGTCTAGCTCTCAATTTTTAGTTACGCAGCAAGAAACCCCCAGTTTACTTAGCTCAAGGGCAAGGAGGTTAAGGTGACTTATTTAGTTTATAATTACTTTCATAGTAGAAAGTACTAGTGAATATTCTTTGTAGTATTCAAAGCATTTACATATTTAATGGCCAATATTCAAATTCCTTAAAGTTGAACTAGAAAGAAAATTAAAATGACAAAATTGACATGGATGATGTAAAGATGTGTAATTTGAACTCAACAAAAAAACACCTGCTTTTTGATTCAGAAAATCATGGAATCATGGAATGGTTTGGGCTGGAAGGGGACCTTGAAGGTCCTCTAGTTCCAACCTCCCCTGCTGTGGGCAAGGACATCTTCCACGGGATCAAGTTGCTCAGAGCCCCACCCAGCCAGGCCTTAAACACCTCCAGGGATGGAGCAGCCACCCTGGATTTACCTGGACAACCTGCTCCAGAGCCTCACCACTGGAAATGTGGATGTCATTGACTTCAGCATCTTCATTCTATTTTTCTTTGCTCTTGTTAACAGCACTTTCCTTCTTTGTTAATATTTGCTTATTCTGTGGTTGCACAGAATAACTGCACAACACATCCTCGCTGACTTCAGTTTGGATCAAAAATACTCCATTTAAATGTGTACACTCTGGATAATCCAGTTTATTCCAGGCAATGAATATTAATGAAGTCTAAAAAATGCAATGAATATATATCTCAGATAACAGGAGAAAGGTGCTGTTGGTACTCGTGCTACCAATCTTATTCAGAACAGAGCTGGCTTTATAAAACAGATTAATATTTCAAGTTATTTAGGAACATTTGCAAATTAAAATGTTACAAAACACAAAATACAATGACAGTGAAAGGACAGAGCATTATTTGTATGCAAAATTTTTTTGTTTTCACAAGACACTCAGATTTTTATTGTGTAGATAACAGATGTTGCTAAATTGTCAGTTGAAATTTTAGAAAATATTAATGGAAAATAATTGTTCTGTCATCAGTATGTCATATCAAGCTAAGTATTTAAATTTTCTGAAGTCTCCGAGTACTAATATCCTTGTGAAATAGTCTTTTTTTCCCCTGTAATTTTTAGTGCAATTAATTTAAGAAAGATGACTGCATGAAGGAATTAGCAGTCATAAATTACTGGTGTAAGGAATTAATAGAAAGCTGGATTTTAATTTTCTGACTATATAGATTGCCTTCAATAGGCCTACATAGAATGAAAAATGTTCGGTATCAGGAACACTGCCACTGTTATTTGAACTCATATTTATTCTGCTTGTGCAGTATCTTCTATTGTATATGGTGTATGAAATTGTGATTTTTGTTTCCTATCCTGTGCTATAGAAAAGAAGTTTAAAAATATAGGTAATACAAAGTGTTCTCTGCAGAGTGGCACTATTTTTAGCTCTGAGCAAATAGAATGTGTTGTGCTACCCTGAAGAAACTTTCTTTTGCATTAAATGATACTGTAAACCAAAGGTTTCTGTTCAGAAAAACTGCTGAAAAATGTGGGCTTTTTCTGACCAACTGCTCACAGTAGAACAGAAACAAAAGTTGAATCAGCCTTTTGCTAGTTTGAAAAGATTGTATTAGTAATTTGCTTTTTCTGTTGTATAGCATTTTTAACAAGTGATCTGATATTTTAAAAATCATCTACTAAATATCCACACACTTTGAATACATACTAGAGTATTGTAACAGAACATTATTTTTTTCAAATGAATTTTTGTTGACACTGATTACTTCTCCAGATAACTAGAATAATTTCCTCTTTGGTGTTCTGCTTACAAGGGCAAATCTAATCAATATGTATGTCTAAATCCTGTAATTTTAATAATCTGTAAAAGGTTGTGGTATTGCAGTGCAGCAGATGTCTGCTATTATGATAACCGTCAACAGCTGAAGAAGAATTCTAACTTTTGAATTACTGAGATTTTGAAAGCTGACAGTCTTGTAATACAGTCTTGTAATTCACCTATCAGAGCTTATCCTCTGTGCTTTTATTACATGTTAAATGCCTCTGAACTGGTTCTTCACCCTTTTTGTATTCATACAGCAAAATAAGGTGTCACATTTTGTCATAATATGCATAATTGATGGTAATATATCATTTAAGCCAATACAGATCCAGCAATAATAGCAGAGAGGATAAGTTCTGATAGGTGATTTACAAGACTGGTGGGTTTGCCTGGCAAGGTTCTGGTGGTGCTGGGTGGTTACAGAGGCGGCTGCTGTGGGAAGCTGCCAGAAGCTGCTGCCATGTCCTGCAGAGCCAATGCCTGATGGCTCCAGGGTGGACCTGCTGCTGGCCATGGCCAAGACCATCAGTGCCTCTGTGATGAAACATTTAAGAAGAAGAAAACCCACTATTGCATGGATGAAACTGTGGCCAGAGAAGAGAGGAGTGAGAATGTGAGAGAAACAAGTCTGCTGACACCAAGATCAGGAGGAGGGGGAAGGGGGAGGGAGGTGCTCCAGGAGCTGGAGTGGAGATTCCCCCGCAGCCCGTGGTGCAGACCACGGCAAGGCAATCTGAATCCCTGCAGTCTGTGGAGATCCATGGTAGAGCAGAGATCCACCTGCAGTCTGTGGAAGAAAAGGGACCCATGCTGGAGCAGTTTGTGACAACTGCAGCCCATGGGATGGACTCATGTTGGAGAAGTTTGTGGAGGACAGTCTCCCATAAGGGACCCCACACTGGAGCAGGAGGAGGGCTCCTCTCCTTGAGGAGGAAGCAGCTTCAAAAACCACATGATGAATTAACTGTAAATCCCATTCTCCATCTCTCTGTGCTTTGTGGGGAGGTGAGGAGGTAAAGCGTTGGGAATAGGGTTGGCATATGATGGAAGGAGGGCACAGGGAAGGTGTTTTTAGGATTTGTTTTACTTTTCATTATCCTGCTCTGATTTTGATTGGTAATAAATTCAACTAATTTGCCTATGTAAAGTCAATTTTGCCCATGACAGTATTTGGTGAGTGCCCTCTCTCAGACCTTAACTCATGAGCCTTTCATTATATTTTTTATCTTCCCTATCCAGTGGAGGAGGAAGTGATAAAGATGCTTCTGTGGGTTCCTGGCATCCAGCCAGGGTCAAGCCACCACAAAGACAAGGTAATAATAAATGTAAAATATATAGAGAACATATACGTGCTTAGAATGGATTTACAGAGAAGCTAAACACGCTGTGGTCCAAAGCTGCTTCACTCAAACTGCTCTTGTGTCCTTTAAAATTGACCTTACTGGATTCGAAATCTTTACTTTCACTTGTTCCTTTACATCATCTCATATACCTGATCTCCCAGTCAACAAAGCTTTTAATGTATGAATAGCAAAATGCATTTGAAGTTTCAGTGATTGGAACAAAATGTCAATTTGATTATCTGCATAAGTATCAGGTAAAATAAATGCAGAAAGGGAGCAGTGGAAATGTTTAATAGATTATTTGACCTGTGTTTAAAGATAGGCATGTGTTCACTTTTGTTGAAATGAACCTAAAGATTATATCAGCCTTTAAAGGCAGATTGTTCCATGTGAAATAGCTTGATTTTCTGTAGTATGCAGCCTCAAATCAATATTCCAGGACTAAAATGAAAAGCCCAGTTCAAAAGAGTTGTGGAAGTTAAAATAAGCTTTATCTTGTTCCTATTTTGCAAAACAGTATCTGTTAAAGTGATATTTTGATATTTTGTAAAAGTGATATTTTGATCCATTGTTCCATCTGGATAAACTCTCAGAGTGCTTTCTTTTTCACTTTTTAGGCATTTTCTGTTGTCTTCCTATTTCTGTCACTGACTTTAGCTTTTTAACAGGCACTACACCTTCCCCCATGCATTTTTTCATCCCAGCTGGAAGATTATTGTATACCAAGGAGTTAGTGATCCACAAAAGTTACTCCCAAGTACGTCCAGGCCCGTGCTGTGCCCCACTGTCTGTCCTGAACACCCTTGGGACCGTGTGGTGTGGCACAAACCCTTGGCCACAGGATGACCTCAGCTGGATGTGAGTGCACTATCTGTGTGGCCTTGCCTTTAGCTAAAAGGACAGCAAGAAGTTCTCCTGTTTGACTGTAGAAATGATAGATTGAGTCACTTCCTTGTAAGAAAATCCAATAATAGCTCAAATGATCAAAAGAGGAAACTGTTCTTTGGGCAGAGTCTGCATTGCATGCTGCATGTGGGTTGTCAGTAACTAAGGGAATGTAAGATTATCTGTGCTATTCTTATAGTTTTAATTCTAATAAGTGGCATTTCGAATGATACCTTACAGAGTCGGAGTGACTTTCTTATGGGGACCATAATAGACCAGCACCTCCTGTTGCAGACCACCCTGTAAGACAATGATTATATTTGCTTTTTTTCCTCAAGGTTATCTTAAAGGATTAAATTATTGTCATGATTTAACTCCAGCTGGCAGCTAAGTACCACATGGCTGCTCACTCACTCACTGACTCACTCACTCCCTGCCCTCCCCACCCCCGGTGGGAAGGAGAATTGGAAAGAAAAGATGAACTAAGAGCAATTTAATAATCTAAACAAAATTTAAAATATGACAATAAAAATTGGGTATTGCCACTACAAATTTTAATGTAAAGAAGAAGGAGGAATAAAGCTGAGGAGATACATGTGATATGCAATAACATTGCTCACCAACACGCTGACTGATGCCCGTCTGGTCCCCAAGCAGTGACTGGTGGCTCCCAGCCAATGCCCTCTAGTTATATACTGGGCATGATATTCTATTGCACATCCCTTTGGCACTTGGGTCACCTGTCCTGGCTGTGCTCCCTTCCAAGCTACCTGTGCACGGCAGGAGGATGGGAAAATTAAAGTTCTTGACTTAGGGGAAGCACTACTTTGCAACAGCTAAACCATCAACATGTTATCAACATTATTTTCATACTGAATCCAAACCACAGCACTGCACCAGCTAGGAATAAGAAGAAAATTAACTCTATTCCAGGAAAAACCTGGACAACCATAGGGAATTATTTTAAAAATAAACATAGTCGGAGTGTGCCAATCGCTTAACGGGAAAGTTAAGTGTTAGATAAAAAAAATCTTAGCAAAAATTGTTGACTTCTTAAAAGCAGTAAGGCAATAAGGAAGAAGGAGATCCCACACCACTCCTTTTGGAATGGAAACCGATTCAAGTCAAGACATGACTTACTCAAATGTGTAACATCTATTTCCACAAACAAAAGAAGAAAACTATGTGATAACACTTGGTCATATTTAATCTTTTCCCATCTAAGTGCTGAGAAATGTCCAGGATTTTGGCTGTTCTTGTAAGAAACTATCTCAGCCAACAGTGGTTATTCAGCTCTTCTAGTTGAGGGAACTATGTCCAGTGCCCCAGGAAGGGTCTGGGCTTCCACACCTGTACCAATCACAAGAAAGACTAGAAATCTGTTCCTCCTCAGGCGAGCAGTGAAGCCCATGACATGCATATTTTCCATGGGGTTCTGCTGTGAACTTGCAGTTCTGTGCTGAGGCCACAGCTTCTCCACTGCCCCCAAGTAACTCTCAAAAGTTGTCCTTTCTTATTAATAGGCTGTCTAGAGGGTTTTGTTCCCTTCTTTGCTTAGTGAGTTTTACAGGAAAGAAATGAGCAGAGAACATCTTAAAATCAAATGTGGTAATTGTGTATAACTGGAAACCTTTTAAGAACATGCAAAGAGGAATTTCCATCCATGTTTACAGTCTGCTAGTGTAGAAAAAGGACAATACAGTCACAGCTGATGCTATTTTTAGGTCTAGATCAGACCTCATAGAGTGTACTGGAGTGCCGAGACTGACACAAACTGAAGAATTGTTACAATCAAGCTCATGAAATTTTAACACAGAAGTGACTGCATTATTTAGAACATTAATGTGGTTTCAGCAAAAAGTAATTACTGGTTATCTGTTGTCAGAGACGTTGTTTGCTGTCTAACTCTAGAGGTGCTGTTTATGTAGGAAATAATGCAAATAGTTTCAACTATTTTAAGTAAATCTACAGTAAATATTTTCTGTGTGCTTCAACTGCCTTTGGTTGAAGAAACTGGACTGGTACCAAGCAGAATACATATAATTTCTCCTTAATTATGGTGAATCATATTTCTTTCAGTTTTCTAGAGTGATTTACATTGCAAAATTTAGCCCATTATAACAAATTCCTCCACAGCCGTTAGCATGTCAAGCTGAGAAAAATCTTGGGCTGCTCAATGAGGCTGTATCAGCAGTAAAAAATATATATAGCCACTCCCACTTTAAAGATTTGGCCACTAGAAAGGTGGAGAAAATATGTGCTTCCTCACAATTTTGTGTGTTACAGCAACATCCAAAGCACAGCAAGAGATTGAAAAGTTTGAAAGAAACGCAGCTAGTCCGTGTGCTCTGTGTGGGGGTACATGGTGAGAGAGGGAGAAAAGGATGGTGCAGTTCTTTCTTTACCTTAAGAAGAATGTTCCAACAACAAATGGTACTATAAAATAGCTGTTTTATTAAAATAGAATGCAAATACAGATTGTGAACGAATCTTCCCTTATGGGAGAAACCCATATACATAAAGCATCAGGTAAAACCTGCATGGTTCTCCCATGATATATTGCACAGGTTCTCTCAATGGAGAGAAATTCCTCCTTTTGGTCATTTAAGCTATTATATAAAATTTTCACACAAGAAAGCAATTCTGTTCATAAAGGATGTTTGCATGAGAGCTTCTTACTGCACTTTTAAATAAATCAAGATAAACTTTAAACAAAAGCAAGGCCATACATATTCAGGTCCCTATGCTTACCTTCAAGTTATTTCAAGAAGTTAACAGGTTAAATAGGTCAAATGTGAGGTTATTGTTTTATTTTATGTTCTTGCTTGAACTGGCAGCAAAAACTCTGAGGAAACCCTATAGGTGTGTGCAGTTAGCACACTTCCCAGGGAACTACCCCCAGCACCCACAGTAAAGCTGCTGAACCAGGCTTCTGGGACATGAAGCTCGAAGTTGTTGTGTTACTACTACCTTCAGCTTAAACATCACAAAATTAACTTCTATATTTTTAGTTTATCTGTGTCTATGTGTGTGCGTGACCCAGCTGCAAGTACTGTACTGCAGCTTATGTTCTATGCACTAGAAAGCTTTCTTATCTTCCTTTTCTTTTCAATTTTTTCATCAACAATATTAATAATAATCTAATGGAAAGAATGAAGAGTTACAAAGGCAAAAAGATTGAAAAAAAATCACATACAACATCTTTTAGAGCTGGTTGAAAACATTGCCTTGGAAAGGTTTCTGTTAGAAATTCCTGATTTATTAAAAAAACATTTCCAAGGAACATATTGATTCAGATAAAGTCAGAAATAAATTTAGGTGATTGCTGTTGGAAATCCATTTTGATTCCTGATTAGTTCCAATGTCAGTAACATTCTGACTTTCTTGAATTATGCATTACTTTATTTTCATAGTGTCTAACTGCACACAATTTATTATTGCAGGTGATTTTTATTTACGTCAGATAGTGTAGACTAAATGTACAAAGTGAAGCAGTTCAGAGAGGATTTCCAGTTTTTCACCTTTAATTCAGGAAGTGTCCTACCATTTATGTTTTATTTGAGGTTGAAAGGAAATTTTTTTCTTAATACTATTTCAGCTGCATTGGTCTTGATTATTGGATCTGTAACAACACAATAGCAAACCTATGAAAAATCCCTGCCCTTCAGTAGAGATGATTTTCTACATATTTTGATTTTTTTTTTTTTAAGTGCCATATTGATTTCTTAAAATTTAACAGGCAGGAATTTTTGACTGAAACTTACCTTACACTCTGACTTACCTTTCACTCTGGGCTTTGATATTGTTTTAGATATCCAAACAAGAATGGTAATGTCCTCGAGCAAAAAGAGATTAGTTTATATCAAACATTCTTTGAGCCCAGTGTTTCTCCTCTCTTTTATTTGAAAACATTTACACCGCAGGCAGATTAAATATTCATTAAAGATGATATGAAGTTGTAGAGAATATAAACAAGAAAGGAAGGTGAAGAAGAAACAAGATGAAGTGTTTGAAATCTGTTATTCCTCTTATTGTAATGCATGCCTGGTAAAGCAATTATATAAAGCTGCTTTAGGGCTTAACAGGTGATAGTTCCATAGAACCCTTCAGTGAGTTTAAATGTGCAGTTACATACCAAAAGGTGTTACAAATTATGAGACCAGACTTCATCACTAACTGTTCATCACATTACAGCATTAAAATATTACAAAAACAGTAGACCCATAAAAATTTAAACTGGCCAATAATGATTTGGAGTAGCTGCAGATTTACCAGCAGAGCTGATTCAGCCTCTGCCAAGCCTTATCTTCATCATGCATTTCATTGTGCTAATACACCAGTTTTTACATCTGCATGTAACAGTCAGGGAACGTTTCTGTTCTTAGTGAGAAAAATCACCTGGTGAGGGAAAAAAAAAAAGATAATTTCCCCTAATTCCCCTAAAAAAACACCCTAACCCTCATGTCTGCAACATTAGAGACAGAAATATTCTGTTAGGATTTGACTGTAACACAACTCTTCCCTTCTGATTTTGCGCTGTAAACTCTCGGTCTTATTATTTTTCTTGTAAGTCTTAATAACCCCTTCATTTAACAGATTATCAGATTTTCTGTATTAAAAAGATATTTTCTCAGTCCTCCTGGCCTTAGAAACTTTAAGCTTGACCAAACAATATTGACTCCTAAGTGCAACACTGAAAAATAAAAGACTATTCAAAAACTCCTTTAAAACTGACTGTGTATTTCTGGACATTTGGAGCTGGCAAAACTGCTGATGCTCATATGCGGGTGAACGGTTAGGTTAGAGCTATTTTATGAACTTGTTACTATGAGAGCTTTATACCACCTGGAGAGTTTCTTTCTGCCAACTTCTCATTGACAGCACAACCTGACAGGAGCATAGGCGTAAAGCCTCATTCCTCATTTCAGCCAATTTAACAAAAAAATCCTGTCATCCTTACTGAACTCCTCTATCACACACTCTTTAATAAAAAGATTGCTTTTTTTAATAGCAGAATGCTAATGTAATACAATGACATTTGCAATCTGTTGAATTTTTTAAATCTTGATGTTGTCTGAAGAAATAAAAAGGTAATGTTACTGAACAGCTTATAGCTCTTTAAGAAGTCTATGCACCAGTGGGGGAAGACATTGGAAAATTCTTCTAACATTAGCACAATAGTGTATGATCCCTATGTTCGTTTTAATGCTTAGTTTTTTACCCTACAGTACAAATATCAGAGATTAATGGGGCCTTGTTCTAACTCCCTACCTCTGTTACTAATGAGTCCTGTGCCAGCTCATGCTTCCTTATTAACTTATATTAGTGATTGAGATGTACTAGAGAAGTGTTAGTTTTGAGAGCAGAGATCGAGTGCTGAAGTAAAGAATGATAAGAGAAGAGCATCATAGCCTGACCACATATTTGAGATACTCTCCAGGCAAGAAGATTCTTCAGAAGATCTGGGACCATAAAAGGGGATTTTGAGGAAAGAGATGTTCCCAAAACACCACCAAAGACCCTCAAAAGACCTTTACTCATATCCAAGTAAGTTAACAGAAATAACTAGGCTATATGCATGTATTCAGGAAATGTGATGAATATGTATTATCTTCAGGAATATAACCTGGTCTGTTAAATGGCTGGGCATGCACACTGCAATTCTGTAGAAATCGGTATGATTAGTTTTATCCTTGTGTTTTATATTTCAATTTTGTCCTTCATAATTTTTTAAAATGCTGAAATCTGGTATCTGTTTTAAAGTTGAATGAATAAGATTTTCAGAAGCCAAATATGTGGAGTTCCAACATACCAGAAGCAGACCAATATCTCAGAAACTTTTTTCCTGAAGCCATTGAAGATCAAGTGATACCACAGCCTCTTGAACTAAGAGGGCTGATGAGGCACAAAAATGAATTTTGGCACGTCAGAATGAAAAAGGAAAAGATTTTGAAGAAGGAAAAGAAAAATATTTGGATATTTTAGATGAAACTGAGCAGAAAAGGTTCTCTCTTTATACTTCACATACTTCATATTTCGTGGTCTCATTTTGAGCTGATGATCAGATGTTCCATAGTCATGGAAGACAGTCTCTTAAAAAATGCTCAAGAACTGTGAAGACAATGAATATACATTGTTCTTGGTCTTGTCTACATGTGTATAGCACATTGGTATGAAAGAACACTCTAGGCATGTTTTCATATTATGATTTTGGCCTCCACACACAGAACTTTAAAATACTTAATATCTGCACTAGCATGCAATTAAGCAAATCCACAAAGATGTTTTCTTCATAGTCTCATGTACTGAGCTGAAGCTGGATAGATGAATCTGATCTTCAAACCAAAGGCCCTATGCTTAATGTGTATTGCTCACAGTTTACCATGTTAGAAAGGAACTTCTGACATCATATGCCAAGAAACAGGACATACAGAAGGCTGGGCCTTGTGAAAGAAGCCGAAAGCAGATGGAGTTCATTGGATGGAACTCAAATGATACAGAGGATTGACTAATTTGCAAAAGGGTTTTCACTGAATAGCTTATTTTGATCCCTGTCGTTTCATCTTTCTTAAAGGACTGGTTTTTTTGGCTACAGTTATGCTTAGCAACATTAGCATTTTATCTTCTTAATGTTTTGGAAGTAGAAACTAAAAAAAGGAAAAAAAGCTTGTGCCCCTCTACTAAAATCAAAAGTAAGTTTGCATGTTTTTATTTCTAATCAAACCTTTAATCCAGAATAAAAAACCAAAATTGTTTATGAAATGCAGAAGACATTTTCAATGATTTCTGAAAGTGAAGTACTATTTTCTGACAGCTATAAAACTGTAATATTCTCCTCTGTCAAAGAAAAAAAATTGTTATAGAAGACTACCTTATGTCAACTTCATATTTACAGAAGGAAAAAAGATTTATTCATCCAAGCTGCTATATAAAGGATTTATTCTGATCATACCTGATGATCTTCTGGGATCTTTGGAAGGCTTTCTTTCCTAGGCAATTGAAAATGAGAGATTCCTGCAAAAGAAGTGGCAAAATGAAGAAGCGGGAAAGTGATTCTGGAACATGACATCTCAAGTGGATGCTTTCAGGAGGTATCCAGGTATGCTAAAGACACCTACCTATATGCTTTAGGACATTTATGAATAAAGTACTGGGGGATCCACTGTTTTTCTACAGATTAAATCTATTTTACATTTATGGCAGGCTGCCCCATAAATGAATTTACCTTGTAGCATTGGTGGCTAATATGTTATTGTCACCCTAGACTCCATCAGAAAAAGTTTAGTGTTTATAGATAACATTTTGCATTTACATCAAGTTTCAGCTTGTTTTAAACTTCAGCAATAACCCCAAAACATCATGGCTATTTTCTTTTTCCTGGCTATTGGAAGTATGGTTCAATAAGTTTCAGCTGTAGGTTAGGAAAGTAAATATATTTGAATACAATTCTCATTACTGTAGTTAGAAATGCAAATTGAGACACTCTAATTATGGTTCCCATATTACACTGATTTGATAATGATAATTTAATGGGATTTTTAAACTCAAATGAATATTAACCATGACTTATTCTTGCTGACACCATTGAATATCAAACAGTTGCTTTCACTATCATTATTGTTCTGCTGCAATGATTTATAATCAAAATCAAATGTACAACCTGCCTCCCCCCCCAGGTCTGGGTCCCCTCAGTATCTACACATAACTTGATAAAAGAGAGCAAACCTTATCAATGGCACTTGAATAAATCAATGCTTTCCAATCAATGTTTTTTCAGCACTGACTCTTGTGGCAGTCCTTACTTGCAGCACAAAATCTTCATTGCATACTGATGTTCACTGGCATACCAGGACTAGCTTTACTGTTATTGGATTAGGGAAGAGTTCCACAATTTCTTTTTTCTGCTTTCAATGTAGTTGATTAAACTGACAGACTAATTTTAAAGAGGATCTGGCATATTGACAATAACTGTTTCAATGAAGAAGCACTCCATTCATGATTGATTTATGTTGTAGTAACCTTTATTATTACAAGTATATGTCACTGTAAGTTAATACCAGAAATAGTTTGGACTCGTTATTGAAAATACATCATCTACTTAAGTTCCTAGTACATCAAAAAATTATACACTGTGATATAGTCCAAATCTTCCTCTCATTGAATTTTGCCTGAAATAACATTACAATTAGACCCCAGATGTTAAGAAATCTAAAAATCTAATATTTTTTGTAGAAAATAGATTCAGGTTGTGGCCTCCTTCCTCTTAGACAAGTTCCAAAAGACCCGAGAGAATTACAGGCAGCTCACTAATGATGAAAATAATAAAAAAAATTTAATCTAGAGCTCATAGATGGAATATCAAAATAAGCAGTATAAAATGGTCTGTGGTATGTAAAATAGGTTTTTGTTTAAACATCAGAAAAAAAATTATCCTGGTATCTAGCATAGATTGAAAAACATGTACTTAGCCATAGATATTGACTTGCCAGAAAGTTCCAAATAAAGCAAAAGAACTGGGATGAGTCCTGTTAGAAAAGACTCAGATTAAAATTTAATTTTAAAAAGAGCTGTTTCAGCCTGTTTTATGGAATTCATATTTCGATTAAAGCTTTGTTTCTAAAGACAAATAGTTCATAGTTAAAACATCCCAGACTTTTCTGGTGAAAAGGTAAAAAAACTTGAGGACTGCAATCCAGCATGTATATCCTTTCACAGAGGAATGAGAATAAATCGCTTCATCCTTACAAGGAATAACACCTTCTTTAGTAAGATTAAAGAGATGATGCAAGTACCACAAGGGTTTCAGGATACAGAAATATTTCTTAGCTTGAGGAGAAAATCTGACCTCATTTCTTTCCCGTGATATTCTATTCAAGAATTTTGGGGAGATTGAGGTGGGGACTGGGGAAAGGGGTAAGATTAATGTATGAAGTGTATAGAAATTTCATTCAAAGTTAGGCTGGTACTATGACATCACAATGCCAGGCTTCGAAATTCCTGATTTGTGTAAAAAGATGGGAAGAGTTTCAGTCTGATGCAGTAATATAAATGCTCTCTTTTCCTAGGAATGTAATTAACACAATGCATTGTGTTAATGACACATTAACATAATGTGATAATGACAGTTATCTCAAACAAGTTACATAAATAAACAAATATAAAGTTTTGCATTTCTTTCATGTAAAACATGATGAATTAAATTATGCAAAAAAACCCAAACCTTAAAAATAAAATTAAAAAAGAATTTAACAGAAATAAATTGATGAAATGCTTTTAAGAATGCTTTATACCAAAGTTGCTATTGATCCCTGTTCCTACCTGTGAGATTTTACTCTGATGTGATCTAAAGAATATTTCCTCACCTGGGAGTACCATTTCGGGTTGCCTGATCGTGCCTTATTAGTCTACCTTGAGGGACACCTTTGAAATCTATAAGAAGTATCAATGTAACTCTAGCTTTTCATTGACATAGTACCCAACAAACTCGTGTATTTCTCAGAAATGTATATTATTCCTATAATGAAAATTCTAAAATGAAGATATCTTGTTTCTTTGCAAATTTTGGGATTGATGATTTTTTTTTTTGTTTTGCTTCATATTAGTTTACTAAATGGGAAAAAAAAAAAGAAAAAAAGAAGGCTACTAGAAGAGAGAACTAGTTTCTTTTCACCTGAGCTTGTAATTCTCAATATGAAATATTTTAATGAAGTGGTTCTGAAATTAATGTTCTCTCTAAGCCAAACCTTGTATTTGAATTTTTGAAGAGTCACTTTCTCTGTAAAATATATATGTTCCCTTTCACTGGATTAATTATATATTCTCAATAGTCAGCATTGGTTTTCTCAGTACTCTCAATATTTAGTACTCGGTCACTTTTCGGCTGAAATCAGATTTTGCATAATTTTGCACTCAGTGTTTCTTTTATTGATTTGACCAATTTACCACTGTCCTTTCTCACTGTAGTGCAAATAACTTTTAGCTGCATATGGGACAGGAGTGATTGTCAATCTGTTCACTAGCAACTGTTAGGAGCAACCATTGTAACTGAATTCAGAAATAAAAAAAGTTACAAAATTTTAAAAGAACTATTATTTTTGGCAAAGCTTATTTTGGAAAAGAAAAAGCATTCTTTACAATAAGTCCACTAAAAGAGATATCTAGAAACCTGCTTAGGAAACCTTTGCACCAGAAAAAATTAAAACTTCTGTTTGGAAACTACATTAATTGGACAGATATTTTGTTTTTTTATATTATCATTACCATTTTTCTTTATCTTCATGATGTTTTAGTAGCAAATGCATTTAGTAAATACCATATCACATTACATCCTATGATAGATCATGTCATGGCAGTGCGGCAGAATTTAAATATTCTAGTTTCTTTTCAGTCTACTTAATTTTAAAAATGAAGGGTTGTTTATTCACTTAGAATAGGATTCAATATTTTTTTCAGAAGTATGTTTGCTACAAATTTGGAACCAAATTATTTCAAAACGTGAATGTTCTCACAAAGGAAACTCTCAGTTCTCTCTTAAGTCTAATTATGAGTGTAATGATGCATTCAATAATGTTTTTTTCTTTTATTGGGAAAAATTAGATAACAGTATACAATTAATAATGCAGGACCTATCTCCTACACTGCATACAAAATTGCAGTTGTATATATCTAATGAGGAGAAGAGAGGTAATTTTTACATACAGAGGGAGAAAGACGATGTGGAAATATTGTGGAAGCTTCTGAGTGTAATGGAATTGTAAAATTCAGAGCTGATCCTAACAGACTGCTGAGGTTGGGCACTGGATGAATGCTGCAGTCTCTACATTGATTTCTCTTTCTCCAGGAAAGACGTCCTGATAGAAACTGTACTTTAAACAAGATTTCTATTCCACTGTACTCTGCTACCAGAAGTATAAGCCTGGGTATACAAACCTTCTGGCTATTTCCCTGGGCTTCGTCTGACAGTCTAACCTGACAGAGTGCTGATTTACTCAGTGTGTTTTCTACCTTATCACTTCTCTCAGCAGTAAATTATGCTGCCTATACACCTATTATTTGCTCCTTAATAGATCCTTCTACTTTACTTTTTTAAAAACCAACATGGAAATTGTAAAAATACCTCTTCCTCTCCTTTTTCTGATTTTTTACTATCAGTTGTGTCAGTCACTAGCTGGTATGAAGTAGGATAAGGTTCCAATACATTCTAGTGACAATATCTGTAGAGATGAGAAAATTTTTCCCGTTCATTTTCCAAATAATTTCTTTAAGCTTTTTCAGTACATAGAACTCTAATCTTATTCTGTATGCTAATTTTTGTATTTCTCAATTTTTTTCCTTTTTTTTTTCTTTATAAAAAGCAGGTACCAAATGAAAATCATTCTTCTCCATGGAACAGTTTATCCACTTTGAGCTACTCATTCTTCATATGGTCAAGTAAGAGTCTAGTAGTGTTTTGCATAAAATTAAGGGGGAAACAGCTGCTACTTTTCCAGCTACCAGTACATTTTTTTAGATGACTCATGGCTATACCTGTACCTCTTTCTACGGTCACCCACTACATATTCTTTTTCATGAGCTTCAAATGTTAATAATTTTTATTGTGTCTACTTGCATACTTTGGGATATCTCTTTGATTCTTCCTCCTGACAACAGTAAGAGTATCTGTATAGTTATTAATATATTTGAATGCAGTAGCAAAAAACCCAGAGTCAACAGAAATAATTCAAAACTCATCATAATAGTGCAGAAGAATGTAACTTGTCATCTCCGCTCCCTTCATCCCAGTTCTGTACTGGAGGTGAATGAGAGAGATGGCGATGGGCTCTTACCAGATCTCCATAAGAAAATTGTGACAAAAATGGCATGAAAAATTCCACTTTTTTTAAAGTAGAATATTAAATTGTGTCCTATATCCTTTCAGAGACTGAGAGTCCTGCATTTTGTATAGCATCAGGCTGACCCTAGATGACCTTTCCTCTCCATTCATGGAGTGATTTCTCCTTCCTCTGATATTGTGATAATTTTATTTTGTTTTACAAAAAATCACATCTTCTCCTGACGGGCTGGAATGCCATCTCTGCCACAGCAGCCACTAGCACTCAGCACAGACCTGCACAGGGAGTTTCAGCAGGGTCATGCTACAGGCTCAGCAGCTGTTCATGCTAATGGGGTTCTCAAATCTGAAGTGAAAGTCCCAATAGGGCAGTAATGTTTTGCTCAAGATCACCAAGGCCTTGAATATAACCTATTCCACAAAACTGCGACTGTGAAATTTTCGTATTATACACTCTTTCATAGGAAATGAGTTTTCTCAATTTTTTTCATTTTTCTTTATTTTTTAGTGATTGTATCAACATGGAACCACATCACTGTATTTCTACATGTTTACAAAACAATATCAATGTTAACATCATCATAATGATATCCTTTTATATAATTTCATTGATACAGGAAACAAAACTTTGGGCTTCTTTGCTTTCTGTGGTTTAAAGCTAACTATTAGTTTGGGGGTACATGCTTGCTAAGAAAGAGAAATTAAATTAATTAAAAAATACATATATTGCCTTACTTCATCAAAGATCCTACAGTAGTAAAAGCTTTGATGTAAAAGCTTTGAAAGTTCCATCTCAGTATATCCTAGCCAGCTTCTGAATATTGCAACTATAATAATCAGCACTTAGGATGAAAAGAATAACCGAGTTATTCTCAGAACTCAGAATAATTTTTCAATAGAGAGGAGAAATTGTGTAAATTAGAAAGCCGCCAGTAAATACTGGCATTCTGAAGAGAATAATAATGACATGAGAACAGAGAAGTGATATTATTTAATTAATTAAATGAAAAAGAAAAATATCATTACTAATGTCATTTCAACCAAAAGTCAATATTTCATTATTTAGCTGAAGCAGTAGTTGTGCAGAAGAATATGCAGTCCAAATAAGATCTGTGAAAAGGACTAAATGCTTCACGGCATGCTAATGTCCTTGTTGTATTTAGGCACATAAGTAATGCAAAACATATTGATCAAAATGAACAGGGTAATAACACAGGATGAACACTTGAAAGCTACAAGGGTTGCATCAAAGGGCATAAAGGATTCCAAATCCTCTCTAAATATTGCAGGATCAACCATTATCACTTTATCTGCTCGTTTATTACAGACTTCATTCAAAGACTGACAGCCTTTCTCTTCATCAGAATTCCTACGTCAGGTGGTGGTTGTAATGATCCTGGTGAAAACAAAAAATACCCCACTGTAGTCTTAAAGCAGTAGCAGAAAATAAAGGAATTGTTGCTGGATATTTTTCTTTAAGCATCTGTCCATTGAGTGTTAGGAAGAAGCCCTGTCTGGTCATCCAGGAGCCCTCTGGCATGGTCACTCTCAGCACCACCTGAGGGACTGGTGTGGACAAATTCCTCCTTGAGCGGGGTCACGGAGTGCCTCTGCAGAAATTGGGCAATCCAGCCTTGTCCAAACTGCTGCCTAATTGAGGCCTGCAGAGGCCTGTAAAGGCCTGAGTTTGTGGCACAGTTGAAAATAGTCTAATCTATGTTTCTGCAAAGTATACCAATTATAGAGTGTTTTAGAGACAGGTTAAAATAATGGGCCAGTTAGGCAGAATCTTAGTCAGGATTGGGATGTAAGCTATTTTATCAAAAATAAGAAATGTGCGCAACAGAATAAAGGGGATTTTGCCATTTTAACTGTATCAGTGTAGGCATCTTCCTTCCTTCTTCTCTCTCTTTTCCAGCTCCTCGTTAAGGTACCCTGCTTCTGACTGGGGCTGGGACTGCGGCCCCTTCACAGCTGCGCCTCCTACTCTCACACACTCACACTAGGTTTCCTCACTGGCTCGATCCCAGGCTTCCCATAACAGAGTCTCAGATGTCCAGATTCTTCAAATAATTTGATTATGGTGCAGCAAATAAATATCAAGGTAACAGCTCAAGCTCAAGCAGGTGCCTCTGAGGGACTGTGAGCAGAGGAACCCCCAGGCTTTTACACCCTCACAGTCTGAGTGTGGCAGAGTCTGGGGGCTCTGGACTCCTGCTGTGCCTCTGAGTGTCGGGTCCCCCGGCTGGGCCACAGGTCCCTGTGCCCTTTGTTACGCAAAGGGTCGGCAGGGCACGGCCTGGTGCCTCGGGCTCTCCTCACACAGAGCTCAACCTGCAGCTCCCACTGCAGCTGCCCACTGAGATACCCGTCCTGAAGGTACTCCTCAACATGCAACCAAAACTTGCTCTGTAATGGTATGAACTAGACAGATTTTTGTTATTCCTGGAGGAGGTGCAGTCAGTAAGAAGAGTCTGACCTGCTGGAAGTCACATGATAGGGTAAAAACATGCAATATATTGCAACTAAAAGGGTCTTAAAAGCACTTCTCTACTGCTTTGGGGCATGGCTCTGAGATCGCTGAAAAAACAATGGTATATAAACTCACCATCATGGCTGTGTTTAGGTTTTGAATCCATAGTCTTATACCTAGCTATGTTCTAGAAGGTATAACTCTTTATTCTGAATATGCTGACAAATAAATGCCAGCAGTAAAAGTGGATACAGCTGCACTTCATCTTAGGGGCTTCATTAAGGCAGTCAAAAGTGTGGACCAGTATAGACAATAGCCCTATAGGCATGGATCCAGGCACGTCTAGAGGATACTTTTAAGAGCAAGAGAGACTCCATGTAAATGTAAGAGGCAACAAGTAGGTTGATTTCAAAATGTATTCTGAATAGAACTCCTTGTTTCTGCCAATCAAATGCTGTGTAGGTATACTTTGGAGTGCCTAATTTTTCTATCCAGGGCATTGGCATAATTTGTCCTCAGTCATTTATACTGTCTTAATAATAAAACACAAGTTGTCCAAATATATATATTTTATATGCAATTTTCATTCCTTTCGTTCCTTTTTGTTCCTTCGTATGATGTGTTCCAGGATTTCAGTCTTCATTGTTTTAAATAATTTACATTTTGATAAAATTTCTTCTCAGAATTGCTTGTATCCATAAAACAGTGAGGGTAATTAATCACTGACACAGTCATGTTCTTCATTACTTGAATTTAATTAAAACTGGATTTCCTCCCAGAGTAATGAAGTAACTTTTCAGCTCACAACACTTAGACTCCTAATTTCCATTTTTGAAGCTCTTGTGTACTTCAGTGGGGGGAATTTCAAATGTTTTGACAACACCCCTGACAGCCTGATTGACTGGTGGCAGTGAGAAAGAGTTTCAGGCTGCTTCAAGTGATTCATGAGTGTCACTAGTGGAGAATTGTCACTGTCAGAGTCACAGAATATTCTGAGTTGGAAGAGACCTACAAGGATTATCAAGCTCATCTCTTAAGTGAATGGCTCATGATTGATGCTACTGTCAACTGAATGGTGAATCAGACTGTAACACGAGTTTATAACTTAATGTCCAGCTATGTGTTTGACTCCCAAACTGTACTTCTGTGATTTCACGTCTTATATTGTGACATTACACTTGAAATTGTGAGCTTTAAGCAACACCCTCAGAAGATATTTAAATGCTTAAATTTAGAAATGTGAACTGCCTCATTTATCGCAAGCAAGGACTTGATATCTTGTTTACTAGCCAAGTTTTTCTGTCCATCTGGTGTAAGCATCAAATACAAATAAGTAATTTTATTGCAACTGTGAGAGTCCAATTGCATAATCTTTGCCAAGGCTCAGAAACCCCCTTTCTATGAATTGTACAAGTTTCGGACATGTTTTGCTCATTGCTGAGGGGCAGATATGACTACATTTCTTCAATCTGCATGGCTGGACAGCAGAAATAAGTTCTTGCCAAACTGTGTTTTAACTAAGACTTGATAGCCATTTCTTCCCAGTAGTTTCCACATAGAATCACAGAATGTTTGGGGTTCGCAGAGATATTTGGAGATCCTACAGTCCAACCCAACCAGTTCAACCAGTGTCAGCCATAGCACGTTGCCCAGGACTGTATCCTGTTGAGTTTTGCACATGTCCAAGGATGAAGACTCCACGATCTCTCTGAGCAACCTGTTCCAGTGTTTTATCACACTTACAGTATATTATTTTTATGTTTAAGTGGAATTTCCTGTGTTTCAGTTTTTATCAATTGCCTCTTGTCCTTTCCTTGTGTACCAATGAGAAGAATCTGGCTGCATCATTTTTATCAGGTACTTACACAAGCTGGTAAGTGCCTCCCCCTCCCCCAGGACATCTTTGTTACAAGTTAAAAATTCCCATTCTTTTCAGCCTATCCTTATATGACAGTTGCTCAATCCTTTAATCATTTTAGTGGTCCTATGTGTATACACTTTCTTCTGCAATGCCTTTGCCTTTATCCCTCACAGCAGCTGTCAATTTTTTATTAGAACTTTTGAAGAGAAAGGTGGTGTTCTTAGTCAACAAATCATTTCTGTGGCCAAAAATTGTTTGAGGCATTGTTTTCAGACAATCTGCATCTCTATTAATTTAGGACTATTTTCACAAAAGATTGACCCTTAAGTAAAAAGCCTATATGAATTATTTATTTCTGTACTTTCAGAGAAAGTTGAGCTGAACTATTGGAATGTTATAAATAATTAAGAAATACAACTAAGTGTAGAATTCACGTAATTACTGTTGTAGAACTCAAAAAATGCACTAGAAGTTTCTGATGTATCACTTGTAAGATTTAATTATACAAAAAAATAACTTGTAATTTGAAAGGAAATTTCAAAAATCTTTAGTCTCCTGTGTGTATATTACTTTCATATATTTACTCGCATGCACAATCATGGCCATAACTTACACTCAAGAAGTGCATCACATCAGAGCTCTTTATTCAAAACTATTTAGCTAATTGTAAGTGTGTCATTGCATCTGTGCTTTTCAGCTGAAACCTGTATTATGTTTTGGTTTTTTTTAAAGTAAGGTGACAGGCTAGTTTTAAAACTATTTGGATTTTTTTTGAACATCTCACAAGAACATGAATTCTAAAGTATTCAAGGTCAAACCATTTCCTTTTACTCAGTTATATTTTTTATAGCATTTACAGACAGTTTTGCATCAGGAAATTCTACTTTTGCAGGGACAACTACCATAGATTATGCAAGATACTTTTCAAATTGCAGTTACCAAGCGCTCTGTCACTACCAGACAGTTCTTGCCCCTGTTTCATAAAGCCTTTGTTTTGCATTTTTAAACAAAAATAAAACCCCACCAAAATGCTTTGAAAGCAAATTGTTACCAGCAAACAGTTTTCTAGTCCAAATTATTTAATTAAAAAATCTGAAGTTTATATATTTAATTTAGAGTAAAGAAAATGGCCTTTCATGCAATTTTGAAATAACTTCTATAATAATGCCATTTGGACTGGCTTTCTTTTTCAAATATTTTTATTCTACTCTGAATTGAAATATTTGAATCTCACAATTGTATTTTTCTATAATCAATATGAGCATTATTTAGCTGCTTTTTTTTTTCCTTAAATGCTACATGTATTTTTTTATGTCGATAAACTCTTTTTTTTCTTGATGACTGTTAGGAAGCTTTTTGTACTGACCTTGCTTGGAGGCAGAGCAAGGCTATTTGTCTTGCTGGCAGACAACAGCAACTGATAAAAAATACTGGTACTGAATATGGCTGCTCACTTGGAAGGGTAACAACTAACCTCATGTATTCTGAAAAGTGGGATAGGTGGAAACTTCTCAGCTGCTCACAGTGCAAACACCAATTGTGGTATAAGTGAAGTTACCAATGAAATCGGAATCTGTGAACAAAATATCATATCAACCCCAGTGTCAGGCCTGTAAATGAAGAGCTGAATCCATTAAGGAGTAATGCTCCTGCATTATTTCTTGCTCTGAAAGGTGAAGCATACCAAGGAGTCACCCCGGACACGGGGAAAAAAACTGTTGAAGGGACAGTGTTCAAAGGAAGATGAGCATGAAGGATTCCATGGGCCAAGGGAGTGCTCTGCGTAGAGAGTTCCTGTGCCTCAATGTACCTCTTCTGGAAGACAAAGCGAGGCTATGAGACGCATCAAATAAATCTACAGTGAGATGCAAGGCTGTTTGACCTCCTTGCACAGATGTCAGGTGTGAGAATTAAAATGGACCCTCTCTTCATCTTCACGTGCTCGCCTACAGTGTCTTCTCTTCAAAATCTACTGCAATTGTGCCTTCAAACAGCAGGACGTGCAGACTTTCACTGCAAGCAGGTGTATGCCACTGATGGCAAGGCTCTGAAATTGGCTCCTGCTCTGCCATGGGGCAAGAAATGTGATATGTTCACTGTGACATGTTCTTCATCTATCTCCTTTGTCTTCTCCATCTCCCAGATCTGTATCTTGGCTTTTCTTTTATCTTTAATATATGGTAGACATCTTGCATATGAGCTCTGTACAGAAGGTATTTTCTCATCAGGGCACTATTCCTACTCTTCTTCAAACTCCTACATATCATTAGTCTTTTGTAAAACAAAGAAACATAACAGAGAATTAGGTCTTAAGTCTTTTGATGTAGATAAGTAGATACGGAGTGAGTAGATATGGGTAAAATAGGAATTGGTACCATCTTGCACTTTGGATATGGTTCAAATAAGACTCCAGAGATTAGATTAAAAAAGAAAAAGAAGAAAAAATTTACTCTACCTCTGAATCCTGATTTTGTTTGAGATCAGAGCATGGAACTTCAAGGGACTGCAGAGCCATATTCCCAGTTTCATTCAAATCCAACCTCTAGTACAACATCTTCAAAAATCCCTCTTTTTGTGGAATTATAAGCCTGTTCTTAAATGTTAATATATCAGATCCATTTTAAAACTGCTTAGTCTAGGCTTCACTATTATAATAAAAGTTAAAAAATAGAAAAATGAAAAAAATAGATTGGTCTTCTTGTTCAAGATGAGAAAAATATTAATGATAAAACTGTCATAATGTGAGGTAGAATAGAATAAAGAAAGCCTTTTGCCTGATTTTAAAATTGAGAAAGGGTTCATTACCATAAGATCTGAATTAACAGTATGATTGACAACATTTATTTTTGTCTTATAAAAAGAGAGTTTTGGAATTTGACAAAGCAAGAAAACCATGAAGAAAACCATTACATTTTATTCAGGTTAGTTACTTTAAACTTACTTGAATCTTTATGAAAAATATAGATATTTTAACAATTGACACAAAAAGAAAATTATCGAGGAATATAGATCAGGAAATAGATGAAGTTTTGAGCAGTGTGATAAACTATTTTCAAAGGCAGGATTTGCATACAAAAAAAACTATTCAGGTGCTTTTTTTAAATTGATCCATTTTTTTACCATATGCTTTTTGCTTTGATTTGTAACCTGAAACAGGGACTGCCTATTTCCAGCAAAGAGGTATTGAATATTATGGACTATTACTGTTGTCTTTTCCAAACTTAAAAATTGGAACTGTTTATCAGATTGCTTACACAAACCAGAACACTGCTCTAAAATGTCTGTGTAAACATGGTTGAAGTATTTCCTCTTGCAAGTAAGATTCACGTGTTTGGACCAGTTCACATTCCTATGAAAAGGACTGCTGACTTTCTAACTCAATATAAAATACTTTTGTCTAACCAGCTTTTCAAAGACTTGACCATTTCTCAATACCTGAATTCCATGAGAAACATTCCCCATTCGTTTCAACCTCTTGAAATTTACTATTGTTAGATGATCGGCTTTTTGTTATAAGTCTTAATCAATGTATCTCATCAACTAAAGAGACAGAAAAAAGGGGGCTTTTCAAAAAAATTAAGGATATCAAAATTGCAGTATCTGATTGAGTTCATAATTTCACATAATGTAAATTTCGCCTCAGAATATTGCACTATGACACAAAAGGTATCTTTTCCATCTATCTGCCTACTATTAAAACAACACAGAAATCACTTGTGTCCTGGAAACTGACTCTTCTGCAATCAGTGATAGGAATGATGAACTGTTTGAATGAGCTGTAACTGCACAGAGTCATCAGGTAATCCCTGATTGCAATTGGAATATGAAGAAACAATCCAATTATTTTGATATATATATATAACCTGTATAACTGGTAGTGTAACAGAGGATGCAACAGGAAATGTGCATAGGACCAGTGTTCATCCTATTCCGAATTCACACTGCAGGGACTGCAGTGGGATAGCTGTACTTCACGGCTCACTACAGCCATAAGTAGGAGGCATAATTTTTTGCCAAAAATAACTCTGAAAGCTGGGAAAGGTTCTCAGCAGGAGCTGGGCAGTGGTGCAGAGTATTGATGTAGCATTAGGAATAGAAGTGTTTGGTACTGCTAATCTCCAGCATTCAAGAGTCATGACTAAGGCGGCATATAAATCATGAGATGGCATAAAATAATCAGATACAAACAAACAAGAAAATAGTCTCTAGAAGTGGATGGAATTTTAATTAGCTCCCTGCTTGAGAATCTTTCGGGTTCACTGAGACCACATGTTTCTAGCTTATCTTAGCAGCTGCAGAAGCTAGATATATTTTGTGAAATGAAAGCATATGTTTTTGTATAAGCAGAAAATGTCTTGGAGGATCCAGCCTCAAGCAATACACAAGCACTAAAAAATTTGCAAGAAATGAGGACTGTTTTTCTTACTGTAGTATTTACTTTGTTCAGTATTGAAGAAAAATGCTCTGAAGAAAATTTCTCTTTCCTCACAGTTGATGTTGGCCCCTCATTCTGCCTTTTACCACGAGAGTCAGGGTGCTTCTGACTCTTGTCAAGGTTCCATAAGCTGGATTTCTCTCTGGGATGGAAGGGTGTGACTCTACTAGTCTATTTCTCTCTCACATTCCCTGATAGGCCTCAGCTTCCTTACTTCCTCTGTAAGCTCTGCCACCAGATCCATCATCTACATGGTCACACCACATGCAGGTGTTCTCTCTTTTGCCCTCAGATACTAATGCCAGGCTCAAACACTGCCTGCAGTCTGAGGAAGTGGAGATCTGGACAACTGTGTGTTTCTGAGGGAGCTCCATCTACATCACCAATCTCCTTCTAGTGATGGCTTTCAACTGTGGAAATCACCCTTGGGTGTGTTCTAGTTGGGCAGGTGAATACTCGCAGGTGAGCTTGCCTCAGGTGCTGGGGGTGGCTGTGTGCTCCTGCATGCTCTGTCTGTGTGAAGTGCCACACCTTGCCCTGACTGCCCGCGCTGCTGCCCACGCTCCCTGGAGTCATTTGTGTCTCCCGCGGTTGCTCTGGCAAGGCCCTCAACACTCCAGCCTCGCTCATGAGACCTGCCAAGTCCTGCCAAGTCTCTGCATTTTCTCTCAGGTTTCCCTGACTCCAGGAACCCCTCCTCTAGCTCCTTCAGGTAGTTTGGGCCAGAACTTGCCATAGCTGCCGCTGCAGTCACTGCTATCGCTACGTGCCTTGTTGACTGACTAATGTTAGCTTAAAATGAACAATTATTTTTTTAAAAAAAAAGGGTAGTTTGTTTGTAGATGCAGATGAAAACATGTCTGTAAACTGCTGAAATGTACTACTTTCCTGTTTTGGTCTTTTTTGTCTAACTTATCCACACTGATTTGTTAATTTCAAGTGCCATTATCCCCTCTCCTCCTTTGCTAAAGTCTATTATTAATACTTTGAATCCTTTTTCAGTGTACTACAGCCTATGTAAGTAGGTGCTAGCTTTCTTTCTCTATATTCTATGAATTTCAGTTCTATAAAATATACTTAATTTTTTTCAGTGCAAAGATAAATCAAATCTGAATGCTCTATCATCAATTTCAGCTCGGGCTATGATTAAGAACCTACTCTGAAAGTGATCAAGGTGGAGGACTGATCAGCTCATTTTTGTTATCAAGTCTTCTTTACTCCTTGCTCCTTGTAATCGCTGTGGTTAGCTACTCACTCATTTCAAATTGTAACTCAGTAATGGGCCACAGTTATGGACTATATCCACATAGTCCTTTCTTTAAAAGCAGCTCTCTGCTAATGAAATTTTATTGATCCTGCATTGAACAGAGTCTCTCCAAAGTTAAAATGTCACCCCTCAACTGTGACAGATCAGTTGACCAGGGATTTAACATTTTAGAATGGTCATAACAGAAATATAACTCCCTTCCCCTTTCCCTTTCCCTTTCCCTTTCCCTTTCCCTTTCCCTTTCCCTTTCCCTTTTCCTTTCCCTTTCCTCTCTGTGGCATGCCTAGGCTTCAGATGTCTGATGAAGAAAACATACCATTCAGGCCCTAGTAAGGAGCATTAGCCCCCTCTTGTGGAAAAATACCTTTGATTCTTAATATGATGACTGTTACAGAAAGCATGCACAACATTACATAGTACAACTTGTGCATCAGTGGAATACCTATACAAAAAGTTATACTTAAACTTTTTGTATAGGTATTCCACTGATGCACAAGTTGTACTATGTAGTACTATATAGTTTGACAAGCCTACCTGTCAGCAATCATTATATATAGACAGCTAATATTAACTCACTGCTTGAGTATCTTCTTGTGTGTATGAGCAAGAATGCATTTCAGTGGTGTTATTTTCACTACTTTTCTTTAAAAGCCCCTGCTGTGCTTCTGACTGCCAAGAGCTGGTAAAACCAATGGTGGTAATTATCCCTTTGGATGTTGTTTTGGAAAGAACTCTGATTATAGAAGAGAAGGTTTGAAAAATTAAAAGGGAATGGAAATAATGTTTTACAAAAATAATTACAATGCTCATTTTGTGTTTATTAACAAAATCTACTGATTAAGTGGAACCAAATTTGACATTTAAGCCATTTCTATCAATAAGATTAAAGAAATATTATTTTAATGAAAACTACTGTATTACATTAAAATACACACTGTAATACCATTTAGTGTAAAGGTATTTTATTTAAGATTCAGAGAAGTTAATCTAAATATATACTGCAGTTTGTCTGGCACAAATTAGCAAAGCAGAAAAATCTCATTGCCAGCTCATTCCAACACCGACATAGCAATTAGAATGTAAAGACCTTTTAGAAGTTTACATCATGGATTGGTATTTGGGAACACAGCTTGTGGTGCTGTGTCTGACAGTCATCTGATATAATACGGATTTCAGACACTGAAAAACAGCATTCTGGACCTCACATTTTACAATTAAAGAATGTAATATACAAGTATCATGCTAAGAGTCTACTTCAGGAGGACCCCAGTTCTAACTGATGGCATTACATAATTAAGCTTCTTTCTCCAAAATGTAGTCTTCCAAAACTCAGTTGAACTGCATCAAACAGTTCATTAAAAAGCACCATGAAAAAAAGCAGCAGATGGCTTTATATAAAATACATGAATTTAAATACCTCCTACCCTGAATATTTTGTCTTTTGTGGATTTACAGAAATATAACTTTATTCGATAATTTATGGACTGAAAAAGTCTTTTACCCTGTTTGTGCATGGTAAGTCATAATTTTGGTGAACATGACAGAGGTTCCTACTTTGTATTTCTTTTAGGTTTAGTCAATCTACTTCCAATATCCATATTTATCATTATGAGTTGTATTCTAAATTTAGTTTCATTGGAACCTTAAGCATTGCATTAGTATTATTTTGTAAATAATATGACTGAGGTGATTGGCAAATTATATTTGCCATTGTCATGTTGGCTTCATGTTTACATCTGATGCAGTCAGATTTTTCTCCTTTATAGTGCTTCTACCAGGTTTCAGGGTTATAAAAGTTTTCTTGTTAATCCCCACTACACAGCCTTTTATCTCAGTTCCCACTGTAAATTTCTCTGTCTCTAGCTCTAAACTGCCACAAATCAAACTCATACATCAACCAAGTTTAAAAAAGCATTTAGATCTATTTCAAAACAAATAACTAACTTCCTTGTGACTGATGCTTTTTTAAATAACATAATCTATTCTGATTTCTCTTGGCTGAATTATTTACCAAACTTAACATTCACCTACTAATCTCTATTTACCATACTTGATTTATAATATATTTTTATTCTAACTAACTTTCGGACATTACAGATACAGAATCTTATTTCAATAGAACTATACAGTACACAATGAGAAAAATTCCTCTGAGACATACTCATGCAAAACTCCATTGAACTGAAGGGAATATTTCATAAGTAGAGCAGAAAAGAAAATGAAACCAAATTAAGACTGGAAGAGAGGACTGATATGAATTATGTGATATAACAATAATGTGATGAGGATTTCTGTCTTATTTTCAATTCACAAATATATTGTATGTCAAAGAACATCTCTATTTATAGTAAAACATGGGCAATTTGACATATATACACAGAAGAACACACTTCCTCTCATAAATATGCATTTTGATCTCATATTAGCAATGACCTATACATTCTGTTGTGTATAGAATAAGATCTCCAAATTATCATGTCTCTTTCCATCTTGACTTTGAGCCTTTCTTTTTTTCTTTTTTCCCCCTTTTTTGTTCTTTTTTCTTATTTATTTTTTTCTTTTAATTTTCTTTTCCCTTTTTATTTTCCCCCTCCTACTAGAAAAATTGCTTAGACAAATGCTTGACAAATTGAGGGAAACAAAATCAGAAACTTAAATGGTGTCTATAAATGTGCATAGCTCTGGGTTCTTCATTTGTTTTGGAGAGTCTAGCTTTTAGGAAGNTGTAGCTACAACCTGTAAAGAGAATTTCCCCAGCAGAGCATGAGGCAATACCTCACGCTGCGGAAAAGAGCCCGTGCACTCCCTCCAGTGGGAAAAGTTAAAGCTGCTAAAGCGTTGCTGGATTTTTCCTAAGAAAGTACAAGAAAAAAAAAAAAAAAAAGAACCCTGCGCTAACCCATAAGCAAAGTGGAGCAGGTAACTGGACATGTTTTTATGTATTTAAATGATTAAAAATTAATGTTTAAGTGTTAATAGTCATCTAATCATAGGAAACAGAATTTTTTGCATAGACAAACTATTTAAAGTTAAGAAATTATGGAGAAAATGTATAAAATCTCTCACTCTGAGAAAGAGTAGACATTCTAATTAAACATAAAAAAATACTTTTTTAATTCTAGTTTTACTCCTCATCAGAAGAATATTTTGCTGAGGAAAGCTTAAAGAATAAATAGTTTTTTTAAAAATAATGTTTTAATATGGACCTGAAGACAATATAGTATTTTTGGTTTGCATCTAAAACAAAGTTTGGAAAAACAATAATACTATTTCCAAGAATGGAAGATGGATTCAATCTAGAGGTTACCATACAAAAAAAAGAAGTATGTATAATGTTCCATAACTAAAAATTGTAACTGTAAACCAATTCTTTCAAATACTCTTGCATACTCTTATTGTTTGGAGTAACCTCATATGACAGTGATATTACAAATCTACTCCAGAATCTCCTACACAGATGGATAATTTATGCATGTCTGAAGGTATGATACTTACTTTCATTGTATTTTTACAGCTACCCATACTATGCATGATTATTCAGTATCTCAAAGCTGTTATCAGCCACTGCCGTTTACATGAGATGATTGCTTTCTGATCTCTTAACTATAATTGTTTTCCCCAAACAGTAAATGCAGCCAAACAAATCTGTTGCATTCCTTGGCATTTTTTGCTTATTGGCAGAGCTATTGAGTTATTTAAAAAATAAATAAACTCCTGAATCATTTAAAAATAAATGGAATGGAAAAATAAGAAAGAATGCTAAAAGTCTTATTGATAAAACAGATGAATTAAAAAAAAATATGGAGAACTATTCCTTGTTTTTCTAGCAATCTTCAAATATGGTGCATTTTGCCCTCTTGATAAAAATCTTGAAGGGAATCCAAAGAAATGCTACTGTAGTATTTTCTGTGGTAGGACTCTGCACAATTGAATTGTGAAACAATCAGTTCTCAATGGACAGGTTTCTGGCTGGGAAAATTACTTTGAGTGACAATCCAGCCAACGTCAAGGATGAGGATGTGAATTGCCTCCAATTCTATTGCTATGAGCCATAATATAACATAGGTCACTATTTGCAATGAATAACTGAGTATCTTTTGTAGCACATACAGACTGCTTGTCATTTTTTCCTGCAATGAAGTCATGGCTTTCAGCAGTCCAATGGATTACATTGCTATGCCTTAAAAATGGCACAGAATAAGTAAAGTAAAAAAAGTCATTGCTTATCACTTGTTTCACAAAAAGTCATCCTCCGTGGGTTTTTCACATAATAGTAATAGTTTATGCTATTGGAACATAAAACTTATTACTAGTGGATGAACCCAAAAGTATTGCTGAATAAGAAAATGGATTTATTTCCTTGTTTTGAAATTGAATCAGTACTGATTCAGTGTCTGTATAACAAAGTGGTCCAAATTAAACTGTTATGTATACAAGAACTGCTGTTGGTTTTCAATATTTCTGATGAAATGTATGTTACTGGACATCACACAAATTAAAAAATTGAAACTTTTGATTTCCTTGAAATCTCAGGTATTGAAATAGTTGTTTCTCCATCAATTAAGCTTTGGACATTGCTGCAGCTGCAAGTGAAACAAGGGTTTGTAAGGGTATTCATTCTAGAGTGCAATAGATCTATGAGCGTTAGATGTCAGGGTTTTGGGGTTTTTAAAACCCTGAATTAAATTAGCTTGGAAACATGCTCTGATGAAGCCAAAGCTTAATGAAGGCTAAATAGAAAGCTTTTTCATACACAAAACCTTGTGCTAAAGAATGTGTTAAATAACTCAACATGCCGTTTCAGCCACTTTCAGAAACTCTAACATTTCTAGAAATAGATCTTTTTCTCACTTCAGATAAAATTGCTTAAAAAAAATCTAAAGCTTCAAAATCCAGGTCTCAACTTCATATAGGCTCACTGGAAATTTTGACTGATGGAGGATTGACCCAATAAAATTGATGGTCATTTACTGTATTTTGCCTTCAGTATGAGTTGTGAGTACTCACAACTTGCTCTGGTCAGGGAGATGGCTTGGAGAGAGCGCCCATCTGCACCCCCATCAGAGCTGCTCTCCCTTAGTCGCATCCTGTCTGTGTCTCTGAAAGGACCTGGCTCACAGGGAGCACGCTCTGGACTAGCAGAGAGCATTTGAGACTCACACATTGTAACCTTTTTCATCTTTTTTACAATCTGCTGTTTTCTTTGTTACTCTGCAAAGCTTTGCTAGGCTCAGGTTACTCTTGCAGGGCCTCAGGAACTCAGGACCTTTTTTACATTCTGATGCTGTTCAACAGTTTCCTTGTTATTTTTTTCAACTCAGTAGTAGTACGCAGCAGTTCTCACAGTTCTGCCTTATTCCCCAAACTTACACCTGCACACTACCTTGGTGTGTCTTTAAAATCAAAATCTAGAAGATGCTTTATGGACTCATCACATTTTTAACTTTTCCAGTTTTTATCTGCTAGAAACACACATTCCTCTCTTTGAATCCTAATCCTAGTTGCTAAACTCTATCAGTTCATTGAAATGATTGTGTTCTTACTCAAGAAATATACACACATATAATTCTCATTTACTAAACTGTTAGCTGTCAATATCTTTTCTATTCCTTCTGAGAGTCACTCTACTGATTGATTAGTTTTCTCCATCCTTTATGTATTTTAGAGAAGAAAAATCAAATTCCTTGAATCATATGTTTCTGGCAAATTCTTTATTTTTCTTCCCATGTCTGCCATAATGTCTTAGTTCTTACCAATATTTAAATTTGGTTTAAAGGAAACAAATATGTTTTGGAATCGAAACTAGAGATCAGCTAGACTGGAGATAATGAAAGACTTTGTGCAAGCTCTAGCAATAAAGCAAATTGTCAGAAACTGTCATTAACAAAATTATTCCTAAAAAAGATCAGATTACCGGTCATTTCACTGTATTAATGAATGATCTCTGTTTAATTTGACATTTTGGTAGTTACAGGACAGAATTTTTTTCCTTTACATTGTACTTAACATATGTATGCTTGGCTGTAGTTAAGTCTGTTAATCATGATGATTTGTACCAGCCAAGATTTTTTAGGAATTTGATTTTATCAGTTGATTGCTTTGATTCAATTGCAATATTTCTGCTAAGTACAGTGGACCCATATTACTCACATTTTTATGAAGCTGGGATATTTGAATTTAAGATATATGGTCTTTTCTCAATAAGTAGAGAAAGTTTTAGAACTTATCAAGAAGAAAGCAGTGTCCCCATTGGGAAACTAAAACCAATCATTTTCAAGCACTAAAAATGTAGTTTATCTTGCATTTAATATTAATATTGCATCTTGTCCATTGTAATATCATGTAGTAGCAAACAAAAGGACAGAGCCCATCCTGTGGCTTACATAGCAGAGACTTATCTTTTTGTCACTTTTTAAATTTTTTCCACAGTTTACTGATTTTTCCAGTTATTTTTAAATTTTTTTTTAAACAAATGTAGATCCCCTCAATTTATTCCTAACTCCTAGTTAACCTACTTTGGAACAGAAGTTCTCATTTGGCTTTAGTTTATGGAGGCTGAAAAGAAGTAACACTCTTCTGTACTGGAGATATTTTTAACATATCGGTTCATAAGTCAGATGAAAGCAACAGAGAAGATAAGGAATCTTAGAGCCTTATGGAATAGACCATTACTGGCAAAATTCTTGGGACTGATCTTTTTCACATGAAAACTGAGTGGAGGAACATACATATGGACAAAAGCCAAGACTTGTTGTGAAGTTTTCAGCCAGTAGAAGTTAGTTTTTTATGAAACAAGGTTTCTTCTACAGGAAGAGACAGATAAAAGACATATGCCCTTTCTAATTCTGAGAGGGAAAAGAGGTACAGTGCTCTGGATTTTCTGTTTGGAGAGGCTTCTCCAGAGAGATGATGTCTGATAACTGTGGATGCTCCCCTCTGCCCCAGCTGCAAATCCACGTGTGTACACACACAGGTGCACACATGCCTCAGAGTCAGTAACACTGCTTTTACCTTGCTGCTCTGAGATGCATTTCATTCATTCTCTGCTTCTTGTCTTCATCTGCCCTCTTTTTCACAGAATGGGTCAGGGTGGAAGGGACCACAGTGGGTTATCTGCTCCAACCTCTCTTCTCAAGCGGGGTCATTGCACATAGAGCACATGGCACAGGACTGAGTCCAGACCGCTCCTGAATATCTCCAGTGAGGGAGACTCCACAACCTCCCTGCACAACCTGTTCCGGTGCTTGGTCACTTGGACAGTAAAGTTTTTTTTCATGTTTAGGTGGAACTTTCTGTGCATCAGTTTCTGCCAATTTCTTCTTTTTCTTCTCCAAGTGCCTGTGGAATAAAAACTCCTGAAGATTTTCAGAAATTGTCTTGACAAGACTCTGAGCAAACTGTTCTCATACCAAAATTGGTTCTATTTTCAACAAATAAGTGCACTAGATGCTCTCTACTCATGCCTTCCAACTTAATTTGTTGTATGCTTCTTTTGTCTGAGATGCACTTTTGCTTAAATGAAATTATACATGTCAATTTACTATATGACTCTAGGTAGTTAATCAGAATTACCTGCCCCATTCTCCTGCATTCTTCCTTTGTGGGAATTGATTTTTATTTCTGAGTATAAGCATGAGCAGGGATAGTTGTCTTGCAGTAAAAGTAAAGTAAGTAAGCGTTCTGGTGCAAGAGATCATCTTCAGCTACTGTTCATTGTCTCTTCAGAATAAGAGGAACACCAAAATGGCAAAGAAAAGAAACTGACCAGGTATATAACTGATCCTTCGATCCTTTCACTTTTGTGTATTACCCACGTTCATCTTTGTATCTTACTGTTCCCTATTCTTGGGGCAATTTTCATGAATTTTCATTTAGCTAACAATAAAATTGCATTTAAGTGCATTTTTCAGACATAAATTCATTAAATATGGGAGACAGGATGGAACAACGTTTCATGAAAAGTCACTGAAGAAAAAGAGTGCATGTCATTTTAAGGTGAAATAGATTATAGATGTGACTGCCTTAGATAGTGGGGGAGTGGGCTTGATATTCAGCGTTGCGGCTTAGTCTTTCTCTATAAAGACAACAAGAGTTTTGAAAATGATTTTAATGAAAATGAAGCGCATCCATAATGAAGCTTTCCTCTCCTCAATTAAAAGCCTCATTGAAAGCCTTGGTGTGTTTCATTTTTAACTTGTTCTGTTCCGGATGCAATGCAGCAGTGATCCATGCTGCCATCTAGTGCCGCTAGGGGAAGGCAGTGGGCTGCTGAATTTAGGATTTTCATCGATGATGGAAGAATAGCAATTTTTGCTCTTTGCTACTGTGATGGCTTTCTCATTGCCTTAGTTTTAGCCCTGAAATTAAAATTATGGAAACTTGCCTTTTTCAAGGAAGTATCGTGTCAGGAATGAGTCCGAGTCTGCTCAGGAAGGAGCTGGGGACAAGGGATGAGGATGTGGGAGAGATAGGGAAGGGAAAAACAAGTGATAAAGAAGGCTGCAGGCAGTAACCAGAGAGAAAAAAAATACACTGATTACAGTGGCAGCTATCTTACTGCTCAGAGAATCAGAACAAGTGCAGCGGAGTGGCCATCTGAACCAGAATAAACACAGCAAGAGATATAAGTGGAGAATGTCGTGACCTTGAGAATAGAAAAGGTGTAGAGAGAAAAGATGAGGGAGAAGGGTTTGTGCACTCACTGAAGGGTTTGTGATTTAGCTGTCAGTTTAATATTGGCTAAATAATACAAATAATTAATATTTTCCAATTAGTACTTTAATAAATATGCATACATTTATACAACTAAAATTAACTGAAGTCTTAAAAGACTGCTCAGTCAATTAGTGTCACATTTGCAAAATGACTAGATTCCCCAAAAGAGGCAAAAAACTCAGCCATGGGAAAAGGCATTAATGTGAGAGACTGCTGAAAATAACTGTGTGGTCTGTAGAAGGGGTCTCGCACAGAGTGCTGCGTATCAATGTAAACATATCACAACTCGTTATATTTAATTGAGATAATTATAAGAAAAAGACTTTGAATTCTGATGACAAAACAGAAATATAGGTGCATGATTACTTTTTGTGTCGTCAGAACACTTAAAATAAGAGCATCTAAAAAAAACCAAACAACAAACCAACAACAACAACAACAAAAAAGCACCCATGTATTTTCATGTATATTTTGATTTGAAATACAGTTTTAAAGAATTTTTGTCCTTACCCAAAATTATGAACATAATTTTGTTAAAACAATCTTTCAATATATACCTGTACAATCCCTCTGGGCAATTTGCTGTTAATATAATTTTCCTTATACTTTAACAGTGTTTTTATGAGTTGTCCTTACTTACAAAATTGAAGAACAATTTTGATTTTAATTGAAATTCTTCCTTGAATTCTACAATTAAAACGCTTCCTAAATTTTTAGATACTTGAATCTACAAATATACTTGTAATTGCTTCTTTTACTGAAACTAAAATAATATGCAGAAAAAGAAACATATGGCATCCTAAGCAGTTTCAGAATATTCAAAAATTTGTAATTTCTCTTCACAGACAGGCAACAGACAGGCACATGCACATAAATAGAGACTTGTCTGAAATTCTCAGGCAAAATAGAAAAAACCTATGTTGGAAAAGCCAATATTTTTTTCAGAATACAATTATACAGTGACAAAAATACATCATTGTCAATCATTTAGATAGGACTTTAGAATACCAGTCTGAGGTTATAAATGTAGAGCATATTGCTTCAAATAAGCAGAAAAATATACTTCAAACTTGCCTTACTGCTAAAAAATATTTGAGTCTACCAAACTGAAATTGGTTTCAAATGGACAAAAATGTACCTACTGAGCTCTAAACATTGTATAAGGTTTAGCAGTATTCACACACAAATAAAAGCAATAAAGACATTTTCCTTAGAGGTTTTAAGAATTATGATAAGAATATTTGAAAAACTTCTTTTTTCTTTACACATTTTGGGAATACATCAACAAATAACCGTACGTTTGATGAAATTTTCTTACACATGCAATTTTTCAGGAGATGTCATATAATGTGTATCTGCTTTTTTGTTAGAGAAATGGGTCACATTTGTTTTAAGCTTTCCCCTCTAAAGGCAATTGCTGTTTTATCAGACTGAACAGATCTCAATAGGAGCTACAAAACCTACAAAATATAAGCTTGCTTATATTGTGAAATGTCATGAATCAGGATGGTGACAGCCAAAGAGGGTGCTGGCTGTCACTAGGAACAGTGAGTGGTTCTGTAGAATAATGAGAGAGCTGATGATGGCTTAGTCTATGGAAAGCTTTTAGCATGCAATGGACTCAGTTGTCTTTTTCTATCCTCTGGGTTCATGCTTGTATTAACAGTCCTGGTACAACTGATTGGATGCATAACAAGTGTTTGGAAAAAATAGGCAGCAAAATAACATATTTTCAGGCCCCTTCTTTGTGTGAGAGGTGTTGTTTACAGAAACAGTTACTCTTTCTGAGATCACCAGAGATTCGTCATTGTTGTGTTACTGTTCTTCCCTCTGACCCTTTTTGTCCTCCATGCTCAGAAGAAAACATTTTTTGGTTTTGAGAAGCACCTGAATGCCAAGCCATGTCTAGCTGAGAAAAATTTATATTCATTATGGATATAATTCTGATTTATCCTTCTACATTTATCGTTCTACATTTATCCTGCCAGTAATTAATTCAAACAAAACCTCCTAACCATTGTCCCAGTATTAGCAAGTTAGTTACCCAGTAAATATTAGCACCAATCACTTCTAAAAAGTCAGGGTAACAATCAAATCCCCATGACTCTGCTCCTACCAACAGTTGGCATTCAAAATCATCAGCTGAAACATAAATATGTTTAGCTTTCCATGTTAAACAATGTTGTCATAAAAGTCTTAACAATGAATTTGTAATTAGCAAAGAGTTTTAACAGACATAAAGAAAAGGTCATATGAATTATTAACTCATAATCTGTGTTAGGACAATCAAAAAAATTTTATTCTTCAGAACAATATATTTTGCCTGTCTTTGCATCTTAATCTCTTTCTGTTCCTTTCCCCCCCCCTCTTTCCTTTCTAGAAATTATCTTAGTAGCAAGAATATATTGAAACAGGAAGTTTTACATATGTATTTTAAAAAGCTTGCAGGCTTTCCAACTACATATTTGTGCATGTGTAGACACTTCAGAGTCAGATGTATGTCTTGTGCTCTAGGTCCTGCTGTACAACTCATCTGAGGTCTGATTCTCTCAACATTACTTGAAATTTAGCCATTGTTCTCATCCTTATAGGGAGCAGTCACATTTTTAATCAAGGAATTAAAATGTATATTTCTTCCAGGTAATTGCTAGTGAAGGAGTTACAGATCAAGAATAATTCACAAAACCTATCATATAATCCACAGATAATGATAAATTCTTGAAAGTTTTAGCCAAAGCAGGTATAATTCCTGAATGGAAAAAGAACCAAAACAAATCAGTAAACTGAGTTTTTATGATTAATTTCTCCTCTTTCTAACACATCTGATGTTTGTTATCATCTGTTATTATGCAGCATTCAGATACATCCACAGTAAAGGCTGCATCCAGTATTCAAAAGGTATTGTTAGTGACAGTCATGTATCACATCCATATCTTACACTGTTGGAGGATTCAATATAGCCCAGTAAACTTGGCATGGTGAAGGTATTTGCTTAACTTTTCTGCTTCTTAAAGTTACTTGCATTGTCAAGGTAACAAGATAACACTGATGTGCATGACAGAAAGCTCGGGATGTAGCTCAGTGTCTCCCTGGAGCAGACTACCTTTCAGTAGCTTCAGTTTGCTAGTCAGGCTAAAAATGCATAACATGACTGCAACATTGTTTCTGAATAAATAACAGTAAAACTTGGAAAAGGCTTACTGACTAATTTCAAACAACTCTGCTAAGCTGAGGTGAGACTCCTTTCTAAAATTCCCAATGGACAGAATACCCTTTGAATTCCATGGTCATCTCACAGACCTTTGCATAGTAAGACATTTTTCACACAAGATGTCTGACTATTTGGATACAATTCAAGAAGAGGCTTATGCTTCACAGAGCAGGAAAGCTGACATAAGCTTTAGAGTAAATACCAAAATCTCTTATCTTTCCATATTTGTCATATATTATAATCCTTGCAAGAGTGGCCTCCACAATAATAGAAAAAAATCCTAAATATTGGCTTGACAGACTAACAAAGGCATTATGCATAAATGGTGGTTAGGGAACAGTTGTGGGGGGTTTAAGCTCTCTAAATTATAAATGCTCATTTATATTAAAATGTACATGAATTTCCAATGGGAATGTCTCCTAACACATAAAAGTCCTACTTCTGAGGACTGATTTATTCTCTAGCATTTATGAACAAGAAATTCCCCCCTGGGTATTTACCAGGGCAAGGACAGAGGATTTTTGTGTCCAACAACATTTTTTATTGCTTTTTGTATTAGATACTATTTTTATAGCAAAACATATACTCTATGTATGCATAATTCTAAACTCTCTGATCCTCCTTCCAAATTTTGCCATGTAAAAGAAATGACCACTGATAATTTTCTAAATGTGGTTCTAGGGAGATATTTCATGCTATTTCTGTAGCTTGCCTATATGTGTGATGGCTTATACACTGTGATTAAACTCTAGAATTTTTTCCTTCCTATTATCTGAATTAATTTACTTTCCACATTAAAACACTAATACTTTGAAACAGATTTGTATTTTCCTAAGATAATCTATCGTATATTTTAATGGAATCATTTGAAAGTATCAGTTTTGAAAATTCTTCCTTTGAGAAACCACACTATTAAAATACTAATTATACAAGCTCACTTGAACTCAACGTGATTCCCATGCTAATTTCCATAACAGAACACTTTTCACACATGTCACTGATTCATAAAGAACTGCTTCTTTTATACAACATAAATAAATATAGCTCCTTGAAGTACTCTCCAAAACAGACATCTCTACCTTAACACCTTCCCTCTAAATCCTAGAATTATGCTGCCTTGAGACTTGCAGAGTCAGCTGAGAAGTCTTGGGAAATTCATTATCTCTGGGAGAAAGTAAGGTATGTGCTTCTTTTTCCCAGCATCATTCTTACCTGCCTTTGCCTTTCTCTGTGAATAAAGAGGATGCAGTTGATTCAGCCAGTGAAGGAATGAGTCAGTGGTAGAACTGAAGTAAATGTGACTTTTATGTTTCCATACTTATGCATTTAGTTGCATAAAAGAAAATTTTGATGCCATAGTATTAAGTTAAAATTTCATCTTTATCGTAGCAGATGTACTTCACCATAGATTTTGAGATAATTTCAGGAAGTATTTTAAAGCCAGTAATATCTATGATCATTGTTACTATTATTTCCAAAATGAAAATATGATGATTGTGTAATCACAATAGATATTAAATACATATTGTACGTAACTTTTCATGGCCTAGGATATACTGTATAGAACACCAACAGAGACTACAGAAAAAGAAACAGGAAGGATGCACATTACTACTCTCCATCACTTATTTAACAATTAACACTAATATTTTCCCAGCAATTATTCTTTCTCTTGTTTTTTTAATAGATTTTTACCCACTGTATGATTTTTCTTTTCATAAGTAACATCTCACTAACATACCACAAAGAGGTGCTCTAAACCCACAGTAGCTGTTGAGAACAACTCTACCAAGAACAGAAAGAACTGCTGCAAGCTTGCCTCAAGGTAGGGGTTTGTACTCTGGGATTTTAGTACTCTGTTTTTTAAGTAAAAAATATTTCTCATGGCAGTCATTGCAATAAAACTTGTGTCCAGCAGTTAGAACTTAAAATAATGAGATCCATAGCTGTCACCACATTAACAAGTCAGGCAAGATTTATTCCATGGAATTGATTTAGGCAGAATACTCAGCTATCAGTCATCTAATTTTTCATAAATAATCTATTCAGTTGAATAGAATGTCTTTTTTTTTTTTTTCCCCTGAAGTAATAACTGTGTAGCAAGTGACTTGAAACAGAGGTTTCTGTACTGACAACTGTGGCGTATGTATTTAAATACTATTTTTGTGAATTATTCTGTTGTCTACAGCTTCTGAACTTGCATATATAAAGATAAACATATATACAAGTCTTCACGCAATCAGGAGTGAAAAAATAAATTTCTCTTGGGATCTAATTTCTAAATCTTCCTTTAATCCAATTGAAATTAATTTTGTAATCCCAGATAAATTTTAACAATTTTTCTGAATCCCATCACTGTTCTGACTGTCAGAGAGGAAAGGCACGGCTGAGGCAGAGAGTCCTGAACACTGCATTATTCCTCATCTGTATCACTTCATACTAAAACAAATGGGGATGAAACTTGATTGCAGTCTCTGCAAGAAGTGTATGGCTTTGACCTACTCAATCAAAAGAAGAGTCACCTGCTGTAATGGCATCATCTGTGAGGTCTTCACATGCATCTACAATTATTTGGAGGCCACTGGAGGTAAAAAAATCTGCAATTCCAATTCTAAAAAACTGAAATTATGCATCCCACTGAAGTAGTATTTTTTCCATTTTTAGGGGAAATCTGGACCTAAATAGAGCAGAAAGAATACAGTTCTAGTTTATTTGAAAATACTACATGAACAGCTCTATTTTTAGTCATCATTTATTTCTGAATACAATTTAGAAAGTGATGTACATAATACAGAGTATGTCTCCTTCCAATGTGTCTTCATTTTCTCTTATGTAAATTAAAGTTTATCTATATAAACAGATATCTCTCAATGGAGATATCTGTTTACTTATGAAGAGATATATTTCATACTTGACACACTTTAATTTCAACTTCAAAATTTAGCTCTGTATTTTTATTCAAATGTGAAAATATTTAGATGCTTTGGAACATTCAATTTGAAAGTTTTCAAAGGTGATTAGTACTTTGTTTCCATTTTATTTATACTGTAAAAAATCAATTCTGCAGTTTAAAAGTGTACTGTCTGTGGTAATCATTATTTATAAATGAGAAAGAAAGACAGAAAGAAAAAAAAAGAAAAGAAAAGAAAAGAAAAGAAAAGAAAAGAAAAGAAAAGAAAAGAAAAGAAAAGAAAAGAAAAGAAAAGAAAAGAAAAGAAAAGAAAAGAAAAGAAAAGAAAAGACAAAAGAGCTCTAAAATTATGTTCCTGCCACTATGATCTATATTTAATAAGTGACTTTTCAAACAGGTATGAGCTTTATTTCAGCAGGCATCTATAATTGAAATATCATTTGTGCTAATCAAAGTCTGCATGGTGATATAATTGTTCTGAAAGCTACACAGCACTGGAACACACAATTTATGTTGGGTCTGCTAGATAAGTAGGAATTTAATTGGAATTCTCGACTCTGAAATATACAGACTTACTGTACAGGTTCCAGCTAAACACAGGATAGATGAAGCACAATTGTTCAAAGACAAAAACAGCAATATTAGAGATATTGAAGCAAATTTTTGTAATTGAAGTATGATATACATTAACCTTAGATATATTTTTCATACTTTACATATGTCTCAAGTATTTGAATGATAATACTGTGTTCAAATTTTTGCTTTGGTACTTTCATTGTGTCTCTTTTTAAGGGCTTATTAAGTATTTTATTCTATTATCTTTTCTGTCTAGATGCTTGCTGATTGAAGGTTCTTTAAAGGCTCTCTGACTATAGAGAGCTTAGGCTGAATTGCCTGAAGTTGCATTAGGCAGAGCCTCATCAGCATTCAGCACCACTACCATAGTGTAAAGCCTGGAAGAAGTGGGAAAAATTACCTACTGAAACATAAGAAGAGAAGATGAAAAGAGGCCAGCAAGAAGAAAGAAAAGCGCCTTATTTCTGTTCTGAAGCTTCTTTTCCTAATGGATCCCCCTCCCAAGCAATGTTGCGAATGGCAGGTGATGTGTTCTGCAAATAGATCAGCTATGTCACTTCTAAAATTGCACTTTTTGGCATTCAGGTGTTGAAGCCAGTCAGCTGGTAGCCAGGCTTTATCCAAGGCTACATTACAGAAAAAGAGTATATGTTAGATCATCTAGCAGCAATTACAGTAAAACACCTCCGGCTTGAGACAGAATCACTGTTACTGTTGCTTCCTGCAGTGAATTCTGTCACTATCATATTTGCTTCCCTTTTCACTCCCAGGTGTCAGATATTCTTGGCTAAGATTATTTTACTGGGTTGAATTACTTCCACTACTTCTTCAGACACTGAAGTGACTGCTATCTCTCCAGCCATTCTCAAACACTGAGATCTCAGTGAGAAATTACAAGGATATATATCAGATTATATTTTAAAAGGTATTGCAAAAATAATTAAATAAATACTGAGATATCCATTGTTAAACTTGCTCTAGTCACAGATGTAATATTTTTCTTCTTTCATTTTTTTTCCTTTTGCCATAATTATCACTGCAGCAAGTTGTAAATGCAATGGACCCCCCTGCTATCTATGATGGAGAGAACCTGATTTATCATACTGATTTATGATATTGTACTGTGAAAAATTCAGGTGCAGTCAGAAAATTTTGCTGGTTTCAGATGCCTCTAAAATGAAAAAAAAAAGGAAGGAGGAAATGAAGAATAAAGAAAATCAAAGGAAGAAAGAATAGGAAGTACAAAAACCATAATATTCCCCTTTTCACAGGTAAAAAGTATAAGGGAAATTTGCATGTGCAAAGATACTATAATGAAATATTTAGTTGCTATTTGCAGTTTGTGTAAATCTTGCTCATCATACCAATTACCTAATATATTAATGTGCTCCTGTTTGTGCCGTTTATTTTTTGCTCCTAGTGTAATTCTGTGTGGTTTATGTATTAATGTTCTGTCATAGCTTAGGTCTTACGCAGCTTCATGAATTATTTTCAAAGGCTGTCCAAAGAACCTAGAAATACTGTAAAGATAACCTATGATTTTTCCTTGAGGCCTTTCTCCATGGTGAGCCTTTAAAGGGCTTCAAGAACTGGGGAACAGAGCTACTGTTCTGGGAGAAATGTGGGGTAATGATCAAAGCACACGTGACATTGCTGCAAATTGAGTGGATTATGTGGAGAGGTTGGATGTTGGTGTGAAGGCTTACAGCTGCAGCAGGGAGAGACTGAGTACATGCAGGAAGAATGTGGTTTGTTAAGTAAAATGGGAGACAGGATTAATAAAAGTATTAATATAAAACAAGGAAAGAAATTAGGAATACTTCAGGTTTTTCTGCTCTATCCTCTTTCCTGTCCTTTTGTCCAAATCACTGCCTTGGTTTCTGAGGTATCAGGACATTTCTGTGGTCTTGATGGCAGAGTCATGAAGGCAGAGTTCCCTTGCCACTACCCACGTCTTCATTCCATCAAAGTCTGACTTTACTTAGAAGGCAAAGAACAACCTCATTCATCCAAAAAAACTGCTTTTCATATCTTTAAGGAAAGCAAATTAGAATTCTCTGATTTCTCATTCTTTCAGCAGATATAGAAAATGACAGGGATACAGAGGTCAGGTCCTCACAAGAGAAAGTTATCACCTGGAGTCTTCTAAACAATCCAAAGGAGGTACACACAGTACACAATTTTTGAAGGAGAAAAAATGAAAATATTTTTCTCTTAGTTCCCTAATGTCTTTGAAAAGTCATCTCTGCTCTAGCACCAGCAATAAAGACTTATTCCAAGGAAAAGATCAAGCCTTATGCTGGAGCTTAGTGATTTTTATGTCGTGATTATCTGACTTCATTTAAACAACTGATGCAAACAGCATAATTTTTCTATGTCTGGTTCATACTTGCCCTTTCATGATCAAAATCTAATTTTCAGTTTTGGCTCAGGCTCTAGACACCCACACTTTGCAGAATGAAAATGACCATCATCATAATAGTGTTAAATGTTCAACTGAACGTATACAGGAAACTTTTCCTTTCTCTGCACCTTTTAATAGTAATCTTTCTCATCTGTATCTGAAACAGAGACCTGTTTTTTCAATAAATGTAAATAATAAAAAGAATTTTCCATCTATGTCTGTGCTCATTTCATTCATTGGAACAGTTCTCTGTTGGTAGAGGGTGAGAAGAAGGATAAACATAGGGAATTATTTTGAGAATTGAGACTAAAACATGCTTAGGCAAAAAAAATAAAGAAGAATCAGGTTTACTCTAAACCATGAAGTTGAAACAATTTTGTGACTCCTGAAAAGTGGATGTCCTTTTGTTATATATTCTGTGTCATGGGGTTTTGTTTTAGTTTGGTTTGTTATTTTATGGAAACATTATTTTCCCAAATACTGGTCAATAATTTCTGTAATTTTTAAATAAAGTATAATCAAAAAACCATCTCACCAAATAGCAGAATATGATTGCCCCAGTTGGTTTGATTTCATATTTCAACACCTAGCTTTCGTGTAAATACTTGCATTTTCACTTTCTGCAAAAATTTACATGCAATCATTTTTAAAACTGGTTTAAGTTAGGTGTTGGATAAAAAAAGGACTGAACTATAAGTACAAAAAGGTTTGGAGCTAATATTTTGAGCTTAGCATAGCTTTAAAAATGGATTTATTGCATATGACTTCTTGTGTGGCCTTGCAGTCATCTATACACGGGACAGCTACATGTGTTGAGGATCTACAAATCAGTCAGGATCTGAGGTGTGAAACTTCATTACAGGACCCGTGTGCAATGAGCGCTCTCCATATTTAAAGTGGATAAAAATGAAATCTAAACCAGAGTTTGATTCACATGGAAACTGCATTTTACTTACTGGTAACAGTAATTCTTTGATCAGCAATGATAATTCCTTTCTTATGTGGTTATTCTCAGATTAGTTGAATGTTACAAGAAGATCCTTTCACTAACCAAACCAAATGCTGTTTTTTCACACTGTTACATTAAGTAGTTTAGTTCTATTTAACCAAGATCCACTAAAGAAAATTATTAGATCTACATGCATAATTTGATAGGACAGAAATTAGATGCCAACAGCAGAACACTTCCTTATGAACAGTGTTTCACAGTCTGCATCAGCATGTGCTTTCATCAGATGTTTGTCATCCCTCTGCCTATATGTGGTTTTTTTAGCGAGAGGTTACAGCCATCCTATGACAAAGTCTTAAACTCATCCAGATTTTCCTATGAATTTTAAAATTTGTTTATTGCTAAGTATATTTCTATCAAGATATGGCTTGCTGAGTTACTGAAGATGACCAACACAGTTTCACTTTCATTAATCTGTTGATCTAACAGGACACTGACACCACTTACCAAAATTTCAACTCTGTATTCAGAGCAAGTTTATCCTTCAACAAATATGAGCTAACTGAGGTGATAGTCAGGATAACATGTTCTTTATAAAGCCTTTCCTTTTAAGGCTTTATAAAGCCTTACTTGAGTCAGTACACTGGAAATGGGACTCAAAAAAATGTTTGTTTTTTTTTCTAGCTCAGATAAAGAGGTAGAGTTAATTGTTCAATCTTTTTTCAAATCATTGATACCACTACTAGAGCTGGCTGCTATCATTCTGAATACTCCAGGACTACAACTAAATTTTATTGCTCCTTCCTGAATATATCATCCAGTAATATAGACAGGAAAGGGAAATGGGTGTTAAAGTCCAATCCTCTATGATGAAGTCATATTTTAATGAGAAAGTTGGGCCTAAAAAGGGACATTCTTTACAGACCAAGAAAGTATAACTTTCTAGATGAGTTTTCTATTCTGATTCTTTTTTTTTTTTTACACTTTACACATACTTTTACACAATAATATACTTTAGTATCTTCCAGGAAAGTACTAAGCAACAGGAATAACATCTGTTACTTGGTAAAACTACTATTCCTGCTGCTAAGTGAGTTTGTTGTTTCGTTTTTTTTTTTTTCTCTACCATTGTATAATACCATAGATATGATTCAGTGTCTCTCTGATAGCATTTATTTCCATTTTTATTTTTTGTGTGTATGAATTAGGAACATCACACAACTCAACTTATATTTTCAGGCAAAAAAAAAAACGCACATACCTGTGTGCCAGCTGCTGATACCTGATCTGCACCATTTCAGCATTCAACATAAAACAGTATATTCTCTGTTAATTTGAATCTAATACATGCTGTGACTGAGTCAGCAGCACTTTCTTTATAAAGCTAAGTAGTGTGGCAACCAGTTTTTGAATGTTGCAAAGCATTCCGACAATTTTAGTAATTTCTACAGTAGAAAACAAGCTCTCTTCAATTGTTGTAAGGGAATGGAGAAAGACACATGAAAAAGGAGAAAGAGTGTAAGAACCCACATTTTCCATTCCTGTCCAGTCTTGCCTTAAAGAGCTCCTGATGATCTCTTTGAAATACAGGTACAGTCTGAGAAGCTGCTCCTGGCTTTGAAGGTAGAAGCACACTGCACTGTGTACCGTATGCACATGACTTCAAATGCAGTAGCAGATCATAAAAGGCAAGTGGCAATGCAGACTTCTATATGAGGAATGGGCTGAACTCTCACAATGTTTCAAGTATACTTGAAATTTAGATCACTGTTGTGAGATAAGATGAATGGTCAGGTTGCAAAAACAAATGGGACAATATTATTGAAGAAATAATAGGACTATGAAGTTACAAGGCATTTTGAAACTTAAAGTTTTGAATACTTAATTCTGCTTTGATTTGATTATGTTGTCTGTTGAGACAGCCAAGGTCTGTTGAACTGGATCACAGCCAATAAATGCTTGTATTGATGGTGTGCTCAATAAATGCTATTCTTTCTCACCTAAGACTGAAACTTCTATTTGATTGAATGAACAGAATCTAGGATCTTATCTATTGATGATTTAAGTTACTGTGTTCTGATTAGGAAACAGGATAAGCAAAGTAAAGAGAATACTCCAAGTAATGTCCATTCCATTAAGATAAGGTGTCATTGCTTCACTCCATTTTGTCATTTGCTTAGGTAAGTTTGTTTGATATTAAAGGTTAATATACATAGCAGATTAATTATGTGTCAGGACTTCATGAACTGGAAAAAGATTCTGAGTGATAACGCATAAGATGTAAAAATGAAGAATTCCAAATGAGAATTCCAGAAGGAAGTTAACAGTTATCTATACAGTTTACATGTTCTTAGAGGCTTTTATTTTCTTACTCCTTTTTTATTTCGCTTTTTTTTCTTTTCTTTTTTCTTTTTTTTTTAATCCTATGTGGCATGCATCCATGAGATTATTTCTCATTCTCACATGTTCTCACAACTAACTAATACACTGGGAAATAACAGAGAGTAGATTTTCAGAACATCCCAGAACCTGTGTAAGTCTGGACAGAGTGTGTCTCTCCTGAATGCGGAGATCTGGGTGAGAAATTCTGACCTTATCCAGAACGACTGCCTCTAAGTGTCAGGAGGAATACAAGTGGAGCGAGGCTTGGATGAGCCATTTTGTTTTTCAGAATGGTCAATTAAATACTGTGGAGAATACAGCAACTAAACTGCTGCAACACTCAGGCTGGCACATTTTCAGTGACAGTGCTATCTACCTCTGCATTGCAGTAAAGAAGGTAAACTTTAACTTGAAATGTGATTAAGAGAGCTGTGCACAAGTTGAGAGTTTTCTAAACAAAGAGAATTTCCCTTAATTTCATGAGCTGCAATGATCCATGCTAACCCCATAATGCAAAATTGTTGGTGTAGGAACTACTCTGGCTGGGTTTAGGTCAACCAGTTTATCTCTGTTGGGAAAAATACAGAACACTCATACAGTGAAGAAACCAGAAGTTTGGTACTTCATGTACTTGCCAAATGTTGCCATCATTTATTATTGTACATTACCCAGGGTTTACTTTCTGGGTGATTTAATTTTCCTCTCCTCAAGAGAACTTCTATGGAAAAGACTGTGGGAGAAACTTTGCAGAGCTAATCTCAGTTCCTACATTTCTTCTAATAGAGTTCATTATCAACCTCAGAGAATGTTTGATGTTGTAAATCAGTAATGAGCAGTAGAGGAGCTTAGGGAATAATATATTTGTTTGTACTGACCACAATACTTCTATAATATTCTACAGGCTGATGCTAGAGGTAATTTGTTTTAGGCTGAATTAGCTGACATTTCCTTTTGTAGTCAAAATTCAAAGAGCACTTTTTCCACCAGGGGTAAAAAATTCAGTACCCTGTCTGTTCTTTAAATTCAAGATATTCCTTTTCCCCTAACAGTTGTGTATTGAAAAACCTAGAAATAGATAAGTGTAAAAGATTAAGAATGAAACACACATAATTAAAGAACCATCATCCCAACTTAGGGTAAAACAATGCTTTTCCCCTCTCTTTTAATTTGCTTAATTTAGCATTCCATTAAATTTGAAATGAGACCATCTGTATGAATAATAACACAACTTTCACCTCTTACTTTGGAGAACTATCTAGCACTGTACATTGCAGCTATAAAATTGTTAACATGGAAGGGCAAAATTTAGAATGAGAGAAACAAAGAACTTACTGTAGCCGGAATGATCTGAGTAATGCAATTCTATTGTTATTAATATTACCCATATCATCCTGTTCACCTGAAACTCAGGTATGGCATTGCCTCTAGGATTTATTGTTAAACAATTAAACTCATAGCATGAGTCCTTTACAGCCTTTCATAAGATATTCAGCCTCTCTACATAGCTTTGAAGACCAAGAATATGCATCTCAAAAACTTTTGTCACTAGTGGTGCTCCAGGAAAGTTTCCTTTTCCCAGAAAATATACCTAAGAAATAGACTTCTCAATAGTAAAGGACTTCAATTAACAGCCAAAATAAAAAAAAAATCAAAATATTCAAACTTAAAACTCTCTTCAGGTTGATGGATTGATGGATATGAAACCATATATGAAATATGAGGAGATCCTGATTTAGGATAAAGCTGAATATATGCCAGAAAAACAAGTATTTTTGAATTAATCATATACTTCTCTGGTAATTAAAATTGAGTTATCATCCAAGGAATACAGAAACACCAAATTAAAAAATGAGATACTTTTAAGACATCCAAACTGGGATGTTGGCCCCTACCCAACTGGAATTTTACTGTGACATTGGATAAAGTTTGTTAGGAAAAAGGAAAAGAAAGGAAAAAAAGGGTTTTGCTTGTCAGTGAGATAATGGGAGACATTGGAAGAATGATCAGGGTAACATGAACCTGTAAAGTGAAGTGGGTTTTAAGAACTGGGAAAGATTGAGGATAATTGAATTTAAAACCTTTGTTTGATTTTATTTGGTGTCTCAGTCAGAAATCTTTTAAGGATACCGGATTCCTTGATCTGGCATGTTTTCTAATTCAGGAGAGCTGATGATCTACACTAATTCTTGTTTTCTTTTATTCGCTATAAAAATAAGCCCAAATTCAGACAAGAGATCGAAAAATATGGCATATAATGAATGCAGATGCTTTTTATTTCCTGACTATTAGAGAGCATAGAAAATTTCCTTTTTAACAATATAAACTAATGTCACCAGTTTGTCCCTCCTCTCACTCCTGCTAGAAACAGAAGATTAATTCACTATGATACCAGAGATTGCCTACATTAAAAAACACCAAATCCTATTTCTTTTCTTAAAAAAATTGAGAAGTTTCATTAGGTCATTTTTTAAACTTACCGCAGTGATCCTGGGATTTTCAATTTCACTGCTGAAGGATAAATAATTTATTTTTAGATTTTTTTACTTTTCTCAATTTCTTAATTCTGCTGGGAACTGTGTAGATAAGGGATTTTAATGTTTTCATATTCTGAGACAATAAATATTTTCTCTATAGCAGTGGTTGTATCATTAGAGTTTTGTCCTCTTCTATTATGTAACTTGATATCAAGATCTGCCAATTTGTCACTTATTATGACCTTGGTTTGAGATAATTTGTCACACTTTTCTCTTTCTCTTGAAATCAACATTATAGGTTTGATAAATATGAAATATTTATAAAATTTAATAATTTCAAGAAGTTTTTCTGTTTGTTATTACTGCTGAACATTGTTAGGTACAGTTCTGAATTCTCAGCATAACCATTTAGATCCAATAGTTTATGTTTGTGAGAAATTTTACTCATGAACATTTATTTTCTGAATGTTTTCATAACTAGATTTCTGTAGAGTAACTTCTAATTTGCATTAATTGAAATTATATTTAAGTCAGCTCATTTTTCTTGCACAATTCAGTAGGGACAGCATAGAAATTAAGTCTAAACACTGATCTGAAAATTTTTATATTCAGTTTTCTCATTTTTCAAGTCTGCTATTTTGTCAATATTTGGAAATTAGCATAAAAAAAGTATTTCTTTAAAAATGGAGAAAACCAGAGTTCTTCACAGGCTCCCATGATCTTTCATTTTGGACTAGATTCCTGTATGAGCCACTTCTCCTGGAGTCACTGGATTCTGCTGAATAATATGGTTCTTAAATAAAAGTATTAACACGTATTCTTTTTCCTTGCCTGTTTTTAATCAAAAGAAAACTTTTCTACAAGATTTTAGTTTAACAACCAGTGTCTCCATCCATGTAGAAATGTCAGAAAACCAAATTACATTTGCAGCTTTTTTAGTCCCACAACAGTATTTGAAGAAGCATCATGAACAAAAGAAAAGCCTATAGAACATTCTCAGGGTGGATTAATGCATCCACAATATGGTTTGCTTATATATATATATAAAAAAAAAAGGAATTTAAAAATTGTCTATTTTGTGTATCTACAATAGACACGCCTATTTAAAAGATGAATAAAACATCTTTTTTGGATTAAATTCAAATATATCAACTCTTGGAGTATCATCAAATTCCACTCATTAATTTTGCAAGTGACACAAAACTTGAGCAGGGTCAGGGTGGGAAGTGCACCAGGGAAGGGCTTCTGTTCAGAGGCACCTCACAAGGCTGGAGGGATGGGCTTATAGGATAAGTTTATGAAGTTTAGCACAGGCAAATGCAAAGCCCTGCACCTGGAAAGTGAGACCCTCTTGAGACAATGCAGGTAGGAGACTGAATAGCTGGGGCACAACTCTGTGGCAAAGACCTTGGGGCCCTCAGGAAGAAAGTGACCTGAACATGAACCAACACACTTTCCTGGCAGTAGAGAAGGTCATCAGTGTCTGGGGCTGTGATCATTGCAGCAGAGCCAATATTTTGGGCAAGTTATTATCCCCTATACGTGACACTTCTTAGCCCACACTTAGGTACTGTATGCAGTTAGGGTCTCAATTCACAAGAAAACTTGAGTACAACTTACAGGAAAAATGCTGATAAACTCCAGAGAACCACCAAGATAATTGGAGTATGGAGCACATGGCCTGTGAGGAGCAGCAGAGGGACCTGGGGTTGCTTAGCAGGAAAAGAGGTGGTTTGAGAGGGATCTGGTAGCTGCCTAACAATACAGCTGAGGAGGAGATTCAGCAGGAGGCTGAACTTATGCAGAAATTTTTCCAGTAGGAGACCGTAATACAAAACTAATGAATTTGTGCAGCATGATTTTCCTATTATAATACATAGGAAATTGATTATAAAATTATTGTATTGTAAATCTGTGCTGTGTTTTAGGTAGATTTAGTGTCTGGGGAGTGTGTGGCTTGTTAATAACCTGGAACATCTAATTTTCCTTTCTAAGAAGTCAATAGCCAAAAAAAAGACTGAAAGAAGCCTTAGTGAAACCCTTACAGAGAGAAAAAAATAGTTTCTTATCTCTTTACTTTTGAAGATTTGAGCAGCCAACTATTTTCTAGCATAGGTATTTACACTTCAAAATACCTGAAAAAAAACCCTCTTAAGCTAGCATAAAAAAGAGATTTCCCATATGCACTGTGTTTTCATTTAATATTCTTGATATTAATAGATTATTTCAATAGAATGTAATAATAGTAGATTTCTGTATGACAAGAGCAAATTTTCATTTAAACTAAGACCATCCATTATAATCAGAGACAGAGTACTTGAACTGAGGATCACTACTCAGTTAAAATAAAAAATAATGAAAATGTCATCTTTAATAGAAAATATCATACGAATACATGACAAGTGGCGCATATTCAAAATGTTTTCTATAAGTCATGTATGCAAGTTTAGATTTTTGGACTTCAAAAGCTCTTTACTGCTTTTACTTGGCATGGGACACTACACACTACATCTATGTTTTTATTTTTGAGGTGTTAGACTCCATAAAGCTACATAACTGTATGTCTTATTTGACAGCTACTGAAACAAATACACATTAAATGCACAAAGAGTAATTATAAATGGAAATGGGCAGACAGAACATAAAGCTGTAATTGACTAAGGATTCCTGCAACACAGAAAGTTTAGAGAGGACTTTGAGTTGTCTCTGAGTATCAATTTGACCCATGGACTAAATATCAAAACCTTGGGCTTACTTGAAAAATAACAATAAAAGAAAAAAATAAAGATTTGTGACCCCATTATTTGATACATTAAAAATTGCTATCTCAAACAAGAACGGTACCACGATATTTTATAACTATGCTCTCAGTATTGCAGATAGAGTGCATTTTAGATTATAACAAGTTTATAGAGAAATGAAAAATATACAAATACCTAGTCATCATAAGCCTGTGGTGAAATGAAAAAGGGTTAAAGGTTTTATTTTTGTCTGTTAATCATACTTATTTATTTCTTGTTATAAAGAAGGATATGAATCATCAAGAATCATAACAATATTTTTTAAATCTTGTTAATTTCCCACCTACATACATACATTTTTTCACATGTATTTCAATGAACATTCATCACTCAGGTGTCTGGAAAACAAAAATTTATGGTCACACGTATTATTCTGTAACAGACTTAAAAATTGGCACATCAGCTATAAAAGGAACCATCAGTCTCTAGACCAATGGAGTTTTTGTGATACAATTCTGTGCACTTACTGCCTTGGAAATTCTCCCTTCCATCTGTAGTACATGCTCACGCTTTTTGCTAAACTGAGAAAGGAAGAAGAGTTGGATTTTCTATGAATGAATCCATATTCATCAAGAGGAAATTTCTTTGGGGAATTTTTGATGTAGAATAAGTCTAGGTTCATTGGCTTACACAGGTCTTAAAATGCTGCAAAAGTCATTTCTCCACTCTCACAGACTAAAGAGGAAAACTAGGGAATTTACTCCTGCCAGCCTGCAGTCCAGTCTGTGAACACTATATAGGGTCTCTCTGAATCATTTGAGGAAATGCTATTTATGACTGTACATTATCGTTTTCATGGACTTGGAATATAAAATGGGTTCTGGAATGAAAAAAAGAAATTAAAAAAAATCGATTAATACTTTCCAACCCAGTATCCTCTTGTGATTTTTGTGTCAGGCTACGCAACAGAGTGAAGTTTAAATGGTTTATCATTGAAACAACAACTAACTCAAAAAAAATCCAGGGGAAGTTTTAGAATTAAACTTATCAGAAGTGACAAACTACTCACCAAAAACTAAATATTTAAAGAACTTGGTCTTTACATATCATGAGGTACATAATGCTAAGGAAGAGAGATAACATTTGCTGTTACAACTGTCAAGAGACCCTATGATTAACCTCAGGAATCTTTGGAAATATTAATATAGTTAAATGTACTGTGAAGGAAGATCCTATTTCTCTAAGATGCACAAATGCCATCTTCAGTATCCAAAAATTTCACCAGTGACATTGCGCTGTCCTAAATTGTCCCTGGCCCTCAGGCCCCGGTAGTTTCTTTGTTTCCATATTGCAATCATGGATTGCATTTCTTACATAGTTTTAAAAAAGATATATTTATTTTCTAATATCTCAGATGTGTTGTATTTTCCATGTGTGTAATATAATCTTATTTCATTTTGATAACTTGGTGGCTTCCTTGATGTTTAGCAGAACACAACACATATATCGAAAAGAAATAAAGTAGAGTCTAAATTAAGTGACTGTCATTCTGTTGTTGGTGGGAAATGGTTTAAAAGTATGTCAAGAAAATTTGTTTCTGAACTGTTAGGAAAAAAATATTTGAAAACTCTATTTTCAAGCTTTTTATATCTAACAGGTCATTACTGGATTGAACAAGGTTCTGTGTGAGCAGAAGTTACAGTAGTTTATTCAAGATCAAGATTCTTTGTTTTCACTTGAGTACAGGATGAACCTCCTTTATTTTTGCATGTGCAATGAATACAGATAAAGGAGCTTCGATTTTTTGCTCTCTGCATCAGGAGTTTGATCCAAGGCCAGCTCAGTGGAAATGCTCCTATTGATTTCAGTGGCTTTGGATCAGACTTTAATTCTGTTGTGACTGGATTGAAAACCAATATATTTATCTCTTTGGAATTCTACTGACGTAGTGTCTTTTAAAGGGTTTTGTTTAATGCTTTTCCTGGTGCAATTCAGGTAATTATTCAAATAATTCAACTTACTTCCTTTTTAACATATTGTTATCAGCTGTCAAAATAATTAAATGCTCAATATAAATTTAAGTACTTAAACTGACAAAAATGTTGCTGGTAAGAATAATGGAAGAAACAGAAAATCAGGACAAAAATTTACAAGGATAATACAAACCATTTCATCTGTAAATAATGAGAATTTAATGAGGTTGATATCCAAAAAGGCTCTCACTTCTTACAGTATAAAGCATTAAGTTTTCACATTAATTGTCTTTTTAGTAACACATTTAGGACTCTGAAAAGAAAATGTTTATGTGAATATAAGTTGTTTTCATGGAACTTTTTCTCTGGTCCTAGAAGAAACAGTTCACCCATCGACTTCTGAAATGAACATTTCATCAAGTGTCTAATCTGTCAAAAAAAAAAAATCAAAGCTCAGGAGACTCATACCATACAAATGATAGGTTGGGTCTTTTAATTGAAAATCTGAAACTCTGAATTCTCATGATATAGGACATGCCCTTAGAATAAGCTTTGTATAATACCTAGAATCAGCAAAGAAATAACAAATAAGAAAGTGACATTATGGCATTGGTCCACATTGTTTGGACATTGTTCTTTCAGATCAAAATAGCACAACTCTTGGGAAAAATTTAAAGCTGATTAGTGATTAAATCCACAGATAGCACCACCAGTGAAAGAATTGTTCTGTCTGCCCCAGACATCTAAATTTATTGAGATGAATTATCCCCTGGAGGTACTGGGCTCTCTCTACTTACTATAGAAGAGTCTCAATAGATAAATTAAATGGTATGGTCAGGTCTTAAAAAGAGAAAATTAGGTAAATTGAGACCCATACTGGATACTGTTTCATCTGTGTGAAGTATCTCCTAATAACTTATTAAATAAGTCAAAATAAAAGTCATGTATACTTTGATACAAGAAGCTGGAACTACATGTGCCTCTTTGTGAAATATTTCTTTCACATCTTTATTCAATGCTTTCAACTTTGAAAGTGTTTCTTTAGTTTATGTTAAACTACATAATAGTGAAAAATAGAGGGTGGAAAAGATGGGGAAAAAAATACTGAGAACAACAAAATCATCAGGAATTATAGTGAGGAAGAAATTACACAAGCTAAGATTAAAAAAAAAAAAAGAAAAGGTGGAAAAGTTTTACTGTGTAAAACTGAAAAATCGATCGCAGGCTGCTGATGCATAGCTCTGAGCAGCTATCTCAGTTACCTGTCCCTGCTGGAAAAGGTTTATTGCCAGCACATCACTGAAAGCTGCAGTTGAGAGTGCCCCAAACAGGCACCCTTAAATGGGAGTTTGGTGTTCAAGCAAGAGCACAAGATTTATTGAAGGGATTAAGATAAATTAGGCAAGTGGAACACAAAAAACCCCCTGACTTCAGATAATGAAAGTTTTGAAGATCATGAAAGTATTTTGAGTCTAGAAATTCACAAAATCAAACATAAGTTTGAAATTTTTTTTTACTGACATTTTAAGAAACATCAAAAGTAATCTGGATGTTATCATGAGAGACATAAGGGTCATTTTAATCAATATTTTTGTTTATGTCATCCAGAGATGTTCTCAGTTAATAAAAACTATCAGCAAGGTTTATGCTGACAGATATGGAATTATGTACTTAAAACAATATCCAGAAGACTGTGTTTTTATGTGTCAGCCAACAACAATGATTTCTATAAGTATTAAAGGGCTGAGTGGACCTGTCAAAAGTAAGAGGGTTTTACTAGTGAAGAACAGAAATTTATTGCTGTGTCGCTACAAGAAAACTTCTACAGGTCAGCAATCAAAATATTTGAGAGCAATATGGGCTTAAAACCATATTATCATAAGAAAATGGAAAGGCTTGGGTTGGAAGTTAAAATTCCAACACCCTGTCATAGCCATGATTCACCCCACTAGATCATGCTGCTCAGGGCTCCATCCAACTCAGCCTTGAACGCTTCCAGGGGCAGGACATCCAGCTTTTCTGGGTAACCTGTTCCAGTGCCTCACCACCTTCACAGTAAAGAATTTCTTCCTAATATCTAATTTAAACATATCAGTTTAAAGCCTTTCCCCCTTGTCATAACATTACACGTGGTTGAAGTCACTCCTCTTTTTCATAAGCTCTAAGTACTCAAAGGCTGAAATGAGGTCTCCCCAGAGCTTTCTCTTCTCCAAGCTCAAATACTCCAGTTCTCTCAGCCTGTCTTGATAGAAGACATGTTCCAGCCATCAGATCACCTTATTGGGCCTTTGGACTTGTTTCAACGGGTCCCCATCTCTTGTACTGAGGACTCCAGACCTGGACATAGCACCCTTCGTGCTGTCTCACAGGTACAGGGAAGAGGAGGAGAATCACCTTCCTTAGCCTGCTGGCCTTGTTTCTTTTGGTGCAGCCCAAGAGGCAGTTGGCCTATTGAGTGCACACTGTTTGGTTTTTCCTCCATGAGAACCTGCAGCTCATTCTCCACAGAGCTGCTCTCAACAGGTTCTTGTCTCAGATTCTACACGTCTGGGATTGCCCAAACCCTGGTGCAGGACCTTGCCCTTGGACTCAACTTTGTGGGGTTCTTATGGGCTCTCAACATGTTTGTGGTTGTTTCTCAGACATACTGTTGCCCAAGACAGTTTAACAGGGAAGAAAGTGGAAATTTTACAATCTCAACACAACCTCAGTGCCCACAAAGACATACTTTGACCATATATAATTTTCAAAATAGAAACATATTCTCATTTGGGTTTGTGTGGCGAAATTTGTGTAACCAGAGCTGGTGTTGGATGGACAGGTATGGTTTCTCTGAGAAACTACCGGAAGATTTCCCTGTGTCTGACAGAGCAAACGCCAGCCGGCTCCAAGATGAATCCACCTCTGGTCAAGGCTGAGTCCATCAGCTGCAGCCCATGGTGAGTCAGGCTGGGCCCCTGCAGTCCATGGGAGTCCATGGGGAAGCACAGATCCAGCTGCAGCCTGTGGAGAACCCCATGTCAGAGCAGGTGGATATGCCCAAAGGAGGTTGTGACTGCATGGGGGGCCTGCACTGGAGCAGGGTCCTGAGAGGACCTGTGGGCCCATGAAGAGAGGAGCCTGCCCTGGAGCAGGTTTGCTGGCAGGACTTGTGATACCCCAAGCAACCCACACTGGAGCAGGCTTTTTTTGAAGGACTGCAACTCTTGGAAGACACCCACTCTGTAGAAGTTAATGAAGAAGTGTAGCCCATAGGAAGGATTCAGACTGAAGAAGTTCATGGAGAACTGTCTCCTGTTGGAGGAATCCTGGGGAGCTGGAAAGCACCCTCTCCCTGAGGAGGAAGCAGAGGTAGAAACAATGTGATGAACTGACTGTAACCCCTATTGCTTGTCCCCTCTTCACTTCTTGGGGAAGGAGTTGGAGAGTCAAGAATAATGTAAAGGCCAGTAAGGACTAGCAGTGTTTAAGATTTGGTTCTACTTCTCATTATCCTACTCTGTGATATGATTTACAACAAATTCAGTTAATTTCCCAAAGTGGAGTCTGGTTTGGCTGTGATAGTAACCAATAAGTGATCTCTTCATGTTCTTATCTCAGTTCATGAACTTTTCATCATATTGTTTTCTGTCTCTCTTGTCCAGAGGAGGGGGGAGTAATAGAGTGGCTTTCATTGATACCTGGCATCCAGCCAAGGTCAAACCGCCACAATATTACTTAAAAAAATAAAGGAATAATTGTAACTAAAGCAAACCAGGATTTAATCTCTTTTTAATAAAAGACAGGTGAAGAAGTTATATTATTGGACAAGAAAAAAATCAGTGAGATAATAATCTTGCCTGATCAAAAGAGTTGAGAGTTATGCAAAAGAGAATTTCTGAAAAAAACAAAAACAACCCAGCTACACCTCTCTTTTGGGAAGAATTCCTTAATGATTCTTGAAAGGTGATTATAGAATGATAGATTTGTATTTTATTGAAAATAAGGACACAGAAATCACACCCTAAATGAACTCTGTTCTCTGATCTAACTATACACATAAAGAGTCTCCAGTATCAAAATAGAATACGTAAACTCTGAAGGCAATTACAGAAGCACATTCACAAAGCAAAATGTGTCAAAATCAGGTTGACACAGACACATTTTCCCATCTGTCACAGCAAACACTTATAAATATTGAATAATTAACACATAAAATTGAAGCAGTTTTGTTTCAGGAAGCCCCAGCTTACCAGCTGTATATAGCTGCTTCCTACTTTGTGCTCATGAAAACTTGCTCATGTCTTATATTTAGATGGTGAGGGGAATTCTCTACCTCATTATATAAATTAGCTACTCAAGCAACAGAGCCCAGACATACAACTAAACACCAATGTGGTTGGTGTCAGATATGATTATGTTAGTGGTTCATTCCTCTGTGTTTAAATAGCTGAAGGAACTCACAGTAGCCTGGAGCTTTATAGAAAACAAACTACTCTGCACATGCATGAGAAAGACCAAAAATACAGTAAGAAGCTATCAGGGAAAGTACATCTACAGAGAAAGGCAACAAAGAAGACAGAGTGAGTCAAAGCACAATTTTGAGTCAAAATGAGTTTTTATTCTCATGTTTCTCTTTGTAGCTTGTGATACCACAAGCCATTTAAGTCCTAAGCCTGGCTTCAGAAAGCATTTTTATCAATATGTGGCTTGTGTGTATTGAGAATAAAATCATATTTGTTACATCCAAGAAAATGAAAAGTATTGACTACCTAGAATTCTGTGTGGGTGAACTTTGTATCTTCAATACTAATATACTAATACCCAGTATTGACTGATTTAGTGTTTTTATAGTGTAAATTGACTTTATTTAAAGCCAGGAAGACATATTGTTACTTTTTTTCATTGCTTTCTTTTCAAACCTAGAAGACAACAGTAGCAGTGCATGATGAGTGAAAAAGAAATAATAAAGAAATAGCATGTCCTAAAACTGTTGAAGTTGATATGTGTTCGCTTATGTTCTAAAACTGTTGAGTTTGTATAAAATGTTTTCCTACTATTTACAGGTGTTTGAAGACCTTTGATCTTAACCAGATGGTAAATGTCATTATTGTCAACACCAATTTAACAATTAAAAATATATTTAACATTTCTGCATTGTACATCTGTGCAGTTTGATCTCATTTTCCTGCTTCTCCTTTAACTGTCCACACAATTGACCTAATTTCCACTGAATATATAAGCAGAATATCTTACCCTTCTTAACTCATTTCTATGAACCTGCTTTTCAGATTTTGTACATCAAAATTTTTCCTGAGTACTTATAAAGTTTAAGTCTTTCCTAATAAGTTAATTATTTCCTCCAAACAAATGCACCCCTTTACATATAGTTTTTTTTTTTTACTTTCTGTTTGGGATGTGTTCTTTTGCAAAGAGAGAAAGTGAGAGGAGGGAAGACTGAGTTAAAAAGATGGAATATTTATAGTTGCTTTCAATTCATTTTCACCCATTTAGATCCAAATTTTATTCCCTGGTTGATTACTTACACTTTTAATGCAGTATCAGACCTCCTAACTTCAGATTTATTGGTTCTGCATGATCTAGAATAGCTATTGCTGTATGTTGTCATCACCTACAGTAATTCCTAGAACTGTAGCTCTTTAAGTCAGAAGTGACCTTTATGATCAGTCAGTTTAGCATTCTAGATAATAAGGCCCATACAATGTCAAATAACAAGGCATATCTCTACCTCAATAGCTCTTAGTCCAAAGAAAATAATAATGAATGGTCTATTTTAACCAATGAACTGAATATCTGAGATATCTGAGACTCACAGTGTGGTTCATTATTGGTTACCTTTTCTTTGATTCATGATTCCTACACCAAGTGTTCAACATCACAGAATTTATTGCTCTAACCTGTAAATTGTTGATGCAGACAAGTGCTGTCTTTACTTGCAGAATAAATTTGGGACAAAGCATTAATTAAGCATGGAAAAATGAAGTGCTTTTGTAAGCCTTAGCATTTGGAAAATAAATTCTGACTCTCAGGCAGAGAGGGCTAACATCTCAAAAATAGCATTCTTACTATCCTGTCAGCTCTTTACTCAGGACCTGAGGAGTAGGTAGAGATTTGAAACCCAAATGTGTGAATGAAGCAATGGTGTATATAGAAGGGGTATAGTTGTTAGGAACTGGGGAGTTTCTCTGAAGAAAGAAATTGCATGGGCAGCAAAACCTGAAGCATGATCATAATGGAGTCAGATAATGAAATGAAGTATTGTAGATTAAATTTTAGAATAAAAAAGGGAGAAACTGGGAGAAAGTTAAGATATACAAAAGTACGCTTGGAGCAAGGTGACACAACTGCTTGTGTCCTACCTCTGGGGACAGGAACATGAAGGATATAAAAAATCCTACAGCAGTAGCACTTACTGCAAGTACATCTAGCATATGAATGTTCAAATTCATGAGAGGCAAATACATACATAGAGGAGGAAGAATATAAAAATAGCAGTCCAAAAAGAATTAAATTTACCAACAGATTTAAGACTCTGAAGATTTTTTTTTAAAATAAAAGCCCAAGTAAATTTGTCCTACAATTCAAAAAGAAAACAAAATGGCCCAAACACCCTACCCCAACAATTACAGCACACTGAGAAAGCTAAGGAAACTATCACATGAAAAAGGCTGACTTTTATCAAATAGAATGTTTGCTTGAATGAAAAGAGGAAAGGAAATTAGAGGGGCTGGAAAAGAATTTGAGGTATGAACAAAGAATTCTCAAACTGATTTAAAAAACCCTTCATATCAACTATCACTCTTGGTAACTTCATCTCTGCCTATGGTCAGTAAAAAAAGCTACAGAGATTCTAATGGCCTGTTAAAATTAAATGGGGGATTTTTAAAGAAAATCTCCAACTTTTCTTCTGAGGTTAAAAGGTAAAAAGGCAGCTGGTGCTTTAATCAAAATATGCCACCCACAGTGAAGCACTGTATTATTTTCAGAATCTAGTCTTTAACACAGAAGTGGTACCAAATCCAGTCATCAATTCCACTGCACAATGGTCCACTAGAAGCCAGAAGGGGTTTGCACAAGACAGCTGAGACAGTGCTACATGTGGCTTCTCTGTTTTCCCACCCAGCTGTGTAAACAGATGTTCTTCCTTTGCAGTGGAAGTAGATCAGTGGAAAAGAAATATGAAATAAATCAGTCTAACACTTAAATTTTTTGAGTCAATTGTAGATAGGCATAAGTGTCTTTGTGAATGCTAGGGTTGGTTTTTTAGCTCAAAATTAAGATTTTACTAAGAAAAAATCTGGTTAGATGTTTCCTCTTTCATTTTAGGGAGGGAAGGTAGAGATCAGCAAAACATTTGGGCACATGGGGAATGCTGTATTGGTAAAAGATGATAAATCTTCCTCTGTACTCTGGCTTACATACCTCTTTTTGATCAGGTATTCTGTACCATACCTGCTATGACTTTGTGATGCAATCTAGCTCTTTTTTGCTAAGGTAAGGCTGTTTCACTAATCCACCAGATCAATATCTTTCTTTTTCTACAGGAGACAGGACTAGAAACAATCTTGGGTTATCAAATCCAAGACTCTGCTATCATAGGGAACCACATCATCTAATCCCTTCCTTTAACTTGTCTAGTTCCACCTTAGTTGGTGTTTTGCTGCCCTAATATTACTAGTAATATGCTCCAGAACCAGGTTACTCTGCTTAAAACTTTTGGTTATTTGAAATTAAGTGTATTTATTAGTTATATGAACTCATAACTGCATATTTTTGAAGGTGGATAAAATAAGCAAATTGAGCTAATTCTAATACCCTTATGGCTTTCCCCATGATAAAGAATAACATACATACAATATGCAGTGTGGTACCTTAGAAGTCCACAACACAATAATAACTTCAGTGAGATATTAAAATTAAGATTAGCTTTACAATCTCATTTTGAAAAGCCATTTAATCAAGTCTTCTTGCAGGATATATTAGTCAGGGATTTCTTTGGTTTATGTTTCTAAGACAATAGGCAGTGATGTGTTAACTATTGGAGCTTTTTCTTCAGGTATAGAAACAGTTCCAGTAAGAAGGCTCATTTCAAGGTTCATTAGGAATATATTTTTGTTGTTGCAAATTACTTAACACTCTCCTTTTTAAACATTAGGTGAGGCTTTGGTTCAGCCAGTAAAATTTAACTTTCTAAGCTAGAAAGGCAAAAGGAAATCTTTAGTGTGATCATTGATGCAGAGAAATGTTAGCCCTATTCCTTTCTCTTCTCCCCAGGCTTTAGAGCTACTTATTTTGTGTTGAGTTCAGCTTGAAGACTGGATTAAAAAAAAAGCAGATACTGAGTACATCATGGTAGGGTGACAAAGCCTATTTTAGTCACAGGACGATGGCCCTAGACTGCGAAAGTCTGAGTTACCCTGTGACTCACTCTGAAGAATGGACAAGGGCTGTGCAGAAGTGTTTCACCAGTTTTTGAGTTCTGTGGCATACAATCGGTTTTGATTACCCAGGTTGAGATTTCCTGAAGAGGAAAAGCTATCACATTCAGAAGATATTTCCATAAATGCTAACCAAAGCAGGACTCAGTACTTCTCAGTCAAACTGTAATTTCTACCTATTTCAAAAAAACACACTTTGAAATGTGTCCACAAGAGGAGAAGAAGGGCATAAAATCTTCAGAAATGCTTTACTTTTATTTTCTATTTCTCTAAAACTCAGGGAAGATTTTAAAATCACAAATATTATTGAAAAACTCTCATATCTTTTAGAACACAGGGATATGAAAATCCTATTGGTGCAATGCCTAATACAATTTTCTGTGGTCATTCACTGAAGGTGTTAAGACTCCAAAGAGTTCAAATATAGATAAAATTTCAAAAATTAAGACATTTTTGCATAAGATATGATGTCTATTATTTTTACAATTTTTATAATTTTCAGGTTTTTTTGGAAACTAAACTGGAGTTCTTCCAGCAATATGTATTTTGGGGGGAACTCTCCCGTGCCCCCTTTTTCATAAATAACTTGACTTACTCAGGTGTCTGCTGGATGTATCATAATGGGCTTCCACACATAAAAAGAATGGTAAGTTTTTTATTGTCTGATTTTATGAAAAAAATACCTTACCAGCAGTTCTAAAAAAAAAAAAATTATAGACTGATATGTGTAAAAAAATTTGTATTAAATCAGAGTAATGTTGTTAAGGAAGAACAGTTTTCACTTTCTAAGGTTAGCACTGATTCGAATAATGAAACATTTAAAAGGCAATATTAATGACACCTTAAAAAATTTACTCTGCAGCTGTGCATTTGCTGAATCTGCTCCTTAATCATTAAATGATATGACTAAAATCTGAACAATTCACTGAAAAATTCTTAATTTAGAGCAGGCATATTTAAAATTATATCACTGTTTACATTTTAAGAGAAACAAGTTCTACTAGCAAATTAATTAATGCAGCAATCATTAAGAGCCTTTCCTCTTCTTTCTAACAAAAACTAACGCTATTATCGGTGTTGCTGCATACAGAGTCACTGTATTACTTGATGGACTTATCTTCAGAAATCCTACTTATTTAACTGCACTGGTGTGATTACCTTGGCATTTTTTCATCTTACTCATGAGTGTTATCTATGTCTCTTTTCACCTGCATTGTACTGTGTTCCTTTGTCATAGAGTTATGTGCTGCAGAATTTTTTTGCCTTAACCTGGTACAATGTGCTGGTGAAAATCAGAATAAGTAACTATAATTAAGGTAGGACATTTACGGTATCTTATGATTTCATATTACATTAATATGTCAGGCAATTAAATACTGTAGGCTTTTGTTCATTTTAATAAGCCTCAACATCTTAATTTTCTATACTTTCTAATTTTCTATATGTATCCCCAGCTCTCATATAGGCTTGTCTTCAATCTCGTCATCGCAGGGATCTGATATTTAAAAATGTTTTTCTTTTTTTGCTATCTTTTAAGACTTCAGAGATTCTACTAACACTTGATGTTTATAGATGACACCAATTAAACTGTCTTTGAATAAAAGGCCATTTAATTAAAACTAAAAATGACATATTTTTCTGAAATCCTTATCAGGATGAATCTCTTTCAGGCAAAAACCATTAATAATTTTATGTTAGGATAATGCTCGTCACAAGGATACAAGCTTGAATTAATATGCAGTGGTAAGATAAGAATTCAAAGAGAATATGTTACCACCTGATAACTTACACAAGAAATTTGATACATTGTAGAAACAAAAGAAATGGATTAGGGCAGAGAGAAGCACAAGCAGACAGTAAGTAATGTGTAAAACAACCCAATCCTACTTTCTCTTCTGAAGTGTTAATAAATAATTCTAAAATTAATTTCTTGCATTGGTTTTACAAATTGCCCTTGTAGTTTCACTCACATGTGGTGTTCATTCCACACTGCTTACATGGTAATCAAATAACCCACAATCAGTTGTTAGTCATCCTTATTGCACCACTGTGGCCTATTAGAGCTTTGTCACCAAACATTGGGCAGAATCAAGATGTTATTTAGTCACTAAGAAAAAGTTCATGCTGCTTATTTAATTGACAGCTTAAACCATAAATTTTGTATAGCTGGCTGCTACATATGTATAAAAGGCCAAACTTATATTTCATTTCACACTATTGCCTTTGAATTTATTGGTTTCCTTTGTTGTCCTTGGGGAACCACTTTGAATGCAAGAAACTACAGTTATAATAGTTAGAAAGAAATCAGTGGTTACAGGGGAGGTGATCAAATAGTAAATAAAATAACCATTTATAGCTGTTTTAGCAGTTTGCCTTTATGTGTGCTTGGAATTGCATCTCAATAAAGCACAAGCTAAGATTTAAAACCACACAATTTCAAAGGCAACATGCAAAACAACTTGACTCTTTTGCCAGATTCCACCCTGAGGGTAATGGCATGCTTCAAAATATCGCTTGGCTAGGCTTTTATTTCTGGCAAAAAATATCTTCCACGAAATTGTTCTGTTCTGCAGCATAGCAGCACTAATTTATAATCTGTGCTTCAGTAGAAAGAGGCTTTCTGTCTTTCCCTCTCCCATTTAACATTTATACTTACTTTATTCCTTCCCCACTTTTATTCTAGTTACTGTGGCAACTGCATTTTTTAAAAAAAATGATAAAAAAAAATGGGTCTTAAAGGACTGGAAAAGTAGCACCTGAAGAAAGTTTTACTGTGTGTCTGCTGATGACCTATGGGATATAATAATACAATGCTGAGCTCATACACTATATTTTCTACTTAGAGATCTCTTGGCAGCTTGCACAGAATAGAAAGTGACTGATTTGATTACATAGATGGGAGGGAAGAGTGGAAGCAGAAGTGAAAAAAAAAAAATTACGTACAACGTGTATGCAAGATTACACAAAAAGAAAGCAGGTCTCCTCATTTTCATATGCTCTAGACCAAAGTGTCTTTGCATGTTATCTTTTCAGTTTTCCTTAAAACATATCTGTTACATACAGAATCCCCAACAGTTCAGCAGAACTGTGCTAATCCACCAGCAAGGGTGAAAGATGTGGTAAGGATAATCTGTCCACAAGGAATTGGAATTAGAGCCATAATTCAGTACATGTAGACTACTAAACATCTTAATTTGGCAATTCTTTTTGTTCTTGTCAGGCTCACTGGATCAAAAGTAGGAATGAAGCAGCTGGTGACTTCTCCACATACTGTTCATGTGTCATTCACTTCTTGAGTGTACATTTGCTCCCTAACCACTGCATTGTCATACATGTTCACTCCTCATTGTCACATGCAATAGCAGCATCTATGATTTTTTTTCCAGGATATTATCATGAAAAATATAGCTCATCCTCAAGACCAAAGAAGTGATTGTGTGTAAGGTGCACATTACCTAACCTGTTATAAGGAGGAATCTCGGGTCACATAGACGTTTGCCTCTTCAAGGAAGCAGCAGAAGCTATTTCTGCTCCTGAGCAGCACTTTCTTTCTTATCAGCATAGCTCTTGCTGTTCCCTCTTTTTTTTCCACCCTTGATACAGTTTATTTTACTGCTATTGTATCGCTTGAAAGAGAACTAGTGCACAATTTACACCAAAGAAAGTAAAAAGGAATAGTAATTTGAGCTGTTTCAGTAGATTACTTTTTCATTACCCATCTTATCTAACTAATTACAACTCATCACTTATGGATTTGAAAATATCAAAAATCCACTCATTCAGAATTATGATCAGTTTCAGGTTTCTCACAGTGCTGTTTCTGTGATTCCTGATATGATTTCTGATAGAGAAAATCAAGCTTCATTATTGACATAATTATGTTTTCTTGCCTGATTTTATTTGCCACCTTTTTCAAATCTAAGATGAACCCTTTGCCTTCTGTTATTCTACTAGTATTCTGCATGAAATACACTCTTCTTTGCTACAGATAGCAAAGAATTTCCCTCATGTTTCATGAGCTGTCACCTGGGAATTTTAGTATGATCTACTTTGGAGATTCTGGGAAGCAGCTTGCTCAATTCTCATCTTCCCTTGTTTTTGTTATTGGTAGTACATCTGCAAATTGAAAACTATTTCTGTCCTTTTGTCTTGGATGCTTCTGGGCACTAGAATGCTAAAGGCACGTGTTTACAAGGCAGTGAGAATAGGACCACAAACTGATTTTGATAGATGATCTGGTTTACTCTTCAGACTTCCCTGTTGTTTTATTGATTCTCTAAACAGAAAGTCTAATTCAAGTTTATGTTTCTGTGTATTTGCTCTGTTTCCTCCAGAATTCTTCATCCTTCCCCAAGATAAAACAATTTTGTCTTTCTATCCATCAGCACAGTGACAGTGAAATAATCATCAACTAATCAAAGTTTTATAGCAAAACTAATTTTTATTTTAACTAAACATCACCATATTTTGTTGACACAATTAAATGATATGAGTGTTATGCCATATATCTAGCATGCACCCTTGGGACCAGGTAGAAGCTACAGCAGAAATCATGGCATACGTGCCTCTGCATCAAATTAAATATTTTCCCCTTAATCCTAACACCAGCAGCTGTTAGATACTGTGGCTTACTGCGTATAGGCTATATAATGAGACAGATGCAGCCAGCTCAAGTTCCTCCGCTGAATGCTGAATAAAGCCCATCTCTCCAAGGCCACTAAGTCTTATTGCTGCTGAAATAGTCCTCCTCAAGCAAACAAATGCAATTGGCATTCAGATTTTGTAAAGATGAAAAACAGTGCTCTGTTTTTTATTACTAGGGAGACAAAAAGCAAAGGGGTTTGGTAAATGAAATGCAGGAAACTTCCACAGAATTTGATGCAAAAATAATCTCTTTCTGTTATCCAAGAAGGAGTCAAAGTAATCCTTTGCAATAACTACAGAAGCTCTCAGTAAGCCCAAAATGGGAGGTGGCTATTCCCAACCGTTGATACAATGTCCTGGAAAATGTAATTTACTGATTGTGCAAGAGAACAGAACTGTCTGCAGGTGGATGATATAGCTAATTGACCCTTTGTATTAGCAGCAGATGTAATCTGTTTCAAGCTCCATTTTATTTATCTTTTGTTCTATTGCTTAGCAGGCTGCAAGGTTAAGGGCAATCCTTTCACGCTACCTGACAACATGAAGACAGCTTTTCCATACTTGTACAATAAAATCCTGTTCAAAGGACTACAGGAGCACCAATTAAAATTCTCCAGTAAAAGTAATCTGAAAATATGATCTATAACTGAGAACAGAAAAAGCTGAAGCAGATCACTGCTTGAAGCAATGTGCTGATTACTTCCTACTGCAATGCGTGCTGTTGGACTTCATTATGAGTGTGGGAAGGGGGTTTTGGTTGTGGCTGGGTTTAATGCATTAAAACAGATTAGTCTAAATTGGAAGAATATCATAATTATGCTTTTTTATTTTATTGAGCTGGGTAAAAGTTAGTTGGGGCACTATAACTGAAGTTGCTTGTGCTTGGAGGGCCAAATCTTCTCCCCACTGTGTAGTCAAAGTAAAGAAGTTGTTCAATGGATTTTGAGGATTAATTGAAAATATTTCTATAGGCCATAGTTTACCAATCAAACCATAGTATAACTGCTGTGTTATATTTGTGGCATCTCCTGCAACTCTTGTTCTTGTACATCAGATATAAGAATTATCCTGAAATGCTTATATACAAATCTGTCATAACCTTTTATCCTTCCCATCCCTTTTTCACACACTAACAAGACATAAGGACAACAGCTTTAAGCCTACCAAGTCACCTCTTGCTCTTAAAGTGCCCTACACATAGAATATTAGTACTTGTTTCAAAGATTCCACTTCACAGAAATCAATACCGAAAAAAAAAAGGCAAAAAGACTAGTGTTGGTTATAGGGAATTTAAATATTAACTGTTGCTGTACCTGCTGCTGGTTTATAGGTTTTGTACTAAAATGGCACTTTCTTACCTTAGATATAAAAAGTCCCATGTAACAGAAGTCTCTTGATCCAATCCAAAAATCTCTTGATCTTTACCATATATATTAAGTGTATCTAAAACTTTGTTATGTTTGTGAGTTTTTTTGAATATAATGGAAATTTTTAAGCCAAATATTACCAAAACCAATTTAGATCTGAATTGTGGTAGTGTAAGTGTGAATTTCCAAATTATTCTCTGAGTTTCAAGAGCATATTGTGAGATCTGTCTCCCAAAGCAAATATTCACACTGCTGTGTGAAGTGGGACAGGATGAGCAGAGCTGGCTTTGAAGATATGTTTTATATGTACAGCAATATCACAAAAGTCATGTTTTACACATTCAATATGATAGGAGAAGTGTGTATTTTTTAACTTCCCAGTTTTGGTCCCAAATCTTAGTTGAGAGAGACAATAATGATTTCCAAACTCTGCTAGCTTTGAAGGTCTAATAGGGAGATATTTTTTATCTTCCTATGTATTAAATAAATAGAATCTGTTTAATGTTAAAATATTTAAACTAAGACTAGTAAGTGCTAGTCCTGATCTCATGAGAAACGTGGTTAGATTCTACTGTGTTTGCTGTAGGCATTTCAGTCCCTTTGAAGCATATACAAACTTCAGTCCAAGAACATGACATTACATCCAAATTCAAAGATGCAATTAAATACCACAAAATGCCTTCCCCACTACAACTAGCTTTCTAGGACCCCTCTGTTGTACCTAGCTTTTCTTATGAATCAAGCAGATCCCAGAAGGAGACAAAGCCTGCTTTTCCGAAGTGTAGGGTAGCGAGCTTACTGTGCTCCCACCTCACTGCCCTAAGGCCCTAGAACTTCACCATTTCACGGTCACTGCAGCCAAGGCTACCAACATAATGGTACACATAATAACTCTCAGGTGTTAAACTTCAGCATGTCTTGCCAGTACACTTTCATCTCCTGTAAAGGCATGGGTTAATAAACGATTTTTTCCAGCACTTTCCTCTTCTATTGCAGCATGTACATTTGGTTTAGTGAGATTGTGCTCCAGTGAAGGACATTTTTACTAAGGATACTACAATCCAGATTTAATTTATGAACCATAAGTTACGGTCCTGATATCATAATTACTGTAATAAGTACTCTGAGCTAATTTTTTGAGGAATCTCAATGTACAAAGGACCTACAGCACCCCCTTGTATCTGATACTAGGAGCAATCACAATAAAACCAAGACAGAATGAATGCTGTACAGTTGGATCAATCTAATGCTTTAAACTATTAACAGTTTAAAAATATTTCAGTTTAAACAGTTTAAAAAAATACATGTTTCCAAGTCAATTGGATTTTCTACCTTTATTTTGTGTGGGGTTCCTTCAGTCAAGATGAGCTTCTGCAACTATAGCATATATTTTTATTGACCACAAAAAAAGTATTTTGCTGATGCCTTAAGTTTTAGCTTTAATATTCCTTAGATTCTGTACTGCCTTAGTGTATGACTCTGAACTTCATATAAAGTGTTAGCAAGATCTCCTCCCAGGGTAGTTAGACAAAAGAATCATTTTCTGGCCTGAGAACCAAGGACACCATTACAGCTTCAGGTCCAAAAAGTATGAATATCAGTGAATTGAGGAGAGCAATCTGGGAGGATGAGACTTCATAAATGGAAGCTGTAATTGGAAAGTTAACCCCAATTTCTAAATGGACCAAAACTCATGACTGGGTGTTCATCTTGTGTCTATCTTGGGCAGAGCCACAGCCAGGCTCTTGTACTGTCCGAGGTGTAGCCTTTGAAGGCCTTTTAATGAATACCTACTTTATTCCGTTAACATTGTCTAGCCTCTGTTCCAGGTCAGCTTCTCACAGGCACCACTGCTAGTGGCATCCTGGGCTGCATCAAAAGCAGCATGGTCAGCAGGCTGGGGGAGGTGATTCTCTCACTCTAGTCAGCTCTTCTGAGATCCCTCCAGGAGTGCTGCATCCAACTCTGGGCTCCTCAACATAAGAGGGACATGGAACTAATGGAGCAAGTCCAGAGAAGGGCCATGAAGGTGATAAGAGTATTGGAACACCTCCCCTCCTAAGACAGGCTGAGAAAGTTCACCCTGAAGAGCATAAGGCTGCATGGAGGCCTCATGCCTGCAGTTGCAAAGTAGTGAATGACTTGCTTCTTTTATTTCCACATGCAGCTTTTGCTTCACCTATTAAATTGTCTTTATCTGCACACATGAGTTCTCAGTTTTACCTTCCTGATTCTCTCTCCCCCTCCCACTGCAGGGGAGTGACCAACTCTGGGAGACTGATTTGCCAGCTGGGATTAGCCCACAACAAAAGTCAATACACTTATGACAGATGACTATTTCACAAATGGAATTGTTAGTTTGTTTTCTTTTTATAGGTTAAATTCCATTGCACTCTTGAGTACAGAGCTCATATAAGAACATCACAGCTCTGCAGAAGTAGGCCTCTTAGTTAATCCTTAGCTGTTTGAAGAAGCCCCAGACTTCCTTCACTGTTGTGCCAAACTTATTCTTCCTTTAAGAGTCTATTGCAGTAAGTTCTTACCTTGTAAATGACTATATTTCTCTAAGTAAACATATTGGGCTGTTTGGCTATCTGTTGTGTATTAATTTAAACACATAAAGCAGACTTAAAGTGCTTATTACCCCTGGAAAGAAAGAAAAGTGGCAAATGAGACCTATTGTATCCTTTGTATAGTTTATGTTTTGCATTTTCTTGGTAGTAATTCAGTCCTGACCAGTTTGAGACTCAGTAATTATTTCTCAGATTGTTACTATAAACTCAAGGACTACACCTCCCACATGCACTTGAAATGAATCATAGAAGTTGAACCCTTGTGTTTTAAATATTTAATGAGTATCAATGAACATATGATTTTATTGCAACCTTATTTTGTCTTCCTTTTTATGCTAATCATAAAAGTTAATTCAGGCAGATGCTAAATCTACCTCTAAGACACCATTACTTGAAGAACAGGAATTGAAGAGCACTACATTAATCTAGTACTAGGTAAGTTATGTCATACAGGGAGCTGGTATTGCAAAACTGAAGAAAGACAAAACCAACCAAAAAAAATTCACAAAACCTAAATACCTGGGCTGAAAAATAAAGAGGGGTAAACACCCACCAAATGCTCTTCAATAATCTGAAAGAGTGGGAAGAATGCTTCTAAGGGTTGTGTGGGGAACGACTTCATTAGAAAACATTGGCATGACATTTTGAAATGAAAATTTAGGATTAAAATAGGAAGAATCACCTTCCGATGCAAAAAGTTTTACTGAGCCGTCACCTCTCACTTTCTGATACTGAAGCAGGATGGAGCAGATCTGAATGCAAAGGAATGAGAGAGGAAGAACCATAAAACTATAGATCAGAAGCCTGAGAATTCTAGTTTCTGTCTTGATTTGCAAACCATTGAATTAAAAACTGTGGGGACCTACAATGTTTGTGGATTAGAGAAACTGTTTTTTATTCAGAAATCAATAACTTGTTCCACAAGGAAAATAAGGCTGTGGCTTTCTAGAGTTATAGACTGCTTCATTCTAGAGGTAAAGCTTAGGAGAACCTTACAAGTAAGCATGAAATAACCAAAAATAAAAGACCAGTTCATTTAAGAGGTTCTTTCCGTTTGATAGAAACCTGATAGGCTTATTTTGGATTTTTACTCCAAAACAGAGAAATATATCTCATTGAAATCATTGACTGTTTACATTTCATATAGACTTACTAGCAAGACTTTCCATTTATTTTACAGCTTGTTTACAGTCCATTCTTCTCTTATTTATATCAAATTCTTAGGAATTTGAATAAAATTCTTTTAATTCTAACATTCATAAATTCCTAATTCCTTACTTTCCTAAAAAAAAAAAAAGCAGTCAAATTTGAAGAGGCCTAAACTTCAAGACACTGATTCTGTGATGTTAGAAAGATAAAGAACCTAAATTATCACTATTTTTCCTGCATTTAAATTTGAAAAGAATAAATATGTTTTCAAGCTATGGAATAAATTAATAAATCTTCAAACATGACAGTCAGTATCAACCCTATTTCAAGCTCCTGGATAATTTCTGTGTTCTTCAAAGAAATTTCCTCTTCATCACTAAACTAAATCCCGCCTTTTTCCCAAATTGTTTTATTTTTCCAACTATTAGAGAACTACTTCTAATTTACTTTCTTTCTATTCCCTGATCATTTCACTAAACATTAGCCAACCTTTTACATTCTGTTTTTCCACAGATGTTGTGACCTGATTCTTGTGGAAAAATTCACCTGTGCTGCATAAGTTGGCACACTGATCCATAGGTATTTGAGATTCCAGTCAATTAGATTATCTTACTAGTTTTTCAAAATGTCAGTCGTCATCCTTCTGTTTTTGTTCATCATTCTTAAGCTGAAGAACAGAAATAACAAAAAATTTAATATCTTTCCTGGGGATGGTTACTTGCTAGCAGCAACGCCACTCATGTTGGTTCAGCATTTGACTTGAAAGCACATTTTCTGTTGCTGAGCTTGGAACCTGCAGGTAGTGGCATACAACAGCAGAACAGCCCATTTGAAATCTTCCTTTTCCCAGGGACAGATTATTTAGTATTTTCTAGAATCCAGTTGTCAGTATTACACCAGTTAATATGTTTGATGTTAATCCTGCTTTGAGCAGGATGTTGAACCTGAAGAAATCCTGAGTCCCATCCTAATCTGCAATTGTGAAATCAGGATGAGAAAGGCCTCATATTCTCTATTTGCAAATATTTAGAACTATTGAGGCATGCTAGACATAGTTCCAATACTGCTTACATTTCAATTATTTTTAATACATGCTGTGATACTCCTTGAATAATTCATGCCTCCAAAAAATTAGACCGGCACACATTACTGTCAATCTGTCTCCGTGTTTCAGTGCTCTTCAAAACAAAACCATGTAATTCCTGATTCTATATCCTATCCTGATTTTTCCTTTGGTTACAAGGGGAAAAGATTTCATTTATGATGCTGAAAAAGACATCAAAATCAAACTCCTTATTTGTAGAGTACAGCAACATGTGAGAAGAGAAATATTAATCCCTAGCCTTGATGTAACTGAAACTTTTTTGGATTAAGTGAAAATTTCACAAAAATCATTTTATAACCTGTATTTACCACAAAATACCCATAATTTTTTAGCAAGAATATGAACAGAGGTTACTTCTGAGCATGTTATAGCCAGATTGCCCGTGTGCAGTAAAAAAGTGAATTACAAGGAAGTGAACAGTATTACAAAATACCTTACAAAAGCACTTATTTTTTGCAAGAATGGGAGGAAAGAACAGTTCATTTTCTTAAAGGCTAATAACTAGGCCTGATGAGTGTTAGCTTAAGCCCCAATGTTGCCCCTTGCAAAAGAAACCATCTGTGAAACTGGTGCCAGTATGAAGAGGTCAGCTTAGTGGAGGAGTTTAGAGTGGTTTAGTCCTGTCTGTCGGTATGGGAAAGAGGTGAACTCTTCACTGCCTCTCCCTAAATACTCATCTCAAATGCTTTGTGCTTGCTCACATATACAATATTCTCTCCAGTAAGGACAACATTTCTTGTCCTTCCTTCAGAACGTGAGGTCTAAACTGACAAAATAAATACCCTTTCTCAGTATGAGCTGCCTTTTCAGGATGTCCCAAGGACTGAGCAAATGCATGTTGTGAAATGGGAGGATTAACAAAAAATTTCTTATAACAGTCTTATAGAGAGCTTCAGGTTTCCAAAATTGTTCCAGGGGATGATTATCATCTCAGAGAATTTCCTCTCATTAGATGCAATCCCTCAGCAAACTCTTCCCGTAGTGAAGACTATTTTTCAAACCTCAGGGTAGGGACAGTTTTTTTCATTCCCTCCCTCAGGAAATTTACTGCTCATGAAAGTGCTGGCTCAACAGTCCTGAGGTTGAAGTTGTTATCCACAACATTAATGAATAATGCAACGTAGCCTCTAAAACTGTTTCTGTGAAATGAATGGGGTTATTTGGGTCATACCAGAACTGCTAAGCAAATTATATTTTTTACAGGAAATGTTCTTTATATAGTGAATGCTACTAGGTAGTATAGAAGGAAAATATACTAATTTGAATTTTTTACACTTATGTTTAAGAACAACTTTATTTCAGTATGATTTAGAAAATACATTGCGACACAATTGGTGAATTTGTGACTGTTTTTGAAAGTGAGATTGTTATTAAAAGCACTGAAATAATGAACAATAGAGGGTTGTTCATTGTTGGATTTTTGGAATGGATGCTATCTGCAGTGGAAGAACACAAGTGCTGTAATGCAAACACATCCTGCAGATACAAACTCAAAACTGACACAGTTGCTGTACTATAATGTAGCAATGTATATGTATTTCTAGACTATAAGTAGTCATTCCTAAAAGGTCTTTTAACTAAGCAACTCAAGGTAATACAGTTCAGCATTTTTCATCGTCAGATTATACAAAAAGATATTTACAGGGCTAAAACAAAAATAGAAGAATAATAATTTTGGTGATGTAGAAAATATTGATTTTTTTCTGATGGCAATTATATTGATTGTAAAATTTTATATTACTTGCTTTCAAAAATTCTGAAATCAAAATTCAAATCTCACCTTAACTAAAATCTACATGTCTTAGCTGCTCTTTGTGTCACACAATTGAAAGCACCTGGCTTACTTTTTAAAGTTATGTTCCCACTCATTTTTGACAAAATGAGAGTGTTCTAAAGAATGAGAAAATGGAATGCTATCCTTTGGTAAAAATGCATGTATGACATAAGAATATATTTCATTCAAAATCAGAGAAATTTAAATACCAGTAAAATAATTTTAAATAAAAGGATGTCAAAAATAAAGAATATTGATTTATCTTCTTAAAATTTTACAGACAAAAAAACCCTGAAGGGGCTAAAGGGTGTGGGTGAGGAGACAAACAATACCCTGATTTCAAACTAAAAGTATTTTTACTCTAAAGAGAGATATCAGGAAAAAAAGTATTTAGCAATCAGTTTTATGAAAAAATAAGGACTTAGAGAATTTAATTTGCTTTATGCAATTAACGAGAATATTTTCAGAAAGATCATATCTCCTGCTCTTCTTTCAAGAAAAAGAGGAAAAAGCACACGCATTACTCTCCTCCTTGACCTCTGTATGATATTTTCTAACCAACAGTCTTCAAGTATCATAGATTACTTTAACGATATGCAAAAGGTACAACTTCAGCTAATAATAATTATTACTCTTATCAGGTAATAATTTCAAACACAGATCAGGGTAACTATCACCTCCTTTTTATACTTGTATTCTTCACACAGTAAATGGCCTTTGAAACTCAGTGATGATATTTGTATCTAGTAGGCACATGACAGCATCTTAGTGCTCCCAGTATTGATTAAAATTTTAAGATATAAAATATGCTGTCCAGAAAATTAATCTCATCCAATATCAGATATTACCATTGTGTGAGATAAACACACTTGGGATTTCCATCTTTGTTCTATAGTTCTGTAAACTATTTCATGGACTCTGACTTAACTGCCCAGAGAACACAAGTTAGTTTCATTTTAGCTGTTCTGCAGTTCTGCTCCATTCAGCCTCTTGACACTCAGAGGGCAATCCATAGCAAGCTGGTGCCTCAATTTCAAAGGTAATCTACCTTTTCTCTCTGCATCACTGAAAAAACTGAAGGCTAATACCTCAAATCAGCCTGAGTACCTTTTTCCTCTGTTTTGCCACAAAGCCTCACTTGGTCATCTAAATCTTTACACTCCCTTTTAGCAACACCTTGAATGAACAGCTGTTTCCCATCCATTCACCTTCCTCTTGAATATCAGGGATTACTTACAAAACAGTATGGCAGTAGAAGCAAAGACTAGCTATATCAAACTGCAGGGTAAGTTGAGTCTTCTCTCTAATAAACTATGGCTCATGTCCAGATATTGTATTTATTCCAAGTACTGTCTCCATCTGAAGCCCTGGAACAAACAAAATAATCTGCTTAGCTCTTTCCAGAGTAACAGGATCATTACAATATCAAAGGAAAAATATAACACTGATGTTTTTGAAACATATATGCTGGGACTAGAGAACTGCAAAGACTAGGATCAGATTTCCATACATTTTCATATCTTGCAGCTTGAATAAAATAGTTTCTAGTATATCAGCATCCCTTACCAAATGAAACTCATAGAATCCAGACTTTTTTTCTGAAGTCCCTTTCTAGTAACATAAGGGGGTCAGGTACAGAATCCTTCTGGTGACAAAGAATTTCTTGCACTTGGAATTGCAAACTGGAGAAGAAAGTTGTTAGAGGCCATTAAATTACAACCCAGTGGTTGCCATCCTGGGCTTATGGGCAACATAGAATAGGTGTGGCATTTTGAAAAGGCATTTTTGAGAAAGCTCTGCTAATTGAACCCAGTAGAGGCTCCTCACAAACAGGTTCACTAATGATGACTCAGTATGGACCTCCCTCCCCTACATATATGCACGCTCAAGCCTTCAAGCCTTCTAATCAGCAGACATGACTCCTCAAAAAAAAAAAAAAAAAAAAAAAAAAAAAAAAAAAAAAAAAAAAAGAGTATTGACCCAAATGGTCAGGGACGACCAGGACATACAGGCTCTCTTCATTTGGGTCAGCTGTTGAAGGATGCTGGTAAATTAATAAAGTGCAACAAAACATGTTCTGCTAGCCAACCCTGTAGCAAACTATTTTGCAGTCATGCCAGGGGATTGTCCTTTGTCATCTGTTTATGTCATCTATTGCCAAGAAAAATTCTGAAAGCTGCCTGTTCTAAGAGTGGCAACCGCCAGCCTTGACTGTAATTATGGGTTTTCCAGACAGCTGTGATAGAATTTAGATGTTGGCATGATGAAATGAGCTGAAATGAGATGTGGATAGAGAATAAGCTGGCATATCAAAGCACATGGGAGCATCTTAACTACATCAAAACTTATATGGCTGCTGAATCTGGTGCTTGATGGATTCTCATTTTGAATGAGGTTTGTAGGATGAATTAGATATCAAAACTATACCCGAGTTCTTCCTGAACATTCAAACATATCTCGTCAATTCTATTTTAACTTGAGGACATGCTTAATGGTGTGTAAAAAGCTGAAGCTAGAAGCTCACAAAGGATCTGAGCTAATGAGACCCTTGCAGCTGCTCAAGGTCACTAAATATTCCTACCTGGCAAAAGAAATGGTCATATCTAAATATCTAACTTTAGTGTCAAAATTTTAGTAAGGCCTCATGTATTAAAATACCTATTTAACAGTGTATATGTTAAACACAACATGGACTGAAACCAAGCATCATCCTGTACTCATATACTCTTATCTCTGAGAGGACAAAGAAATGCGTTGGCAAAAATTTTGGCTAATTGCAGATGACCAGGATATATCTGCCCTTAGAGAAGTATGGAGATCTGGGGAAAGCTAGCTAAATATCCACAATACACTTATAGTAAACTTATCCTTTTCTATATCTCCTGAAATGAAAACTCAAATGAAATAAAGATGCATCACTCATCTCTCTTGCTGTAAGCAGATGACTAAACAAGTATGGTCTAGATAGGACAGATCAGCATGGCATTTCTAACAAAGAAAAGCAAGTGAAAATGCTGCACAGGAGTTAGTGAACTTGAAAACTGGAATATGCAAAAGCTTATCACATAGCTGATTCTTGTAACAACACATAATTTGACATGATTTCAATTTATTATCCATCTGACATATCTATTGTGTCCTTCCTTATTAAATTCTGCTCTACTTGGAAGAAAAGCTGTCTCTTTGACCTATAATGACATTTCAAAGGCTGAAGAATAATTATTGAAATAAAAGCCTTATAATGACTATCTAATACCTTCCCACACAGAATCTTTTCTTGTGGAGAAAATGCTTCCACTGTTGGTGGTCTCCTTTTTAATTTTTTTTGCTGTTAGTACTTTTTTCCCCCCTTTAAATTCATGGGCATGAAAATGAAATACACTCTCACAAGTTCTGTAACTGTACTGGATTATAAGAACTCAGTAGACACAAGTTGCATGAAACTCAGTCACATTTTTACGATCAAATAAATAACTGAATATTCAAGTCAAAGTATTCGAAAAATATGAAGAAATGGTTTAGGGGAAGAAAGTATTCCTTAATTGCACACATTTTTGTAGGGTGTAAAAACCACGTCTATTAAAATCTGAATTGAATTACACTTGCTATTCAGAGTTCCAGCTAGTAATAATTCAATATCAAGAGAAAAATTTTACTTCAATCAGTTTAACGAGAAATTATGTCAAAGTTTGGAGAAGCTAGTGGAGAACAACCACTGGATATGAAAACCTCCCTTTAAAAAATATGCTAAATACTTTGCAATGTAAATCAACATAATCTGTATTTTGAAACAGAGTTATTAGTCATTTGTAGTATTATGTTTCTTACTGAAACAATCCCTCACTCTCCTTTAGGTCTTGAGATCATCATCCACATATTTGAGGAGCTGGTAGCATACCAGCTTTTTCTCCGATTTTACAGGTAACTTTCTAGGACAAAGTTGTCCAAAGTAAAGTCTTCAGCTTCTAATATATAAATCTCTTTTTCCCTCAAAAAGAAGCAAGCTGAAAAGTATATATATAGCTGTCATGACAGAAAAAGTAAAAAAATGTGACTCTATATACCCCTCAAAAGTTTGATTATCCAAAAGAATATATGGGTTTAGAAAAATAATTTTTAACACTTAAATTTTGTTGGATATTTGACTATTGAAATTGGTAAAACTGCAAAATCCTGATGCACGTAAGTATATGCTTAAATATTCTTGTTCTGGTCCCCCTGGATTGGAACAGATTATGAGGGAGTTTAAAGGAATAAACTGTTAATCATTAACCAAATATTAACTCAAAACTTCTTTCATAAAACCTAGAACAGTAAAGTTAGCATTTCGATTTATTTCACATATCCCAGATTTTGACATTGTCAGGATGGAAATCTGACTTCTAAAGCTAAACAAGATGGAAAGAATTTCTACATGTCTAAGTCTTTGTGCGCTAAAACAGCAATAACAGTGTGACTGGGAGGAGATGAGCAAAAGACAGAGGGAAATACTCCTACATGCATAAGTCTACCTTGTTTATAAGTTATGAAGGAAGTTATATAGTCTCCAAATTCAAGTACTATATCGAGAATGAAGATGCAGCATTCTTTTCAACAGAATTTTCCCCCAAAATTTGTTCTGTTTATTCTGGTGAAGTCAAATTTAAGGGTGAAACTAATCATAGCCTTCTACTGTCCAAGGGGGCTGGCCACTGTATGGAGAATGTAGTACCAGATCCTTTTCTTTTTCTCAGATATGCATAGTGAAATAAGGAGAAGCATGGTTCTAACTGGATCTACATAAAATTATTAATAGAATTGTGGTTACACACAGATAGATGTTACTTAGAGCTGCAATACTACCTCTACATTCAAAAATTGTTGAAAAAGACACATCAAGATTCTAGTCTAAATAAATAAAAGATTGACCATTTTTGAGATACATATTTACTCCAGTTTTAAATTAGTCTGGTAGCTTTTCTTGGTTGCCTTCAATTTTTAACAGTTTTCATGGTATCTAACATATTTTTATATGATGAACTTCATTAAAATATCTTCCTCTTGACAAGCAGAAGCAATTTATCATCGTCCTCCAGCCCACTCACATATCTTTTCATTCCATGTGCAGTTGGGCATTCTATGAGCTCCACAGAGCACAGCCTCTTTCACTTGTCCAAGAGCATCATAAAGTAATGCAACTGCCACCTACACATACACATCTAATATTACATAAACTCAAATTCACGCACTGTGGAATCCAAAAACATACTTAAAAATATTAAACAAAGAATGCAGGACATGTCAGGAGCATCCTACATGTTTCTGTGTATGTAAAAATAAAGCAGCACACATAGTTTTGCATGGACTGTAAAATATAAATTGCATAAATATTTGAGGAAATGGTTCTCAAGTGTTCCCTTCGGTTTCAGGAATGACAATCATGTTAAAAGTGGTATTCTTCAGCTCAATGAAAAATTGAGGGGGGAGAATCAAACTCAGTTTGCTCACATGTTGAGAAGCAGGTAGAGTCCCATCCAATGGCTCTGTTCCACAAACACCTCTTTAAAATACTTGCAAGTCCAGATTTCCAGGTGAGGAGACATGATGCTGCAACCAAAGAGGTACATGCAGAAGTAAAAACTGTAAAGTCTGGAAAGAAGTAGCTTAAGTAATAATCTGAACATTGACCACCTTTATTATATAACTTTACAGACAATTTTGAATTCATCTCTATCCCACTTACAGTATAAGCTATGCTCTCCTTTCCAAAAATCTCCTGAATGATCACGGAAGGTCAAACCGTTTCCAAATCTCATGAAAGCGGCAATAAGTACCCATAAAATGTAGTTTCTCCTCAACCAATATGATATATTTACTTTGTAACCAAAAGTATTAAGAGAAGTTGGAAAGAGGATTTGGAGAAGTGAAAATACGTATTTTAAGTGCTTTAAATACATCTACAGATCCAGAAAGATGATCTGTGTCTGAACAGTAACCAGTGTAATATCTTTATTGGGAAGAGAAGGGAGGACAATTCAATAGACAATAGACCAATTACCTTATCTCAGCAACATACAAAATTAAGAATATATTTTAAGGAATAATCACTAGACACACACAGTAAATTAGAAAACCATAGAATACACTGCATGGGTTTACAAACAACATTGATTTTACTCCAAATCCGCTTTTGAAATTCACTTTCAATACAACATGATATAGTCCATTTGTGTAAATCAAAGCCTCAACTTTGAATCATATTTAATGAAAAATCAAAATAGGAAGCATGCTGGTTTAAAATAAAACCCTGATATTTTTGGTAATGATAAATAGTGGCAGGATCATTAGCCTAGAGAGAGGGTAGTAATAACAACGCTGTTTGAGACGGTTTTGGAAGATTGTTTCTTAAAAGTGCAACTAATCTGCTAGAATGTCAAATTACTTGGCAAAAATTATATCCTTTTCTTGGCCAAAAAACAAGGTAATAGAGATGATGCCTACAAATTAACGATGTGTTCTACCCAGACAGTGAAGAAAAGTAGGAGGTTATTAGTGGGCAGAGTACATGGCAGAACATGTAGGTATAAGTTGGTTAGAAATTAGAAGCTGTAGATGCAGAAGTTTATAAAAACTTGTTCCTTATATTGACACTTCTAACATTCATAGAAAGATCTCTATGAAGTTTATTGCCGCAGAATGAGTTGTTAGCTACTAAAAACCAATTACTCAAGGAATCATTTGCAGTAGTCTATTACCCAAATCAAAAACAGGAGAGCATGGATAACTGAAATATCTGAGCCATTTCTATTTTACCATGAAATCCAATTAAGGTATCCAGTACTTTATATTAAAGGGCCATATACCCTTTCGTTTCAACTGGGTTTAATGCCAATCTACATCCACCTACTTCACATTAGACCTGGAGAAGTTTATTAGTAAAAAGAATAAGTGAGAAAAGGAAATCTCTTTTAGGCAGAATTATGAGTACAGAAAAAAATTGTGAAAAAAATTGGAATTCTCCTCAAGACTTTATTATGTCGTCATGATCATAATTTCTGACCATTAACTCATCAGCAAAATGGAATGAGTTTCTGGATTTAATGAAATAAAAAAATGGAGATTAAGTTTTTTGCAAGTCAAAATTGTTGCTTTTTCTGAAGAGAATGTTAGAGGCCTGGATAACTTTCGCATAACAGGTATCAATATGGTAACTGAGCCCTACAGAAATGTCTACTGATAAAATCATTTGCGAAAAGCTGGGTGCATTATCTGCTCAAAGAGGCTTCTCACAATTAATTTTTGTTCTGAAATAAGTTTCATAACTTATGAATGCCATAGCGACAGCTAAAAACCACAAAAATACCTTTTTTATTTCACTTGAATGGGGTAAACCACCTTTAATGATATTTGATTCCTGAATGCACCACTATTTTGTATTCTTTGGCTGTACTGACATACTTTTTCATTCTTCATCTCTTTGACATCAGTGCCCAATGTGGCAAGTTTTTGAAGGTTTGCCAGATGAGAAATTGCTCCGAGGACAATGAAAAAAGAAGAATCATACTCCATATCATGGTCTAATCCAGTGCCTGACCTTAGGAAAGTAAGCTCATGCTTTGAAAAAGCATGTAATAAAAACTGCAACACTGAAAAAACAACACCCCATGTATTTTCAAGTCTAGTTAGATGAAGTGAAGAGAAGAACACAAAGAATGAGTTTATTACTAAGTGAAACAGCAAAATATATACCAGGAAAAGCGGTTTTCCTGTTTTAAGTGCACATAGTTTTGAAGAGGAACCAATTTTGCACATAAATTTACAAGCACACATAAACCATTTTTCAATACCCTATGGTAAGGATAATACAAAGTAACCATTTATACACACTATCACTTCAATATCTTCAGGAAATTGAAAGCACACATGCACAATCTTGATAGACATACAAATTGAAAATCTGCTTTCAGAAGTTAAAGGATCACACATCACATACATCTAAGCACAGCCTTTTTCACTCAAAAATTGATGAAATATATCTGCCACTGCAATGCTTTTCTTAACTCTATGAAGATGGATGTGTAAAGATGAAAAAAGAAATCCATGTAAAGTTCAAAGCAGCCAACAGTAAATTTACTATCTGGAAAAAATGAAACTTACACAGAAAGTTCATATCTAGACAGCCAAGATGCACATCTAGACAAGGGATTGAGACGCAAAAACTGAATCAACAACAAAAAAAATCTGCACTACACTAAAGCTTGGGATTTTCCTGTATTAATTCCATTTGGAAAGCTGAGTAATTACTTTCCAGATTCTCCATACCTTAAGTATTATTGCACTTTATCACCACCTATTTTACTGATATCATTAGAAACAGTGATTGAAATGTCTAGAAACAGAATAGTTGCCTTCCACCCCTCCTGTAAAACTACCTATTTTCATTTATAATTGGTTGGTGGAAATTCACATTGTTATTGAGATGTATACTTTTTTGCTTCTTAAAAACTTGGTACAAAGTCCACATCTAGGTGAAAAGAGTTGCAAAGGATTTACAAATACCACCTCAGTCTCAGAGACAGATAGGTCTGGCACACATGATGCTCAACAATTCGCAGAAAGATAAGAAGCAGATGAAATGGCTATTAAGCTGACATTTACTTCAAACCACCTATTTTCTTTTTCAGCAAACCTGGACTAAGCTTTACCAGTTTTCACAGAGGTTAAGGCCGAAGGAGATATTTAAGCACCTGCAAATGAAGATCACATATTTTGCAGATTTCTGGTGATTACACAAGATTACACGAAGATAAAAAGATAAACAAAAAGGCAAATAAACACCATATTTAGGTGTTCAACAGATTAGTTTATACTGCATTATCTGTTATTATACAGTAAAATATTTTAGACATTAACGTATTAATTTTTTAATGTTCCTTTGTTTTATACAAAAATGTTAATCAGAACACTAGACATATTAAAGTAGATTAAAGTTTACTCTACAGCCTGTAATTTTCATAAATACCAAAGGGTAATTTCTCTCTTGAGCTAATTTAAATGCAGGTTGAGTACTATTTGGCAGATAGGAATCTCTAACTGGTACTTATTTCTGGTAGTGGACAATTAGAGTAAATATAGAAGAAGTATAACCAAGAACTCAGCCTCCAGAATATTTCTTACACTCAACTGGATCCCCATAATATCAAAAGATGAGAAAATATTCCTAAGCCTTGTTAATATACTTCTGACAGGTAGTACACTATCACCTTCTTGACTAATACTGCTTCAAAACAACCTGCCAGGATGGCTATTAGTAAACAGGATTACACTGAGCGCAAAAAAGCCTTGTATGTCTTTTCCAAATCCATTTTTCTTTAACATCCATTCATGTATCTCAACTTTTGTGCTAAAGCTAAGAAAACAACCTAAGGAGGTATTATCTTTTCTATTGCAATTTCTACGGCATCATTTAGGTCCTTCCACTTTTCTTCCTTTTGTTGTGAAAAAAAAAAAAAATTGACCCATCTTAAAAGTTTCTTTTCTTCCCTGGAGAGTGCTATGTGAGACCAAGATTTTTTTTGTTTATCCTGTGTTCCTGTCTTTACTTGACAGTGAATCTCAAAATCATGGAAGTGCTCATTTCAATGCAGTATGTTACCCCAAACCCATAGGTTTTTATTAATTTCATTGTCTATGCAATACATCTGCAATTTGGTTAATGTTCAGGTCAACAGGTTCACCGTTATTCTCTTTTGGAATATGTTTGGGGAAAGATGGGGTGGGGAGGTAAAGTGTCTTTTTCTCAAGTGTGACACTAGCAAACAATTCACAGTGGCTACTGAAAGACATTTTCCTTTTAATCTATTGATTTCATCTCTTTCCTCAGCTACATTTTAATTGTAAAAAGGTAGAATAAGCCAAAAATGACTTTTTGCTCACTTCAGACTTAGTTTCTGTGTCATAAAAGGCTAAAAACCTCCTGGTTTGCTCCAGAGTGAAAATACCGGTTTTCAGGAAAGTAGTTATCTGTCAGGATTTGGCTGGAGCAGTACGCTGGTGGCTGCCTCTAGAATCATGAGGTTTACTGTCAGAATCCCTTTGTTTTTGACTCCCATCACCATGCTGCCTCTTCTGAGAGGGGCCTCTTAGCTCAGAATTGTTGTCGGTCCATTTGTTGTTATTGACAAACTATTATCAATTAAAGTTCTTTTCTTTTGTGCAGCACGTTAAACATCCAGTCTGCTATGCTGTACTGACAAGCACTGAAATTAGCTGAATACATTCAAGGAACTTTAGCAGGCTTTCACAGGCACAGACTTAATTGGAGATCAATCATGGCTTAAGCCACCATTTCCCAAAACCCATTAGCCCTACAGGACCCACATGTACTTCCAGAACACGACATTCCAGGCTGACAAGACCTCCCAGCAAAATCAGTACATTCACCCATACTTTGATACAGCAGTACTATACTGTAATTGATTTCTTCTTCCCTAAAGACTACCAAAGCCTGCCTCATCTGTTAGAACTATGATATTTCTGAAAGGTCACTCTCCCTTAAGCAATATGATAAATTATTTTTGTTTCATTATTTGCCTTTTGCTCTCCCCCTCCTTGCAAAACTATCCAAAGCTGTAATTCAGCTTTTTCCTCAAGCCACTGACTCAGCTTAGTATAGAACTGAAGCTCAAACATGGGCACCCCAGAATGTATCTTAGAATTATTTGTCTTTACCCTCAAAAGTTTTCCATAGGAGAGGTGTGCCAAGTTCAATTAAGTCTTTATCAAAGAATACTGCCAAGAATGTAGTCAAGATTAATTAACACAAATGAGGTACGGCAAAAATGACCCTTCCAACCTCATACAGTGAGCAAGCCCTTGCAGCCAGTTCCCCTGCTCTGTAGAAAAGGTTTGCAGAGCCCATTACTTAGATGACTCACTTGTCTAAATCCTTGTCATACATACATTTGACACCAGGAGACACAAAGAATCAATGGTTAAAGATTTCCATTGGGAGTTAGTGACTGTAACACTACTTTATACATGCATCTATGTAGATATCACATGTATATGTATACCAGGAAAAGTTAGAGACAGATAATTCAGCTTCACAGGATTTTTAAACTCTTGATCCTCTTCTAAACAAATGCAGAGAGAATAATTTTCATCTTTCCTAATATTAAGCCACAAGACTTAAGAAATCAAGCATTTCTTACTACTTTGAAATAACAAACATAAATAGCACAGATTTCACTGATTTTCTAAACTTCCCCTTTTTCATTTGTGTGGTTTTTGATCTCCTTCCTAGCATTCAAAATTAGCTTTTTTTCTGAAAAAGTTTTGAAGGGAAGAGATTACATATTAGAAGCAGTAAGAAATATTTGATGTGATTTTTTTCTGTCCAACCATATATAAAACAAGAAAAACCTACAAGGAACCAAGTATAATATCTAATTAAAGTTATTCCACCTTAAACCATAAGAAAGAAATGAACAAATGTCCCATGTGATAATTTGTGTTTAACACCAGCATACAGAACTCGATAAATATTCAAACATTTTTAACAATAAGATATTATTACACTTTTTTCCATCACAGCCAACTTTATATGGAACTTGTAAGAGAACAAAAAAGAAGAATTATCAAGGCAGATTCGTTCAGTAAAAGCAGCTGAAAAATAGCAGCAAAATTCAAAGTAATTGAAAGCACTTTGAAACAGACTACACATATTCATTGCCTTTTTTACATACCTGACTATTAAAAAAAAAAATCATTCTAAGAAGAAGAGGAAAAGAGGCTAATCAAACTGACATTTCAGCACTCAGTTAGTAATTTGCAATACGTAATATGTATAAGTAAAACATAGTTTTGTCAACAACAATGCATATGAGCTACAGTATCAAAACAGTAGCCCACAAGTAACAGAGAAGTGGGTCAGAGAAACAAGTAACGGTGACAGAGAAATATTCCCAGTGTACATTTCTAACTTTTTGTAGCAGAGAAAAAATTGTGTGTCCTCTCACTAGCATGAGGGTTTGGAAGAGGAAAATAACTGGCATACAGCAGCTCCCACTTACCAACAGGATCTAGGCACCATGCTGCTCAGCATGATCACACTGTCAAGGGCAAAATGCAACTTAAATTGTACCATGGGAAATACTCTGAAACTAGTTATTCCTCACATACTATTGTAAACAGCAGTCTCTTCTTATTTCTGCCTTATCATGCTTTCCAAAGAGAGCTTTGGAGGTTACCAAGACTTTAGCATGGCTACCACAGATTCATACTAACCTTTTATAATGTGTTAACATTTACACAGCCCAAAGCAGAACAACAAGGGCAGGCAAGAGACAGACTCAGCTTTCTCTTAATGCTTATTTTCAGAGAAAGCATCCTTAATAATGATCAGCAAATCTCACAAAACAAAATCCTATGACATTATTAAGCAAAAAAACTCCAAACCAAAAAAACAACCCCCCAATGAAAACTCCTGTAGTATGATCTTGACCAGCCATTCTTAGCACCTGTAAATGATACCTTAATTATATTCTTCCCAGGAACTAACACTTCTCACCATTTTCACTTTAGATGCCAAAGCAAACAGGCTTGAAAGTTAGGTTTTTATCCTGAATGGAATCAAGCATGGCCTCATGATCACCTGATAGCTGACTCTTGATTAGCTACACATTGCTTTTAATTTTCCACCTGCTTTCAATTAAGTACCAGGAAATCCATCCTGTTAACAGTACAAACTAATCACCTTTGCACATTAACAGGAGGCCTTTTTCCTCTCAGAGTACAGCTGAAGAATACAAATAGTTAAAATAAATTTTTCAGCTTGTAACAACCTTGTTAAATACAATAACAAACCACCTGTTTTAAAATCTATAAATTAGTATCATGCACTAAAAATTGTACCACATTTTATTGTGACAGTATCTTGAAAGAAATTTGGGTTAGGAATCAAGAGTCCATTTTGAAAACAATATGCAGTTAGTTTGTCATCATACTCTAAAGATCAAAATCCTGACCCTGCCCTTCCCCAAGGAATGGATGTCTTTGTTCCACAGGCTGCTTTGAAAACATGCTCTGTATGAGCACCAGATCAGCTTTTATAGCCAGCTGTGTGAGTAGCCCTGTTATTTCTGCAAATGGATGAAATGACACTGCACATCTGCATGCAACATTTTAGAATCTAGAAATAAAATACCAAAAAATGGTTTTAAAAAATATATAGAAGCATAAAATACACTTTTCCATGGTTCACAGTTTAGTATTTTCACTAAAATCTGTAGTATGGATGGATTTAATTTCATTCTTATTTTGTTTAAATATTTTGAATATTAGGGAGAAAGTAAAATAATAATAAAATACTGTTTAAAATAACAACAGAACCAAAAAAACCCTAAAATTTAAATTGGCATTATATATATATATATGTATCTTTAATAAAAAATAAACTATATGTAAAGAATAGCTGCATATTAGAACCATATTCATATAAAATAAATTAAATTTTAATAAATGAATTAAATTTTTAAAAATGCATTATGCATTTGTATTTAAATAGGCAGTATAGCTTTATGTTTTCAATAAAAATAAGAGTGGAATGAAAAATCCAGCACTGGTAAATGAAACAACATACAATACAAGGACACTGAACTGTGGAAAAGATGTCGGGTATTTACTGTAATGCTGGTCAAAATGCAAATTGCTATCAGACCATGTGTAATATAGTCCCAGTCGCTGAGACTCCTGTGAAACGGCATTTAGAATTTTATTTCTTCTGGAAAATAACTTTAGAAAAAAAAGACAAGTTATTCATTTTCTACATCCTAAGAATGTTTACAGGACAGAGGAAAGGGTGACGTATAGTGGGAAGGTATTATACCTGATGGTTCTTATATACCGGATGTAAGAAAACCTGCCATAAGATCTAATTATCAAGAATTGCTTTTTCTGCCCCAAAGCAATCATTTTGATGACAGCCTTCTATGCACTGTAAAACAAAATGGGAAGCCTGTGCTATATAAACTGGCTCAGCGCTTCCTTTTACTTCCTCTGATATCAGTCTCCCCACCTCATTTATTTTCCACACATTAATGGTAGCAGTCACCTTGAGCTGTTGATGCAGAGTAATTTTCACAGAAACCTTGATCAGAAACCATAAATCAGCCTGATGTGCTTTTATGGTCTAATAACATTCTGCCTGCTCCTACAGGCCCTTATGTAAAACTGCATTGCGGAGAATTCCTTGGACTGTTTTTTTCACATGCACTCCTGTATCTGAAAGACACAAAATACCAACAACATAATGAGATTAATATACTTTGCTTAAAGCTGCAGTCATGAAAGCATTCAGGTATTAGCCTGTAAATATGAAAAATATTCAAATAATAAAACTGAATTTTCCTCTGTAGATTTTTCTGTGTTTAGCTGTTTCTTCCTACATTTGGTTTGAGAAACTAAGTAATCTTCCCCTTCTCTCCCCGATGCAGTGCATCAACAGGCAGAGCACACTGAAGCTGAATGCTTTGTCTAGATTAGAAAACACTAACCTGTATAGCTGTATCAGCAAATCCACACAGCATGGGAGACTTCTGAAGGTGAATCTTGTCTGTAAGATTCCATTCTCATTTGTAGTTAAAAATTTTAAGTGAAGAACTTATAAAAGAGGTTCTGATTTTGATGTTAAAATCATCATTTTCTTACCACGAGAAAGAGAATTATTACTTACCTTTAACAATGCTTTTCCATATGACACAAATATATTATGTAAACCATAGGGGGTTTACCACATACCCCAGAGGTTTTTTTTTTTCAGCACCTGGTTTGAGAAGGTGTAACTTGTTTTAAAGAAATCCCTAGCATTCCTGAGATTTCAAACTGGATTTTCAACATTTCTCTCTCTCTTTTTTTGTGATTAATCTCTATATGCATCTATTCCTACCTCTAAGGGAGAATAATTCCTCTCCCTGACCTTGCAAAGATGATGTGGGAACAAACACACACACATACACACACATCTATTGTAATACTAATTATGTCTCAGTAACAGAGGTTTGCATATATAATAAACACAAAATCTTTGACATGCACAGTTTAGGCTACATATGCATAATCTTTTACTAAATGGACTGTTCACAATTTTTGCTCTTGTATCACAAATGTTTTTAACAGAGTTTTTTTTTTTATTTTTCTGTTACAGATAATAGTGTAGTTTTTTTTCTTTCATGACTAACTTTCTACAGCTTTTATGATGCCCCCCTGGCCAGAAGCACACACAGCTGATAGTAGCAATCAGTGCACCAACAAATAACCATGATTCACAGCATCTTTCATGTTAGGGCTCACAGATAAATCCCCAGCACTTAGTAGAAAATGCTCCTAAAAGGCAACTTCATCATTTCAGGACCAGGTATATTAGTACCTGAAGAGAAAACAGGGCATGAGATGAGTAACCACTCATCTTTCTCTGATACATCTCAAGGCATGAACATAAGTGAAATTGTTTTTTTGTTTGCAGAAGGTTTTTGCAAACTCTCTGATTTGTGAACAGAGTGTACGAGGTAGCAAGGACAGAGCAACGGAATAAAATGGAGTAGAGAAATATTCCTTTCAGATTTGCTGAATCATAGCTGTAGATAATGCAGTGATAGCACCAAAAAAAGTACCATTCAGCTTCAAAATGGCATCCCTCTGAATGCTCTTTTTCTGTCCAAAATAGCTGCATTTACCTGCCATACCACTTCTACAAGTTAAAATTAAGGAGAGAATTACTGAAACAAGCAGAATGTCACTTAATGCTGGAGTAGGAATGGTTACAATATATGACTATTTCTTATTAAAAGCTTCCATCATTAAAAAAATAGTACTTTGAAACCTTGAAGAAACATTCTTCTTACCTTGGTGCAGCAGTGTGAAAAACAGGAGCTATCCAAGAAGAGGGACATTCCTACTCTGTATGTATGCCTTTTTTGTTTTACTGATGAAATTATAAAAGTTATTATGGGATAATTCTGTGGTAATTTCTATAATTACATAGGTTAAATCTAGCTTTTCATATAGCCACCCATTCTGCTGACTGTCATGTTGGCTTATGTTGGCTTTATTGCTGAACTCAAAGGGCATTGGGGTATGAAGAGACTGTGCTGATAGACAAAAACTGAAATGAGAACAGGAATAATTTGTCTTGCACATTTAAGAAGGCATTTCTCTTTTGTTGATTGGACACTAAGGCAATCAAAATCTAGGATCTATCAATTTATTGGATTGAAATAGGCTTAGGCTGGCCATCAAGGATATTTTGACAGAATGTCTGTGACACTGGGCTGTTTTGGCACTTAGGAGTCTATTACTGTAAGGTGTTTGAGACCCTTGTGTTGATATAGAGACACAAATGGTGTAGGTACAATTTGATACCTAGGTAAGGTACACCCAAATGTATTATGGGCTCCAGCTGGATCTGCAAAACACGTGATTTGAGGTAAAAATATTTTTCAAAACTTTTATCTCAATGAAATATATTATTATACATTATTATATTCGTGGGGCATAACCTTTTTTTTTGTTTTTTGTAAGCCAGGAAAATTGTGACTGTGAATACTGTAGGAAATACTTAAGAGTTTGAGATTCCTTAATTTTAGTAATTGTTTCAATAACTGTTGAATTCAGCCAAAAGAATACTTATTTTATGTAACTACCACAGGAGTGCCCAAATAGGAACCTGCCAAAACCAGAGGGATTAATAGGGTTTATATAATTTTAATTTTGTCTAATGTTTGACAGTGATCTACTTTTATTTTTCTTTTCAACGTCATTGTAACGGAAGGAATTTTATGCCCTCAACTGTGTATGTGCCTATGCATTTTATAGTGCATATACATTTTATATATAGTTAACAAATATTTTTCTATTGCATATATCACTGAGGAAACAATGGAAAATGCCAAATATTTTGTCTTATTTTGTGTTATAATCCATATCGAGTCTCTAGTAGTTTGCTTCCTCCACAAAATGTAATCTTCCTTGTGATTGCACTATCACTCATCGTAGCCTTGCTTTGGTTTTTACACTTAAGCTCCTGTAATTTGCCATACTCAGTGTTCTGAAGCTGAAAAAATTCCTTCCTTGGTGGTGGTCAATGCTTCACAAATAAGTTAACTTGTCAGAATTCCACACATGGAAAGAAGTGAGATCTGAAACAACAATACTTGCCAGAGTTTTGTCTATTAAATTATTTGGACAAAACATTCTCTGTTTTCCTTTGTTTAATACACACTACATATCATCTTTACAGAGGGTAGTGGTTTACCATATTGGTATTTCCTGTTGTTCATGCCTGAAAACAGCTATTCAGATTATTTTGTATTCCAAGAAACTGAGTAGTTATTTCTAATACCACATATATTCTAATTACATATCTGGTAATCACTGCTGAGAATGAAGGCTGTGTCATACTTCTCATTGCAGAGACATATATCAAAGCTGCCCCTATACCTTACCTACTTAAAATATGTTTTTACTAGCTTTACCAAAGTGTTCCCCTATTTTGCTGTTAATTAAAAATGCTGCTGTTTTCCTTGGCAAATTTCTTGTCAAGAGTTCAGTCCATTTTTTCCTTAAAGCTCAAGGACTGTTTGGCAATTAGTTCTCAAGAATACCTTCACTATCTCTTCCACAGATGGGTACAATGTAAATAATTCCCTTTGTTGTTTTTCTATTAGTAAAACACGAATCACTTGTTTTACTGAGAAGCAGTAATATAGTGATACAGCACTGAGATCTTAATCATGTGTGGGTGGCTGAAACAGATTTTTGAACTCCTGTGGATGGCACCAGAAGCACATGTGTTGAAAAGGGGTGATTAAGATTGCAAACAAGTTATATAATGCATACTTTAGAGATTTTGTGAGAGTAATGTGAAAAAAAAACATTTTTAGAAAAAAAGTGTCAGTCTGTCTAGTAAGAAGAAGCTTGGTTGTCTTGCTGATGACTCGACATTTGAAATTTGTTTTCTGGTCTCAGTTAATTTGTCCTTAAGTAATAGAAAATCTAGGTGTATCTAAAATACAGTTCTTTGGTCCAAATTTCTTCAGGGTAAAATTCTGGCTGTTTATTAGGTTTCACATTTTGCAAGCAGATTCCCAGGAAGCTTATATTTGTTGTTTTCCTTCCCAGTCTTGTTTCTGTCTTGGCTTTGTTTTCTACCTAAATGTAACTCCCATATTTTATTTACATTATAATTATGTTTTATTTCAGTTGTTATCCCTAATCTGGCTAACATTTTCCCTACTTCCTTAACAGAAGGAAATGAAAATATTCAAAGGAAATAGTCAGTGATTCATCGTTGTCGACTTCAAAAGTCCACAAAAATTTTTCTTTATGATTATTTTACCTCCAGTAATAAGTGAACTTTGATTCAGTCACTGGTCTGCACATAAGCCTGACAAGGAATGTAGGAAATTCTAGAAGTAGGCATAAAGAACTGATATGCTTCCTAAAAAAGGTGAAAAAATTCTCATAGTATTCAATCTAAACCTGTACCTTCCCTGGCACTGTTTGAGGCCACTTTTCATTCTGTCACCTGTTATGTGGGAGAAGAGGCTGACCCCCACCTCCTACCATCTCCTTTCAGGTACTTGTAGAGAGCCATAATGTCCCCTCTGAGCCTCCTTTCCTTCAGGCTGAAAAAATCCCAGCACCCTCAGCTGCTCCTCACAGGACTTGTGCTCCAGACCCTTCCCCAGCTCTGCTGCCCTTCTCTGGACATGCTCCAGCACCTCAGTGTCCTTCTTGTCATGTAGGCCCAGAACTGGATGCAGGATTGGAGGTGTGGCTTCACCAGTGCTGGGTACAGGGGGACAATCCATGCTCTGGTCCACACAAGCCAGGCTGTCGCTGGCAGCCTCGGCCACCTTGGCACACATTGCATCATGTTCAGCCAAGTGTCAACCAACAATCCAAGGTCCTTTTCTGCCAAGCAGCACTCCAGTCACTCTACCCCAAGACTGCAGTGTTTCAGGGAGTTTTTGTGATCAAAATGCAGGTCTCTCACTTTTCCTTATTTTTTTTAGTGTATTTTTAAAATCCAAAATTCCTGTTCTAGTAATCCACCTGTGCAGTCTGAATTCACCTGAGGGTCAGAGATGAGATGCCACCAGATGTGTATCTCTCTTGGTTTTGCTGGGTTGGTTCTGTTGAAGTATTTATATTCTTTTGGGACTGGGAAATCTTCAATGTGATGGAAGGAGTATTTGGATTCATGTCATCCAGATATGCTCAAAATGTCATATTGCAAGGCATAGACTTCAGTGTATGTTAAATTCAAAAGCACTGATCAGTCTTGGGAGGAAATTCCAGACTTGTGGTACAGCTCATAAGAGTTTTCTTCATTGTTTCATTTCCAATTATTCTAGACTTCAGAAGAAAGTTATTTCACATCAGCCTCAAAACCATGAAGGACAAAAGAGGTTCAGTAGCTATTTGATAATAATGAAAGAAAGTAGTTTCCTACGCCACTACATGAAGGAAAAAAAAGAAAGATTGGAACAGGTTTTGAGAGAATTTCTGAGAGAACAAGAATTAGGAAATCAGAGGAAATGAGCAATTAGGAACCAGAGGAAAATTAGACTGCAAGTTCAAAAGCCTGCAATGCCACCTGCATGTATATTTCTTACTGAGGAACTGAAATTCATCTGAACTCTGAACCTTTTGAAGTTCTTGCACCACTCATGCAAATACCTCTCTATTATAGGTGGATAGCAACTTGGTTTCAGCTAATGTATTCAAAAGTGATCAACAAGACTGAGACATATTCAAGTATTCTATGTATCTATAATGGCTTGAACTGAATTCAAATGCCTTGGAGCCCCTCCTGTGTATGGTGAAGCTCATAGAATTCTATATCAAATAACCTCTCTTATTTCTTTGAAGTGTCATAAATTATTGGCAAAATTTTCTCTTCCCTATTGTGCAGGTCATGCTGTAATTAATCCAAGCATTTTAAAGGTGGAAAACAGACACGTTTCAGAAACCTTATTTAGTAGTTTTTTCTGGGAAAAAGAATATTGTTTTCAATAATGAGAAAAGCAAATTAATTGTAAGAATACTGCTGTCTTAAATGCCTTTCTTCTTTCATTCAAAACTGAATTTTATTCATAAAAAGAATAAGTATGCTTCTTGCTTCTCTTTTTGAACTGCAACAAAGCATACAATCTGTTTTTTTCTTTTTTTCTTTGTTTGTATTTTCAAATCTGACCTCTCTTTATTATGTCTTTATGAAACTGTAGAAAAAAGGTTTAAAAAAGGCTGAAATTTTCCACATCTTTCTCATCACACAGTTTGAATCAGTGGATTGAAGCACATGAAGTCCCAAAACCTTAAGCGATATGCAGATAGTATTTCACTCATGTTGCTAGCAAAAGGGCTTTCATTTTGCTTATTCAGACTTCTTTCTTCCTCGAAGTAAGATCTACATCCTTTCTAAATGGGCTAAAACAGGAAGAAGTCTAGGAAGGGCTTTTGTTTAAGCAGCAACTGTTAGATGCTGTGTTTGAAAATCTTTCTATATTTAACAAACAGGTTAAAAAAAGATTTTATGTGACTTCTCAGGTGCATTTAAGTGTCTAGATCATTTCACATCACTTAAAATTCCTGCCTTAATATTCACCTTATTTAAAAACTGAAAAGAGTAGGAAGAATATACATTTTCTGCTCATAGAAATGAGGAAATCTTGGTCACTGCAGAGCAAATGTTGTGCTCCTCAAATATATACATAGATGATAATATCCATTATGATTCCTGCAGAGATATACTGCAAGTAGAAAGCCATCTACTTAGCATTCAAAATTTTGGTATGTTACTCTTCTGTAAAGACTATTTCAGCACCCTCTTCATTCAGTGGGCAGGATGAAGTACAGCTATTTGAGGTGAGGATGAACACAAGATACTGCAAAAGAGTGGACCAACAGGAATAAGCCATATTCCTTGTACATCTGGAATGCCAGGTGTGCTCTTAAATAAATTTCCAGAGGCTGGAATTCCCTCAGACCTTATAACTGGCACATGTTGAAATGTTTCTTGAAGTATCCAGACCAGAGCTATCTAAATGTGAAAAATCTTTTACAGATGTTTTATGTATAGAGTAAATGACTGACAAGTCAGTGAAGGATACAGTATTTATGCTTGTCTATATAGTAATTTTCTTTTAATGTTCTCAAATTTCCTTACTGTACTCCTTAGGTGAACATGCAATCACTAGTCATGGAATGTCTCTAGTTAAATAATAACTTCTAGAATAACAAAATTAGATATAATGATTTAATATTACTACTTGTGAAAGAAAGATTAAGAGTACTCTTGCTAAACGTGACTTTCTCTATAATTTGATTCTCCCACTGCACAGGACTCTGTTAAAATACAGCTAAATTAATGTTATTTAAATTAAGAAAGCAGCATAAAGACTTGGAATTAAGTTCAGAGGTATAACTAAAGTAATTTGAGAAAAAATGTGAACCATAGTTGGACTTGAATCTTAACCACGGGCTGTCCAAACATATATGCTACCAGACATTACTGTACGTGGTCTTTAGACTTTATACAGTGCATTTTTTCCTACTTGCTAGTATAATATTATTGTCGCTATACATTATCACTTATTAAAGGTGTAAAATTAATTATTTTTCATATTATTAAAGAAATAAAAATGAATATGTAAAGTCCAGGAATCTAGATTTCTACAATCCCATTAACTGGGAATTGGATTGTAGTTACCACACAAATTTACATTCTGGTAAATAAATTTGCTTAGGAAAAAAGAATTTTCTAGTTGACTACCTTACTTGTCAGTTATTCTCTGTTTAATTCATACAGACACCAAATAAAAAAAAGAAATCATTATTTATTCCATCTTTTTAGATGAAATAAGACTATAGAATTGTTACACTGTATGAAACACCAAGATCTATATAAGACTTGCACTCTTTGCCTATGGGGCATCTATTTGCTACTGCAGGAAAGAATACAGTATTAGTAATAGGATATCAGTAAATAAATCATTAGTGTATTATATAGTATTATTAATAGTCTTAATTCTGTTTCTGATCAGAAATTGTGCAGCTGATCAGGTCCTGATTCACATAAGCTCTTACTCTGGGAGTAGGATACTGGAGATTTTGGTATGCCATTTTGCACAGTTAAGGCAAATGAGAAGATGAGGAAATGTCAGTTTCCCACTGAATTCTGCTTGGGTTTTTGAGGTAAATATTACATCAGTTCCTAATTTCACTCCTTTTTAACTATTTAACTTTCACAGTAACTATAATAAGATCACAGAATCAGAGAATGGTTTGAGTTGGGAGGAACCTTAAGGATCATCTAGTTTCAACTCCCTTCCGCTATGGACAGGGGCACTTTCCACTAGAACAGGTTGCTCAAAGCCCCATCCAGCCTGGTCTTAAACTATTTCAGGGATGAGGCATCCACAGCTTCCCTGGGCAACCTTTTCCAGTGCCTCACCACCCTCACAGGAAATAATTTCTTCATAATATTGAATCGAAAACCTACCCTTTTGCAGTTTAAGGCTATTCCCCCTCATCCTTTCACTAAATGCCCTTGTAAAAAGTCCCTCTTCAGCTTTCTATTAGCCCCCTGTAGGTATTGAAAGCCTGCAGTAATGCCTTTCTGGAGCCTTCTCTTCTCCAGGCTGAACAAAACAAAATCTTTTTCAGAAACAGGTTTTGATTTGCATACGTGTCATTCCAATAGATGATGAAAAATCCCAAAGAGTGTCTATATTCAAGTATGGCTATGTCTGTCTTGATGTATTGTTTCTTGAAAGTCTGTAAACAGAATTGATCCAGCAGAAAGTATCCACATACACACCATAATACAATGTGTTATCCCAGTTTTACTGTTGTGAAATACTCTGTCATCCCTCATGCCTCTGTATTTTCCAAATACAATGTAATGACTTACATAAGACAGATATAAGAAACTTTGACTATTACTTTCTGCCATTTGTTTCAGTGTATTTATCATCCTCACAGTCAATATTCAATACATTTTAGGCTGAAAATCAGTAGGAACTGGAGGATTCGATGATGTATAAATAGCAAGAGAAAAATGACCGCTCATCAATAAACCAAAAAGGTGACACCAAAAATTAAAAAAAACCCCAAATCTCAAACAAGTATATTTTGGAAGAATCATCAAGCTACTGAAACATGTGTAATGATGTTCACATCTGTCACCCCCACATGGTGTACATGGGTGTACATGGCTAGCACCCACAAAAAATCTGATCCCTTCCAGAATGGGAAAAACTTCTTCAACGTCCCTTGTTGTTGTTCAAGAGTGGTAAACCACTCTTTTCTGACAGAAATATTTCTGATATAGATGAAAAAGTCAGGAATTGTAGTAAAGAGAGCCAGTGCTTGCTTGCTTAGAGGTCTTAAGATGAATGTCAGGGAATTTCAATCAGGGTGGTAAGGTTTCTGACTGTTGCTATGACAACAAAAAAATCTAACCGATCGAAACAGGATTGTGTGAGAGAAAGAGTTTGTAGGCCATAATTTCCACTGAAAAACATGCTAGTCACTTCAGCACAGCTCTTTCATTTGCAGGGAAGTCTGCTGAGAATGCAAAAGTGTTTCACACACATTGGGCTGCTTGGACACTTGATGTGGTTTTTCTGGCAGACTTTCCATATAACAATGAAACAGGTATTTTGGGGACAGCTATCAGTTGCCCTTTGTACTAACATCAGGAGGCATGGATTCGTTTGATGTCCTGCATTTGCTACAGTCACTAGCTGTAAACAAAAAACCTTGCGTTCCTGAAAATACTGATAGATATTCTTATGCCACATCTGCCTGTATCACGTGGTAAGTAAGAACAGGACCTCCAGCTTTGTAGGAATTCATTATAATTATGCTAAATATGCTATTATGAGCTGTTCTGGCACAGAATGAAAAGAAAACACTTGTGTAGCCAGCTCCCCTTTGCAAAGTCTTTACTGTGCTCATATACCCAAAAGTCCACGCAATCACATCTACCTCCTCCTCTCGCTGTTGTCTCCCCTGCCTTCCCCTGCAATCCCATACTCTACAAGTAGATTCAGATTCCTCTGCTTCAGCTCCAGAGCTTTCTGTAGTTGTGTTGAAGAGATAACTAGGCTCTTGGAACTGAGATAGTTATGGCAGGCCTTTCTTATTGCCAGTGGTCAACTTCTCATCATCTGTCCACTAAGGGACCAACACACAAACTTCCTCTCTTGCTAAAGAGAGCATGCATTCAAAATGCCAAAGGATCAGATGAGTATTTTCAACAAGAACAAGGACAGTGATGGTGAAGCCACAAAAAACAGTAGCAGTAATCTTCACAAATTTTTATAAAACTGTGGGATCTGGTAGCTTCAGCAAGACAGCCCAATGTGTGTAGGGAAGGCTGGTTAATGGGACACTGCGTGATTGCTTTTGAAAGTAATAACGACAGAGAAGTTTAACTATTACTGTTTGTATTTATGGGTAGGAGTAGGCAGCATTTTGCAGCTGTGTTAGCATTTTTTGCTCAGTTTATTATGTTCACGTCACGACTTTTCAACACCTAAAAGAAAACATTTTAGACGATGGCAGAAGCATTTGTGACCTATGACTATAGGCAGATAATATAGCACATGGGCACATTTGTGTGGTGATAAAGATATTGGGTAGTTAAATAACAAAGACATGGTTTTAGATTTAAATTTTTTTAATTCAAACTACAGTAACATTTTTCTTCTGCATAAGTACAAGAGGTAAAAATTGGTTAACAGTGTTTTCCTTGATGTGATTGACCTGAGACAACCCAAAACTTAGTACTTAACTCTTACTGAACTTGAAAAAACTACAAAGAATTTCATCATGAAAACTTTTTTAATTTCTTTGTACATTCTTTAGTGCCACTGGGATTAGAAAGTGTTAAAGTTAACCCTTCCCTTACCAGTTGTCTTTTAGCCTTTATGAGTCACTCCTTCATTACTAATTTGTATACCAAAAATGATGTTTGATTTTGTTTTGACATGAGTGAGTATTGACTTAATTATGCATGGAAGAGGAAATACTTTCTCAGGCAATTTACCTTCTTATGTAAGATTAACTATATGGCTTTAAAACAAAAATTAATCAAAACTCTGTTTGAGTCTTGATCTGAACTAATGAAGCAGCTCATGAGTTTCTAGCAATAGGATTTCATGGCACTTTGACATTTCTGCTGCTGTGTTAGCTTATTTCACATGTTAATTACAAATGCCTAAACCTATTTCAGAACAAACAGCAATGCATAATGCAGAAATGTTACCCTTCTCAATATTCTGCAGAAAGCCAGATACCAAGACTGTTCATAAATGGTTGTTTATTTGGAAGGGAAGGAAGGACAAAATATCTGCAATGCCACTTCTGTGGATACATGTTTATAGGTATCTCATGCCTTTCAAGTACTCATTACTCCCCAGATCACCTTCTCATTTTGTTTGCACAGCTCATTTTTTTTTGGTTCACACTCTCACAGGACCATGTGGACCGGGAACTGGTCCCCTGCTACAGTGATATTCTTTGGTTAGTTGGTTTGAGTTTTTAATATACCTCAGTGGATACTGAACCCTAAAAACCATATGGAGTAAAGCTTTTAGAATGAGAATTTTTTAACATGTTAATAAGACTAAGGTCAATGCCAGAGTTATGTTTTTATAATATGGAGACTTATATTTAATACCCTTTAGAAAACTGTGTATAGTTTACTTTATAAACTGCAATCGAGTGTTTCATGCGTAATCTGCATGGGAATGAATTTATTGAGCATAAGGTAAATAGAGTTTTATCAAGCAGAAAATACTGTAGATGCATCTGAGAAAACCCTGGGACTAGTTCTAATTAATTATTGATAATTTTAAGGTATGTCTGGATTCAGAGATACCATTGTAACCACAGTCACATAAACATTCTTGGCACACCTGAGGGAATACCATGTCTAAAAAACAAACAAAACAAAAGTTTTTAATAGCATGTATTTTATTCTGTGTAAACTAAACTAAACAAATCCAGAAAAAAGAGCTAAAAATCTCTCATGTGTTAGCATTAATATAATTATCTAATTCTTTCATGACTGTTTATGAATTCTACCTTCCATGCATTGATATGCTATGCATTGATATGCTATGCATTGATAGCTAAACCTTTTCATGTCATATGCAGTCTTCCACAGATTTGTGTACTCAGAGCCTGATTTGTGTACTCAGAGCCTGATTTCCTCATTTCCTACTTTTCTCTTCTTCATTAGTTATCCCCTCTGGACTGTTATCATCTGTGTTTTCCTCCAGCTGCTGTTACTTTACCAACAGACTCTCTGTATTATGACATTTTCTTTGATCCTCTCTGTGTCCTGTGAATGGCATAACTATATAATATTCCATGCAATTGTGCAAATTTTTTACCATTTTTTGATATTTTTTCTTGTGTCTGAACCAGTGGAAATGTTAGCACTGACTTCAAAACCAAGATCCTTGAGGTTAGTCTTTTAAACACACCAAAACAGAGATAATAAAATATGCTGCTTTCACTGTAATTTTCATAACTCATTTGGAAGTACTATTAGGTGATATCCTTAAAAATAGAAGGTCACACACAGTGTCACTTCACAGTAACTGAACTGATTCTTAGTCTTAATAAGTATTCTTACTGTACAGACTGGATATGCATTTGAAGTATTGCACTGGTTTGAACAACCCTCTATTCATTTTCTCTGTACTAAGAATTACTAAATAATTTTCTCTAGCCGAGTGGGCATAAAGAAACATATTTGCTGATGGCTGTGAATCTCCTCAAAATTATTTTGTTTGTATCCCATATTTTCTCAGGTCTGCACTGGCTTCCCATTACTATGACTCTTCTAAGTGAACTCAGAGAATTCCTTCATTGTTCTGGTAGACTGTTCCTTAGGATTGTTTCAACACTGGAGTGCCAGTAGCCATCCTTATAAAAAATCTTTCCAATCCTCTACGCTTAAGGTGCAACTTTGCTGTAAAGTGCATTTTACCTGAAGGCTGAGGCACATTTGGAAGGGGGACTGGAAAACAAGTTTATCCTGTAATAGACCTCTACGGTATTATTAATAGAACTGAGGAAAAGAAATGCTGTGAGTTAATTTGTCTTCCAAGCAGTTGTAAAGCCATTTTCATATGAATGACCCTGTTGAATTGCGTTTCGAACATGTCATCACAGACCAAGGTTTCTAGAACCTGGATGAGGAGTTAAGTATCTGTGCAAGTTATAGGAAATGTTATTCCACCTGTCTACTCAGCAGTTAGTTTCACTGATGAGTTGAATGAAATAAAAAAAAAATCTGGGCAAACTGGGACCAATGCAGAAGCATGGGAAGCATGTGTATTAGGGTATTTTTTGTGTGAGTAAAGATTAATTTTTTTTTAATTTTTAAATTGTTTTTATTTCTGAGCCAGGGCTGGCTTTCCTATTGATTATGAGCAACACAGTTACTTTTTCAAAAATGAATGGGTGGAATGAAGACAAGAAAGGAAAGAACAAATCATGAGTACATTAAATTCAGTTGATCAGATGTCAAGTGGCAAGTGTTGTGTGCATTTTTGCTATGTTTTTATGCAGGTATGTCATGATTTCCCTCTTTACTGAAAGTTTTACATCTTCTGCTTGAAAGACAACTCAGCTGTCATCTTGTCTCTTGGCCAGTATTGGAGCAGGAACTCTGAGAGCAGAGGCTCTTGTGGAAAATAAGACTAGCTATTTTGGCTCTTGTGAACATTCTCCTCTTTGCCACTGTAGTGGCTAAACAAGAAGGCAGCAGCAGACATCTGCAGAGTTCCTCTGTGTTGAGAGTCACAGGTATACTGACTCCACGGCCCAGCTTGAGGGCATAATGGAGTGTGTTCTTTGGAAAGTGTCTTAATGTACATCTGGGTCTAGACTCCCTGAAACTTTATCAGAGGATGTTGACTAGACTTGACATTCCAGATGAGAAAACTCCCATGATGTCCAATTATAATCTCAGACTCCAAGCCAGGGGGATGATATGGGAATTTGGCCTTGAGAAAGCCTTTGAAGGTGAATGTAAACTACCTGAGTCAACGAGTGTTAAGCATGCCAATGCTAAAACTGGTTTTATCCCTTTTTGGTTTTTCAATTGCTTTTAAAATACTTGTTTCTGCTCATTAATGGGTGAGAGATGACTTCAGTTAGAGGCATTTTATAATTTGATGTCTTTGAAAGGTATGTCTGTGTGTAATTCCGAGGATTAAATGTTTATTTTGTACTCAACAGTTTTTTGTCCCCTCATTTCTTAAATTATGTTTATTTGAATGTGAAAAGTCATTTCCTTTTCCCTTTCAGTTTTATTGTTGAATTTCCTGTCATTTAGTATTAGTCAAAGCCATTCATTAGCTTTGAAAATTATGTAGAAGTAGCAGGATAAAGAAAACAATGGCTGTTCTATTCTGCTGGACTGTTAATCTTTTATTTCAAAACAAGTAAACTCTCATGGAACAAAAATCTCAGTCACTCAGACCTTAAATATATTAGTCCATTATTGCTGTCTTTATCTTGCCCCCTTTTGCTTCTAAGGAGAATTAATATTTTCAAATACACTAAACTGGGAATACTCTGGGAATAAAACTGGCTTAAATGTGGGAATTTTTGGTATATTCATGTGCTTTAAGAAATTCCATTTAGGAAGAAAAAGAAAAAGAGCATTTTATAATTTAATACCCACAACTTTCAGTAAGACAGTTTCTGAGTTAACAAGCTTCACTTTGTATCATTATTGATCAATCATAGTGTATTGAAGAGGAGGCTCATATTTATGATCAGTGTTTAAATATCCCCTTAAAGCACTTTGGTTTAGTTTCATAGGAGGATATATAACTCAATATCTTAATTCAGGTTTGCACATACATCAGGAGAAATTATTCAAGTATGTGAGGGTGCTGTCTATAAAAATGCTTTTCTGTTTTAAAGAAACAAAATTGGAGCTTTCGCAGATTTAAAATCGTGTATTAAAATTGTATTAAAAATGTATTAAATGTATTAAAACTTACTTAGAGAGTTATGACACCAAGAGGAAGTAAAGATGGTCATTAAACAGGATTAAATTTAAAGTAACAAAACAGGCAGAACTCAATGTTGCACAATTTAGCAGAATTATACCCAAAGGTGAATTGACATGATACTATTATACAGAGTTTCACTCCCTGAAAGACCTGAAATGTAATACGACAGTGATGTTAAGAACAGAGTTTAAATCTGTGTTTTTCTGTTAGTGTGAGTTAAGTCACTGACTCTATGGAAGATAATTAATTAGAGTCTGATTCCTTTAGAGAAAGGCCTTTATTTTAAATTCTTAATTGGTGAGGTAGGATTAGATGGAAATGTGAACTATCTTCTGCCTGTACACTAATCTTCTTTATAGACAATTGTTCTACATTTTAAAATTTTTTAAATTTAATTTTTAGGTAGAGAAAGAAAATAATTTTGGGTGAGGAGAGAGAAAGTGTGGAAATATGGATCACTGAATATATTATAAAACCCAGCAAGTACTTTAATACATTGAATGAATATAAATGAACACTACAAAGCAGATGAATGCTATGAAGCTAATAAAGATATACAGGGTACAGATGAAACTACAAACTGGAAAAAATAAGTCAGACCACTTGACATTTTTAAAAAATATCTATTAATACAATCTATATAAATAGAGGATAAAAGATTGAAACTCTGAATTTTGAAAATACAGGGTTATAACTTGAAATCTGCACGCTAGGATTTCTATAACTGGATTTTTCTTGAATAAGTGCTGAATTTACTTTTATGCCACCATTACACTGTTTTTCTCAATTATTTTGATGCAACAGAGCTAAAAGTTTTTGTGTGAAAAGTAGCATGGCCCATGATTTTTCATGGAGGAAGAAAACACAGCATTGTATGTGTTTATTAAAAGATCCCACACATTTGGTGTGATTACTATTATCGATTCAAAAGCTCAGAACATTCCAGATTCTTCCTCTGCAACAGTGATGTTTAATGTTTACATACAGACTGGTATAAATTCAGTAAAAAACCTAGCATCAGATCTAAATTAAAACTTTTATCATTATCACATTTTTTCTAAGTTAGTTATTGAACTAGTATGTTCCAATACTACTCTACTGCAATATATTTATAGTACTAGTATATTATATAAATTTACCGTATTACTCAACCCACTTTTTACCTATTGTCTGAATGAACTGTGGTGTAAGCCTTGAGCGGTTTTGTTTCATATTCTTGTCCCAAGAGAAAGGTAACTGTGGGTGGTGTGTAAAATCAAAGTGATACATACTGTTGTTTCTCTCTTGAGTATTGGCCAGGTGTATTGTTGTTTTTGTCACTTTGGAGTGCGTTAAAGTTTTTTATAATTGCTCAGCTATTGAAAATGCTTTGAATTCCTTCATTTTAATCATAATCCAAAATGTGTGAAGATTGATTTTTACACATATACACACAAACACAAAGACATATTTCTCACTTTACTGAACAGGAAAATCAGGAGAATACAGAAAAAAATTAAAGTTCTTAGAAAAAAAGGTTAAAAATAATAAGGAGGAATATATATGACATGTAGTCACTTTCTCTCTTTCTCTCTGGCTGCTATACTAGGGAAGAGTTGTAACGAATAAAGGCCTGAATGTTAAAATAGCTAAGCTCCCCAACAAGCACAAAATTGTAAATCCATGCAAAGCTATCTGATGACAAAGATATTGAACTTTAAACGTCCAAGACCATATCCAATAGCAATGAAAATTGCCCATTTACAGGAAATGCATTCAAATTGGCTTTGTCCACGCCAAATACAGGGAAATGATAGCTGAAAGAGCATAATTATATTAAAATGATTCAAGAAGGGTGACAGTCTGTCATGAAGCCTAATCAGTACCTTGGCTGTATCTAAGGGCACAGAATGGTCAGGAACAATCTACTGAACTGCTAGTCCTCAATTATCATCATCTTTGACTTGTTGCCTAAGTACATGCACTTTTCCAGGGTCAGTGCTTATGCAGTCTGGATTTCTGTGTGACTAACCATCCTTCAGAACATTGAAATACATTTTTTATTGTCTTTTCACTGCCTCTTATACAATTTTCGTAGTTAAGCAATACAAAAAATTTTGCCCCAGGATGATCTGATCAGTCCTCCTTCACTGCTTTTAGGTTGCTAGATTTTTCATTTCACACTTTTATTTCATTTATGATTTGCAGCATTGCGTCAAAAGAAATACGGAGGTTTTAGAAGTCTTGGAAGTATGCGATTATGTATTCTGGGGACAAGTCTAGTTTACAAAAAAAACCTTATTCTATTCAGTTTTGTAAAAATATAGACCTGAATTGTATGACTAGGCTTTGTAGGTGTGTACTATAGATTATACTGTATTTGCTTTAATGGCTCTAATAAATCTTTTTCACCACTTCAATAGTTTTTTCCTTCCAACATATTTTTAAAATAATTTCTTGTCCAGTTTCCCTGATAACTTGCCATAGGATTCAATTTCAATACGGTCATATTGCATCTTTAAAAGAAAAATTAAGTCAAGCAGGTATTCTACCTATGTTATCCTTTATTTTCTCAGGGTCTAATGTATAGGTGAAATATTCTTCTACACTTTTTGTTTCTTTTTTGCCCGCAATTTACAATTCAGCAATTTAAACTGCCAATTTCTCTTATTTCCATATTTCTATTCAGAGTATATTGTTTTACATCCTACATGTAGATTCTCATTTCATCAGTCCAGCTGACATTTTAGGGCACAAATATTTATGATATTTCTTTTAGGACATAATAAGTCTTATAATAACAACAGGCACATTCAGAACCCCCTGATTACTATTTTGATCATTATAAGTACTATTTCTGTTCTTAGCTTCCTTCCTTCCAATATATTGGTATGAGATTGACTTTTGTTATGGTTTTGTTTTACCTCCCTCTACATATTAAAATTGCATAGGATTCATACCAGTCACTTTCTCAGTTTTCTCCTCAGTTCTTTTTCTCTACTGTTCCTCTTATCATCAGCACCAGCTTCAAACCCCAGAGATACAATGCCAACTGCTCTCAGAGAGTACATCCATTAGCTCAGTGTCTCAACAGATATGTGTGTAATTTAAATAACACCTGCCTGGGATTTATCTGTTGATTTCATTATGTTGTTCTCTTTACTGTCTTCCCTGAAGAATCAAGTGAATGCAACTGAAAACCATCTGAGCCATCATTTTGCTGCGGTATCAGTTGTGCTTCATCTGCTGCATTGGGGAATCCTAAAGTGTCATTTGTTGTGGTTTGAAGACAGATTAATGGATTTGGTGGGGCTTTTTTCTCTCTCCTCAGAAACCTTTCCCACCAAATTTCTGTTGTTCATATCGTTGCCTCTGGTTTGCAGCACAATCTTGTAGTTTCTAGATCCTCTGTAATAACGTGGTTTATTCTCCTGAGCAAAGAGCACACAGTCTCCTCTTGGTGTTGGTACACTTCTTGAGTTATCTACTGCTCTTCACTCTTCAAAACTCTTGTCAAATCTCTAAATAAGCTAATGAGTTTGTCAAGAGAAATGTTTTTCAGAAACCTACTATTATCTAATAAGTTGCAATTAACCAACTGTGAGATCTAATTAAATGTAAAAAAGATCATAAATACTTAATACTTTCCACCAGGTAAACCGTGCAACTGTTTAAAACATTGCAAAAAAGCAAAATATTTTTGCAGTGTGAAAAATGAAAATTCCTGGGGTTTTTTTTCAGGGTTCTTAATAATGAAAAAACGAAAATTGTATCTCTGGAGTGTTGCTTAGGTGATTACAGCAGGACATGGTCTATCACAATAGCAAACCTAAATGTAGAAGATCTCTATAATTAATGACTGTATTTCTCACATTTCTAATTCAGGTGCAGGTAGAAAAATTATAAAGAGGAAACATTATGGTACTGCTGACATGGAGACCGTATGCTTATTTCAGCATTATTCTAAATCTGTCAGAGTTAAGAATAATTTCAGAAAGAAAAAATTATTCTATATTTTTTACAAAGCTTCTCCCATCATTGCTCATCCTTTGCACTCTGAAATGCTATTCATTGTGAAATACATTCCTAAGAAAATTCAGATCTGCATAGTAGATGATATTTCCCTGTAGAATATGTAGCTATGTATCAAAGAGAGAAATTTCTCCCTGGCCAGTTCCTGTGTCTCCAACAGTAGAAGATTCTTTGGCATGCTAATCAACTGAACGGTCTGTTATATGATAGACATTTAATACTTGCTTTTATTTTTTCCATACAAGAAGTTACAGTTTGCTCTCTGTGTACAGAAATTTGGTACTTATTAATGTACAAGTGTACTAAATCAGTACTGACAGGGGAAGGAAAACTTTCATGTAATATACACCTCAGTGTCACCTGGTTGACCCATGAGCTGAAATTCTCACTCAGTGTGTCTTAGGTTTTCTTTTTCTCTTTTTCATCTTCTAAGGTTGTAATTCTTTTGTGTTTAAGCTACACCTTGGAAATGCTACTCTGGATAACCCCAGTTGTACAGTGGGACTCAAGAGCTGCTACAGACTGAGGGGTCCATTTCAATACTGCATTCATCTGAGTAAGAGCATAGGACTCAGACTGAAGGTTATAAATTATGTAAGCAATAGAATGATTTGTTTTGTTTTAAACTTATTCAGCTTTGTATGTTCTTCTTAAAATACGCCATGAATTAAAAATTTATTTTTTAAAAAAGTATAAGGTAGAAAAAGAGAATTCTTCCTCGTTATGCAAAATTCATTCAGTGTTAGGGAATCCAAAATGCTTTATCTGAAATATCAGAGAGAACTCTAATAAGTCCTCTGAACAGCAGGGAAAGCAGACTGTGTGAGAGGCATGAGAGCCTCTGTAACTCTGTGTCTGCAGAAGAGTCACTGAAAAACTGTTTATTTACAATGCCCACACAGTGCCTGTGAATATGAGGATTTGGCCAACAGAGGAATTAAAGTCCCACAATGATGTGTGGGATGTCTAGAAAAATGAACTCCAGTAAACTGAAATAACAATTTAATAGAATTCTCCATCTCTTTGTTTACTCTCAATGTAAGAATAATTAGCTACAGTAAGGAAAATACAAAAAAAATTTGTTGCTTTGCAATTTGTACTTATGGATGAATTTACAAATATAATTAATACACAGAAATTGTTTTTAGGAAACATACATTCCTGTAGCTCACCACAGCATTGTAACAATACAGTTTTATATTACACATATATTTTTCATCGGTAGTGTACTTGCCCTTCAAGTTAGTATATTAAATATGTAAAGGGAACACAATTTTTTTAATTTAAAGAGAACACAATAGTCCAAATAGTATTTAGTGTGATAAACTATTTAGCAAAAGCAAACCTATAGTTAAAAAACATAGCTACATTTTCTTGGATTTAAAGGATTTATGTATGTATGTAAAACTAATCTCTTTCACACACTGCAGCTTGAAGGTCTATCTTTGGGCCAAAGAGGGATATGAAGCCAAAGAGGAAGAAATGGATGATAAAAAAAGACTGTGAAATATAGCTACTAGACTGTTGAGAGTTTCCGAGATTTGGAGCCAGAGGAGATAAAATAAAACAGGTAAAAGACATATGGCAAAGGTCCCCTTTTGACTTTGTTTTGGTTGTTGTGCTTTATTGATTTTTTTGATCTCAAAACTTTCTGAGTGCGATGGTTTCGAGATATCGAATGCACTTGAGAGAGGACAATAAGGGCCTGGCTTAAAACTATTCATCATTCTGATTTTTATTGTGGTACTGTTGCTTCTGTACTCAAAACTTTAGTGTAAGAAGTGTGATAGAAGTACTAAGACATGGGAAAATTAATAGGCTGTTCGAATCCATCAGGTTTCACAGATCTTATGTAGCAGGTGAAGGAAGAGAAATATGGATAGTATTTTGTTCTACTCTTGCAAGGAACACTGAGAATCTATCTTTAGGGTGACAGCAAACATCATCGTATAACAAGCCAGAGAAAAAGAATGATTTTTAATGGTGCTTACTTATTTATTTTCATAAATAAGAAACAAAACCAGTAAAAGTATTTTTATTTTTCTCTAGAGACATATATTAATAAAGATTGAATATTTGTTCTATCATTATGAAGGAGCTGATTCTTCACACAAGAGATCAGACTGTGTTATTTATGGCATATGTAGGGGATTACCTTAATTAAAACATAATTAAGTTTTAGAAACTGGTATAAAAACAGTAGCTGATGTACTATGGTGTCTTTATATTATCTGCTATAGCATCTCTGCTCTTATGAAGATATTTTAGGTGCAAAGAGAGATGCCTGAAAAATCTTTTCAATGTGTTCAAAATTTTGTTACAACTCCCATAATCCGTACTGGACAATGCAATAATCTCCTTGCAGAGTAAGTCTATAACAGAGCACTGCTACTAGGAAGTTCTACAAGTGTTTAAAATATTTTCTTTTTTAAATCTAAATGCTATTAATTTTACTACCTGCACAGGGATTTACTGTGATCTATGTCTGACCTTTCATTGGTACTATAAACAATGTATTAACCATCCTAACAATATACATCTTCTTCAGTTAATGCACGTATGAAAAGCTGTGTCAAGTAACTCCTAATGGCTATTGAATTGTCAGACTTTATCCAACCTAATGCATATCTAAGGAAATTGGAATGGAAGCAATATTTGTAAGCATTTCAGCATATTACTTAGAACAGTAATTTTACCTTAAAACATTATAAAACGAAATGTCTGAAGGGAACATGAGATTGTCAAGATTAGGATGTTTAATCTATTTTTTTTTCCTACTGAAAATTTAACGTCCTTGTTAGAGGTTTCTATGGCATGTGATGAGATGCACCCCAGAGTTCCAAGCGAATTGGCTTGATTAGTGGACAAGAAACTCTCCATGTGTGAGAGACTGGAGAAAATGATCACTCTCACAAAACAACAACAGTGGGTGTGTGGGAGGCGTGGGGTGGTGTGTGGGTAAGTGGCAGAGCAAGTTCTTTGAAGAGTGAGATGTGCATGTCACACCCCTTCTGTCCTGGAACCTCTATTCCAGCCCAAAGGGTTTGTCAGTCACTGGCACACCTGAAGCTCCCCCTGGGTGAGAGTGCCCCAGGAGCTGGGATCGTGCTGGAACTCAAGAAGTGATTATTATTATAAGATTTGTTGTTTAACTTCCTGGTAACATCATGCTTCTCCTGTGAGCCTGCCTTAGAGTATAAAAAAACCTAAGCCCCTCTAAGAAGCTCGTCAAGTGAGTCTGGGGCTTTACACCATGACGTCTTGAATTGTCATGGCAATAGGTGAAGTCCCAGGAGACTGGAAAAAGGAAAAGCTTTGTCCAGTTGTTAAAAGGTTTAGAAAGGAGGACCCTTCGAACTGGCCTTCTAAGAAAGAGGGGCACAGACATATTAGTAAGTCCTCTAGTGATAGGATCAGGGAGTAATGGTTTTAAACTGAAAAATGCAGAGTAGATATAAGGAAGAAGATTTTACAATGAGAGTGGTGAAATACTGGAAAAGCTTGCCCAGAGAAGTAAGTGGCAGATGTCCCATCCTTGGAAACATTCAAGGTCAGGTAGGACATGACTCTGGGCAACCTGGTCTAGTTGAAGATGACCCCGCTCATTGCAGAGAGATCACATGAGGTGAGTTTTAAGGTCACTTTCAACTCAAATTATTCTATGACTTTTTAATGTTATGATTCTGTTACTTTCATAACAACTCATGTGCCCAAATAACAACTCAAAACCCCCAGTTTTGGGATATTATTAGACCACAGACACACAGGCTCTCTGAATATCTTTCTCATGGCATGTTGTAGACATATTCTGACTTACCAACCCACTTGTGTCCAGATCTTATCTTCATCATGTTTGAACTCCTTTTATTCTGTTAAATTTCTTATGGATTTAATATATTTATTAGCATAATTAATGACTTTGTGCATTTTTATATCAATCAGAGGGTTAAAAATAATAATACCTTCTAGGGCAAACCAAATAAATTTTTACACCATCCGCTGTTATTATAAGCTGAAGAGATAACTACAGACTTCCTTCCTCTGAAAGATTTTATTACAATCAGTTTTATGACAACTTCATCCAAAGGCTCAATTCGGTTACGGAGTATTCTTCGAGAATTTTTCCAATTTAAAAGAAGGTTAATTTCTCCTTTAACTAGATGTATTATATTAAAAAGAAGAATCCCACTCTTTATCTAAAGATAATGCATGACAGAAATATAAGTTCTCTTGTCTTCAGCAAAAGCTATTCATCAGAATCACAGAATTAATCACAGTATAGTGGAGGCTGGAAAGGACCTCTCCAAACCATCCAATTCCACCCACTGCTCTAGCAGGGACAGCTAAAACAGGTTGCTCAGAATCACATACAGTGAGATTTCAGATATCTTCAGAGATGTAGACTATACAACCTCTCTGGGCAACCTTTCTATATTAGTTTATCAGTTTCAAATAGGCTAATAATACTAGGATAACTGCATTTAGGCATGGAGTTGGAAGGACCGTAATGACTGTCTGGTTCCAACTCTCTTACCATGGGCAGTGTTTCTACAAGAAAATCATCCCAACATTAAAATCTAGCCAGTTGTTTTAAAAATTCAAATATTTTGGTTTTGGTAAGATACTAAATGAATAACATTCTGAAGATCACAGTACAAATATATTAATAAAGCATTTTGTGTTTGCAAAATATAGAGGTGAAAAGGCAAGCCTCTATATAACACACATTTTTAATTTAGAAGATTTATTGAGCATGGACTTTGTATCAGCTTAGGATGAAATGAGATATTGTACTAAATAAATTTAACTTAGTGCTGGATATACACTTACATATCATGTTTCTTGTTAAGTATTGGAAGCTATAAGCTCAAAGATAAATGTCTAATGAGCCAATTCAGTTTCAGACTATGAATGTATAAGCCTGGACTTGTTTTTTTTCCTAGCATAAAGAGTTGTGCCTTGCTGTTCAAAACTCTGATGTACAGAAAAATTCACATATGGTAAATACAAAAATAATAATGGTGATTTTTTTTTGCATGAGAAATAAAAGATAAAATCAGAGTCTTTACTGAATTAGCATCTTGATTTCTACAAAATAAAATAGTTAATTAGTCAACAATGGCAGACATCAGTGGTTAATACAGACCAATGCACATATATTTGATTTGCAACTAAAGTTAGAGTTAAAAGATACAATGAATATATTTAGATTTGTCATAATAAAAAAAATTCAAATAAGAACAAACTTGTGATAGATATCCTGAGATTTCTTAAGAACTAGGTATGGACAAGACTTTGATCATGCAAACTGCTGATTAATAACATATTGTTTGGATATTCAGGATATTGTTTTCCTAGATATGTTCTATCAAACAACCTCATTTCTCCAATAATTTGATTTAGAATCTTAGTATCACATAAGCAATTGGTTTGGAAGGAGCTTTTAAAGCTCATCTGGTTCACCCAGCCTGCAATGAGCAGGGTCATCTTCATCTACATCAGACACCTCAGGGCCTTGTACAATCTGCTTCCAGGGACAGGGAATCTGCCACCTCTCTGGGCCACCTGTGCCAGTGTTTCAGCACCCTCATCACAAAAAAATTTCTTTCTTATGTTAATCTGAGTCAACACCCTTTTAGTTTAAAACCACTGCCCTTTGTCCTACCATTTTTAAAAATTCTGTTCTCATCTCTATTATACAACCCTCCTAAGGACTGAAGGGCTTCTAAAAGGTCTTCCCCAAGATTTCTCCAGACTGAATAACCCCAACTCTCTCAGGGTTTCTTCACAGGAAAGATGCTTCAGCCTCCCTACCTGTTTTGTGTCCCTCCCCTGGACACACTCCAACAGGTCTATGTCTTTCTTTTATTGAGTTCATAAGCAATTTAAGGATTAGATTTGGAGTTTATTTGCTTCAGAATATTTTTCCAGTAAAAGTGCTGTATTGTAATTCAAAGCTGAGACAAGATTGACATAGAAGTCTATTGATAAAATCGCATTAGAGTTCTAAGTAAGGATAAGTAAAAAAAACAAACTATATGGGCATTCCTGAACAGGAAAAGAACCTTAGCTTATAGGAAAATAGTGTATTTTGTAGCAGTTGAAAAGTTTTAGTATTGCTTATTAAGAAGCAAGCTTATTTAAGTAAGATGTTTTGGTCATAATTCAGATAAAGTAAGTCTTCATACTATGATAGCTCATTAACTATTGCTATCAAATGAAGCACAACACTCAGAAATATACTTGCTGACTACGCAGTTTGTATGACAATGCTTAGCATGTTTTCATCCAGGAAGTTTGTTCTGAAAAGATCTTTTGTTACCTGTTTGCACATCTATTTCCTCTTAAAATATTTATTCTGCAATAATGCAAATTCACTTGACAACTTAGATGACATGATATTCTGATACTTGTTTCACGTGACAAAAAAAAAATAATTTCTAGTCTAGGCACTGGCTGACTGAGCTGCAGGTTTGTATCCCAGTGATTCTAAACAACACATTTGAGACGAGTCATATGTTCAAGGGCTTGCATTTTTCTTCCTGACACCTTGCAGTAACACCTACTGAAAAAAAAATTACATTATGTAGTTCATCTTGTGAGAACTAAACACTTTTTTTCATAAAAAGCATGAATAAAAAAAAAGGTATAACCGAAAATAAAATTCATCATGCCTCTTCATAGTTATAGTAAGTTTTACCCAAGGCCTCAACCTTTCTTTGAGGATCTTATAATATTTTTCTTGAATATGGATTAACACAACTGATATAATAGTCAAAATTACTGTACATGTTGGTGCTGTGTTGTTCAGGAAAAAGTAACTAATATATTGTGGAAAAATGCATAAATAATAGTATAATAAAAGAGAGGACATCAGTTTAAAAGATACTGTGATATATTGTCAAATAATTTTTGTATAACTTTGAGCTGGTTAAAACGGTTTTACTTCATCCTGTTGTGCAGAATCAGTTTGTATGCTACATGTGCTGAAAGACAGAAAAATATAGCTGGAATTAAGGAATATGGAATTTTCTTAAAGTCTTTTGGCATTTCAGACATGATTGTAGCTTTTAACTTAAGAGGAAAGTGGGTATATATTGAGTACTTCTGGTAGCTAATTTTACAGTAGGATTGACAAAGCTACTCCTATAACTTGAAATACATAACACAGCAGTAGATGTGAATGCTGGATTTCAATTTACTTTTAAATACTTCAAAATATAAAAATGCGCAATAATCAGTTAGAAAACACAACATAAATATCTAGAAGATACTTTTATCTCTTTGAAGAGACTCTAAAAATGCTGTATGATTAAAAATATGTGTAATTATAAATATATATTTCATATAAAGATAAATTATTATTAATTATTTAATATTAAGTACGGTTAATACAATTTTACCTGATTATTGTTTTACTCTTAGATTTTTCCCATCACTATAGCATACAGAAATCTGGTTAGTTTCATGACACGGTTTGTTTCTTCAGTGATTTAGGCATCTAGGTGATCACAATTTTCATTACCAAAGTGGTCTGTTGGGATACATGAAAAAGACAGTCAGTACAATGTATAAGCTGAACATGCCCTCAGTCTGTACAAATAAACTGCACAGAAAATGTCAGACTTCTTTCACTGAGCTCAGAACCATCCCATAAGTAAAGCAAGGGTTGAAAGGCATTACAGTCACCTACTTGCTACCCTCATGTCTAATAAAATCACTTTCTTCCAGAAATCACATCAGACCAAGCTATAATCACCTACTCTCTAACACCAGCTCTTTATAACTCACACAGTATTCATCTCCTAAAGAATAAAGCATACTTTACTGTGCCATTTTTTCTGATTAAGATGGTACATTTTCAGCTACCTTCAGGGTTGCTATAAACTCTGCATTACAGCTTAGAAGAAAATATTGGAAAGAAGTAGCGTGTATATATTCTTTCTCCAAAGAGAGGAAATTCAACCTCCTTCCAAAAATATTTACTTAGCAACAGCTAAGTAAAAAGAAGAAATCTGTGGGAAACAGAGAAAGCAGATTAATTTTCTGCATTTTACCATATAACATAGAACACCGCAGTGGCCTTAATAAAAAAATTAAACTTTAAAAATGCATTTAAGTATATAATATTTCTTTGCTAAAGGTAAAAATATTTTAAGATAAGATCATCCAGAATTATTCAACCTACTCACCATGGTTTTCAACATCTCCTTCTTCATGACTAATATGCTGCATCACACCTGAAATCAGTTCACCATTCAGCACATCTTTTATTCTTTTCCATAACCTTCGCACTTGTTGAGGATGGGCAGCAGAGTAAATATATAACAGGTGAGTGAAGATAATAAAATCATTCTTTCTTCCAATGGTCTGTACATCATAATTTTTGCTGATAACTTGCAATGTCTGACCTTTTAAACTGACAGGATGTTCACCACTGAAGCTTTATAAAGATGGCTATCTCATCTCAGAAAAATGGAAGCCAGGCATTCAAGACTGACTTGTATTTGTGTCTGATCCAAACTGTCATTTTTGCTCTGTTAGTGTCTGTTATCAAGTCAGGACAAGCAGTTATTCTGTAGGCTAGTTCATGTAACCTTGAATTTTTCAGAAAGTCCTTGAGAGTTAATTCAGTGGGTTTATGCAACTACAGTTCATGTATATTAGTGAGTTATACAGAATCTTGGCAGCTAGAACTTGTAATAAACATTTAACTTACAATTCATATAGTCATTTTAGCTTTGCAAAATGCTTCGTGTATCCATCTATTTCCACTGATTTATTATAATCCCTGTTTAGCTCAACTTACATTTATGGGGAATCCTTCATGGCTTAGAAACCAAGGCAAAGATATGAACAGTTCTTCATTCAGCAGGAATTCTGTTAAGATTTTGAACTGGATTTTAGTCCAGAAATTTAATAAATGGACAATCCTTCTCCTCTCCAAATCAAATCAAAACAAACAAAATGGTGCATCAACACCCCTTTACAAGTGACGAAATATATATGGCATAGACCAAGGAACTCACTGTATTATTGAAAAAAGAAGAAATTAGTTCATTGATACTGATATGAGATGCCAAACTACAAAATATTTCTGAGTAGCAAAAGTATCACATACTGCTTTATACATTTGCATAAGTCACTACAAAGGGAATAACTAAATAAAAAGTCAAAATCAATCTAGAGTTCAGAATTTGCAGGGAAATAACTCACATTAGAGATGAAGGATCAGTCTCTGAACAGTTTTAATTTGGATAGCAGAAATATTGTACTTTTAAAAATTCTTTTTCATACAGATTTTATCTTTTTTTTTTCCCAATGTCTGCCTGTAATTTCAGCACTGATCATCCATTTCTGCTATGGTAGGCAAAGTGTTCCTAAAAATTCTTGTAGATGGTGGTAGGAATTTGAAGCCACCTTGTGAAAGTATGCAACCAGACAAAAAGGGATTTCAAAATATACATAGGATATTTCAATCTCAAAAGCACATCACCTTCAAGGGTTTGAGTTTAGAAAAATATTTCTTCCCAAAAAATTGTGATTCACAACTAAATAAAACCACAGCAAGAGTTCAGACAACTTCGATTTAATTTCTTTTGCTCTGCTCAGAAATTGCTGAGAAATACAGAGATTACCTACAGCATTAGGAAAAAGAATAAATTTGTGTGGCTATTGTCCAACTACATGTTAAAAAAATCCCTTGGGTGTGATAATCAGTGACAGGGTGAAAACACTAAAGTCCATTTTGCTGCTACTTTTTATATACCTTGCACAACAGTACACAAAAACATTGCTGGCTTTGAGACACTAAAATTCACATTCACGTTGCTATTCACTTTGTGCCAGACTTCTCTCCTATAAGCTTTTAAATATTTCAGGATATTGATGAGCTAAAAGAAATACAAGGATATTGGGGCTGGAAGCTCAGAGGTTTCATGAGAAGGACAACAGTGATTTAGTGCAGTGGACCTTTTCAGCAAATGGTGGGCTATTTCTTCATGAAGAGAAATTCTGGTAAGGAAGGACTTGAAGCAGAGCATGCTAATACATTACCGGGAATATTGAAAATTTTGGAAATATATTAATCTTGCTGATTTCTGATTTTCCTGGAAAAAACATGTAAAAGATGCTTTATAGGACTTCAGGATCTTTTTTGAGGAAAATTAGATGCAGTTAGATACGTTTTCTTTATTGTTTGTAAAGGGAAATTTCTGATACATTAAACAGTATTTACAATAGAGAAAGCTTTGAAGCACTTTGGTGTGGGAAACAATTAGAACTGAGCAAAAACTTATTCAATAATAGCAATAAATAAAGAAATTTTTCCCATTCATTTTTTAAGGAAAGATTTTCTAGCAGTGGATTTCATATTGTTTTAACTTATTTAATATATAGAAGTATTCTTATGTTGCTTTAATGAACAATTCATTTCTTCCAGGTAAAATGCAAATGGAAGTATGTGAACGTGTACATTAACTTGTTATGACTGTGTTGAGCAATTAATGATGTTCACAAGATTTAAGTGAAGATTTTCTTAGTTCTTGGTTAATTAATTAAGATTGCTTTTAACAAACAATGTATGTTCTATTCATAACTGTTTAGAAAGATGAATTCACGTTCTGGTTTCCTTGTTGAACAGAATGCCCCTGCAATAAAGAGCATATCTGCACAAGCAGAAGAACAGAGATCTAATTTAACTATAATGTAACTACCTGTTTAGAATTAGAAACTTTCTTCTGTATGGAAAGTTCTGCTGGTTCTCCCACAACACATAGTCTAGTTTGGGAAAATAAAATGGAGAAAGTATGGTTTTCCTGAATGTGATACTCTGGAGTCTCCTGTCTATGGTACTCTCAGAGTGAAAAATTAAGAGATGCACATTTGCGTATAACAGCATTTTCCAAATATCACAGCTCATTCTTTCTAAAACAATGGATTGTTATATTTCTCAGTCGTGTCACATATTCAAATATCTTAGAGACTGAGATCCCTGAGTCCCATTTCCAGGCGTGATCAATGGTTGGAGCTTAAAGAATTATATTATTATTTTATCTAAAGATGCAGACCCAAGGCTGAGCTATTGAACTGATTGTTAGGGATTTTAAGTAGAACCATTAGTGAAGGACTACATGTTCTGTTGACTACACCTGAGGGGCTTTTGGTAAGTGACTAAATCAGTAAATGAGTTCTCATTAAACATAACAAGCAGCAAGTGCTGGGAATGAATCAGGTAAAAATAGGCTGGCTATTCTATTTCAGCTAATTGCTCTCCTGACAAACTGTTTATGTCTTGAAAGCTATTGCTGTAGCTCTAGCAAAAAGGTATCAAAGGAATATTCAGTCCTTGAGTGCTATACATCAATCCCACTGTGAATTTTAGCATGTGAAATTTCTTCCTTTGTAACCTATATAGATTGTACATCTTATTTCTTCTAAAAATACTTCTGAGAGTAGTGAGATGAAGAGTCACTCTTACCAGTATGCACTTGCTGTAAAAGTGGAGATGTATCCTATTGGGATTTCCTGTGTTCTGGGACTCCTCTATCTAATCAAAACATTTTAATTTATAATGTATCTCAATCGTGCTTTTTTCTTAGAATGCTTTCAGTCTAATAAAATATTCTATTTCCTATATTTTTTTCTCTACAGTAGAAAGGTTAGGCACAGAAATAAATAACCTACTTTGATTTCTTTCTCCACTATCTCTGTGAATGTAGCAGACTACAATAATGCTGTTGTATTTGTTTATGTTTTATCAGTTTCTCAGTGGTAATTACTTATTGCAGTCTGACGAACTGCAGGCTTTTCTTACTATGTCTCATTTACAATTGTAGTTATTTACATGTTTACCAGTCAGTTAATAATAGACTATTTAAATATTTATATCTATTCCATGGTGGTGTAATGCATACAGAAGATTCACAAATCACTTTAAGCTTCTTCTGATTATAATTCTTAAAAAAAAAAAAAAGCCAAATGATATCATAATTCAGTCTGACATGTCCAAATACAAAATAATTTAGCTTGGTTTGAAATAGGTAAATATGGCAAATGAAAAGAAGTGTTGGAAAATATGGCTTTAGCACCAGGTTAGGATGAAAGAATAAAATCAGAAAAATAGTTGTCCAATAATTCTTAAAAATGTTTGCATCCATGCACATGCTTTCCCACTTTGAAGTCAGATCCCCAATGCATCTAAATGCTTTTCTAAGTGGCTTTGGTCTGATTCTGTTTCTCAGAAGTAAATGGTATGTACAAATACTAGCTTGTTAAAGAGAAATGCATTCTGCTTTCTTGACCCTTGCTGTCAATAAAAATTTAAACCAATTTCTTTTATATATATATATGTGTATGTATATATATATATAACAGTATTGTTTATATATCTTTAGCATATTTCTCAAACAGAATTTTCCTCTTTAAAATAAGCAAGGAAAGGAAAAGTGAGTTGCTTTACTCTGGCAAATATTTTAATTTTTACTTGTACTTATTTTTACAGCTGTTGTTCCTTTCTACTTTAATATGTCTTTAGATGATCTTTACTATTGNTATGTCTTTAGATGATCTTTACCATTGTTTTTGATGATTTAGCATCCTATAGCTGTGCCAACTCAAAATTATATCGCCAATGACTATTTTTGTAAAGTGTACAAATGTAAAAAGACGCAAATTTCTTGATATGAAATCTTTGTAGCTACATAATCCCTTATGCATCAATTAGCTGGTAACAGTATCTAAAGCTTCCTTTTATTTAGTATTGTATTCTGCTTCTTTTACCCTTTTTATTCTTTGTCTTTCATGTTTAATACAAAGAGTCTTCTTTCCATTATAATATAATAGTTATAAAAAACTATTATATTAGAACTTTATAGAACTAAAAATATTATATTAAAACTATTATAATATTAGTTTTCATAAAGCTAAAGTAATACAATAGTTTTGGGGTTTTTAAAAAAATCACAGATTATAAAGTCTGATGGGAAATTCCTGATCATTTTGTATGATCTTTTATTCTAGCTTGGTCACAGACATCCTACAAGTTAATTCATGTTTGAAAGAAAGCATGCATACAAACACAAACACATACACACACATATGTACTCATAATACAAATATAAAATTTTTTGTTGTAAGTACTACTTCATCCTTCTGAGACTTTTTATCATATCAAAATTATTTATATGATCTATTTGTAATCTGAATTTTCTAGTCTCAACTTCCAATCACTTAATTATTTCACAGGTTTTTCAGACATCCTGATGAGCTCCCTATTATCTAGTAGATATTACTTAGTGTTCTAAGGTAAACTGAAAAAAATCAACTAAAATAAAAAAAGGAAATCATTCATAGCAATGTAAAATAAATATCAGACATATTTTAATAATTCTCTAAAAGAAGTTACTATGGAATGACAAACTTTACAATAAAAAAGGGAAAAGACTGGAGGAAAATTATAAGTTGAGTATCTCAACTCAACCAATTGCTTTTATTTAATATTATAAAATATGACCTTGGAAAGAAAACGTAGTGCTGTCATCACGTAAGTTTCTGATGACTGAAAGACTGAAATAATTTTATTCATAAAGTATTAGTGAAGTATCATAAATAAGAAAATAATGACAGATATATAGAAAAATTAGGCTTTACAGGATGAAGTATTGAGTCATGTAGTTAGGGATTAAAAATTATAAAGGTCTTTTTAGAAAGAGAAAGTTCATTGCCAGAAATACTAGAGGAAATTAAATTTCCGAGTGGAATGTCTTTCTCTGCTAATGGTAACGTGGCCATGAAATAAATAAATGAAATCTATCAATTAAGATAGCTACAGCTGACATAGCAGAATATTTTTGTTACTACACAAACCCTTATAAGACTTCATTAAGAATACCATATATAATTTCAGACTTCAGTGGTCAAGAGAAGTGGACGCAAATGAATAGAGTTTCAGAGAAAATCTGTAGGATGAAATGCATATCTAAGAACATGTGAAAGAAGATACCTAAATGGCTTTGAATTATTTTTGTTAGTAACGTGAACACATTTTGTCCATAAATATACAAATAACAGGATTAAAATCAGTGAAGATCTAAAAGTAGGAATTAATAAGGTCATGAATGTATGTAGACTGAAAAACAGAAGTGACTTTCTTGCCATTAAGACATGAGGTTTTTGAATGGCATCAAATTAAAAAATACACCCTACTAGTTCTGTGACAGAACCTGGTAAATTTATGCAAGTTAACAGAATTGTCAAGGTTATATGTTAAAGTTATAACCTTGATAAGGTTAAATGTATGATAACCCAACTTTTAATTGTAATCATAATATTTACTTTAAATATTGTGAAATATCTTCTTGAAAAACTTCACTCAGGATTGAGTAGCTACTCTTTACAGGAATGTTATTTTATTTGTGTGGGAGCACACTGATGTGGGAGCACAATGTTTTTGTGATGCAGCAGTAAAAAGTTACTGTTTGTCATTCATTTTTCTTCTAGTTGATGTGACCCTTTAAAATGATGAAATGCCTAGTATGTCCTGTTTTCTGGTACAATATGGGCCCAAGAAGCCAATACTACATCACTTTATACTTGATTCCCTTTAATCTGATATCCGAGACACTTGAAGTCAGGGACTTAGAAAGGACTAATTAAGGTTGCCTCATGTAGACAGCCAGGGCAAATACTTGAGTTAGTCTCTGCATCTCTTTAGGCCTACTGGCCATAGAAACTGCCTTTGAATAGTGAGATTCCCTCTGCACATAACCTCTTAGGTCCTCAGAATGTCTCCTAACAAGGTTATAATCAGCAATTTGAGCATCAGCCAAGCCTGCTCATCAGATTCAAGCAATACTGGACAGATGAAATGTGTACGCATTAATTAGTAATTTATAATTACTATAATTTATTACTCAGGCTTCTGGAAATGCGCTCTTATTTGAATATGGTTCTTCCAACTGGTATCATGTACTTTTAGAAATAAAATTGTAATATTTAACTATTCTTCCATACATTCATGGAGAAATTCATTACTGATAAACTTCAAGCTCCTGAGTGATGAAGGGCCCAAGATGCCTATGAATATAGCTATACAAATTAAATTGAATCAGAAAAAGAAAGGTCATAGTGTGATTTTTTTTATTAACTACTTTTAGGTTTCCCTTTCCTCTAAGCCCTTCTAGAGATCAGTTTTACAAAGATTTCAGCACAGTCTGGGCGTTCAGGGAACCTGGTCACACCTTCCATCAAGAGTATTGAATTGATATTGTTGGAAGATACAAATTAGTTAGAAAGACCAGGACGTAGAGAAAAATACTGTCAAAATAGATTTTTATCAAATTACACAAAATTTCTTTCATACTTTCACAAACTTTCCTGTTATTAAATGTCTTTAGAACTCCATAGTGAAGCACCGCTAATGTTTGAACTTTTTGGTTCTCCTTTACTTTCTCAATAGTGATACACATGAACACCTTGCTAAAGTCAAAGCACATGCACAGTCCTCACTGTACTTTTTCACACTCACTAACCTTCTACACATTTAAAATTCTTCTGCTGTATTTAATTTTCATATCTGAATTTATAGTTAATCTGAGTTTCTTTCCCTTAGGGTTTACAATTAATTTACATTTAGAAACTTTGTAAAAAGTGCTTTCTGGAAATTGCATTTCCATTAGAAAAGCTGCAATTGTATTCAGCATGATGGCTCCATTCAGTCTTCAAGGTTACAGTACTTTCAAAATTAATCAATAGGCACTTGATTCCTAGATGAAGGTTAAAATGATTTTCTGGCAGCCCTGACATAAAATGTTTGGCAATTCAGTTACTGAAAATTGGTCTGGATTTTTATAAGTAATTAGACAACAGATAGATCTCTAGGAGCAGATCATTCTTTGGGAAATTTCAATGTCTCTATTTGAACATGGATGTTAGGGGATCGGGATTTTCTGTGAACATTTCCTTTAAACCTATGTACCCAAATCACTTTTGTGGAAATACAAAAGTAATGGCCCAGTTTCTCATGACATAAGTAGTTGCATCTCCTGAAGATCTCACTCATTTCAGTAAGTGATAGAATGCTAGTTGAGAGTTGAAACCAACTAGACCCGAATGAAAATGAAATCTGAAAAAAGATGTTTATTATTTCATATTGTATTATTTTAATAAAGTGTGGTGGGAATAGAGGACAGATTTCAACATCTTCTTGCTACTTTCAAGTGCAAACAGGGACATGTGTCTCAAGAAATGTTACTGACTTGTGTTTGGAATAATATGTTAAACTGTGAGAACATAAGACACCTTAAGGTGTAGAAACTGTACATATCCCCACTCATTCAAAATCTTAAAGAAAAATATGTGAAGCTGTTAAGGACCACAGTTTCTTGCCAGCAATCCAACTTTTTGGCACTAAAGGATTGAGATAGGGTTTATATTCTCAGTATTAAACTGAGTACCAAGAGGAATATGTAAAGAAGACATTTTTAATTCTAAAAGTAAGACTTTGAAAACCTGCTAGAGCTTAAAAATTGGTTGAAAATATTACCATCCTCATCTCTTTGAACATGGGAAATGGAAATTTTAATATGAATCACACATCATGAGAAGTAAAGTTGAATATTTATGACAGACAATCAACTGCATCTGAGCACTCTAGTTTGTTTTACAGGTACTGCAAAAACCCTGACCTTTTTAAAGACATGAGGAATGTAACTAAAAGTGCTCCTTTAAGATAAAGGAAGTAGAGGATGAATATTATAAATCAAAATGTACCAAAATATTACTAAATAGTGATTAGTAACCAGCAAAGAAATTTTTTTAGCTAAGGGCAATGACTATATGGCAAAATAATTTGAGAGGCTCTGTGGTGATTTAGAAAAAACATCAGGTTCAGAAATTATAGTTTGCAGGTATCGGGGCAGAAAGTCAATAATGAACTTGAAGATTTCAATCCCATTAGTTTAGGAAAGTATTTCTGATAATCCCCAAATGACATTTCATTAGAGAAATTGTTCATTATGGAAATCTACTAGAAAATCCAGGAACTGCAGGAGCTTGCCTGCCAGATGACTCAACTGGCATTTGATCCAGTTCATCAATAGATTTTGTAAAAAGACAAAAGGGACATGTTACTTACCTTGAAGTCAGGCAGCAAAACTTACATAATTTCCAAGTCAGTGTGTGCTATTTGTTGAAGAGTGATCTGTGTGAGCAGAGTGTTGAAAATCCATATGTTTTGCTGCCTGTCTGCCCAACTGTCAGTCACTGCATGGAACATGAGACCTTTCTGGACGACAGCACAAGTAAGAATTGTTTGCAAGTTTTCGGTGTCACGACTTCACTTTAAAAATTTATAAAACAGAATTCTGCAGACTAAAAGTGAGCAGTCTTGATCCTACTAATGTCTGAGCATGAATCTGTCCATTTGGATAAGTATCCAAAAATATATATATCTGTAACAATATATATGTATATATCTTTTAATATGGTTGTGATATGTTGAGCAAATACTGTCACAGAAATATCCATAATTATGAGTCTGAGTTCCTGATGTAGTTCTAGAATGAAGAATGTGTGTGACATACTTTTCTTTCTAGCTTGTATTTTCCTTTTTATACTACGCATTGAGTTTCATCTGCCATTTAGGTAGGCACAGATCATGTTATCTCTGTTCAAGTGTCATTATCTCCATCCACAAGTACACTTTTTTCTTTCTTTCTTTCTTTCTTTCTTTCTTTCTTTCTTTCTTTCTTTCTTTCTTTCTTTCTTTCGAATAAAATAAACAAAAAAATTCAATATTCTTATAACATGGAATTAAAAGGCAGCATTCTGTTTAAAGTCAGATTACTTGCAAGAGAAATAAGGCAAATTATTTCATTAACTTCCCCTTCGGCATGTGAAAGTGGTTCTATACTTAATATCCCTGCTTTATATTTAAGCTATTCACCAAAATTATGTGATTTCTATATGCTGGCAGATTCTACCACAAGTATAGAAATCTCATTATATATTTCAGAAAAGTTGCCTGCATAAACTGGTATGGATAAAGAAGAAATATTATTAAGCTTGACTTCCATGAAGCTAATAAGGTTTTTATATATTTTTTTTCTATTTACTTGGTCCTTTTTTTTCCTGTGGTGAATGTACTCTCATCCCTACAAAAAAATTAGACTAGAAAGAGAGTTGAATTAAGACAGGTAAATGATAACGAGTCTTAACAAAGTAATTGTTTTTCTTTCAATCCCAATGAGTTATAGTAAAGAGTGTGTGGAACATTGCATGGTGGATGGTACATGCAGAAATAAAATGAAGAGCACAGTGGATTGTTTCAGCCCATTTTTTATGATGAGACAGTACCACTAGGCAACAGAAAGAAAGCTGGCATAGCTGCTGGTGCAGAAGATTAAGAAATTTAAAGATGAATGTATTATATGCTGAATAACATTCATTTAAACACTAGTTCAAAAATAAAGAACAGATGGTATGGTTTTTGATTTAAAACTTGTCAGAGTATTTAAAGGGATTTTTTAAATTCTTTTTAGGAGATTCCATAAAGACTAAGGTAGAAATTAAGTCAGCCAGAAAAGCAGAGATGATGTACAATAAGACTATAGATGGATAGAAAAAGATTTTAAACATTATAACAGATGGAACAGTCCAATGAATATAAATATAAAAAAAAATTATGACTTTGATGGGTCTTTATCACACAAGGCCACGTTCATGATAAATTATAAGCTATAAAAAGGATTTCTACAGTCAAAAGACAAGCCTGTTTGTATCATTAGTGAATGATGAACAACAGAGACTCAAACCCCAAATCTCAGTATGAAGAATAATGACAACTTTGATAAGTCCATTACATAGGCTTTCCTATAAATATATTTCACTTTGTAAAATATGTAGAATTAAAAATACGAAGATTTTTCTTTGAAATCCCACAAGAAAGCCTTTATGTGATTAAAATTTAGTGGTTTGCTGTAATAATTTTGAAATGGAAGAATGAAACTACTTAAAACTGAGAAAAGAGTAGATCACAGGCTTAATTAAAACAAATCAGAGTGAAAAGGAGTTCAACATTAATTTATTCTAGAGTGTGCTTATCAACACTTCATGACTAATGTATTATTATTATTTCAGTGAATATATTACACATTTTATACATAGTATATCCTCTCATTACACATTAACTTAATACAGGAATCCTCCAAAATTTTCTGCCTCAGTATCCATTTCTACAGATGTAAAGAACCATTAAGGGCAACTATCAAAAGACTGCTTTACATTTGCTAAAAAATCTCTCCCTAATAAGATTTTTTCCTTTTAATCAGATATTACCAAGTAACTCAATTTACAAGGGACAGCATATACTGCAAGAGCAGTCCATGTCACATCCAAGTGACTCACTAAACAGAATATCTGTCATAAGTTTCTTGGAATGAAACAGAGAAACATCCTCTAAAGAGATAAAAGTTGAGCCTTGTTTCTAATCTGGACATGAGAAAATAACAGTAAGGGATAATGCCAAATTAAGAGGAATGATAACTGTAATTTACAGATGATAATCTGATTACACAGTGTCTGCTTAAACTGCCATGAGAAAGTGAGGCTGACACGCATGTGGATCATGCACACTCACCCTTCCCGTCTGCCCTTGCCTTATGCCAGGTTTGACTGTACTCCCACAGCAGCCCAACTGCTAAAACAGATTTTCCCAATCCTGACAGTTTTGGTGCAGTGTCATTGGACTGCTTACTTTATAAGAGGTCCTTTTCAAATGGCAAAGGAGTAAAATGACATGTTGTCTTATTCTGGTAAAAAACATGGCTAAATTACATGTCACCAGATGTAGAATCATTGCTCTTTCATGAAACTGCAGAGAGTGAAGTGTTACACACAGTGAAAATGGTGTTCACCAGCACAGACCTTTATACCTGAATATTTGCTAAGTCTATGCTAATCAACCCAGGCTCACTATGCAGTCAAAGGAGAAAAATAAGGGTGGTTCCTCTCACTTTGAATTGCTTATTAATCTCCAGAGACCATAGCTGTGGCAGTATGCTTGTTGTAGCACACATAACACTGGTTAAAACTTCTGTTTAATCCAAAACACCTGCTTCATCTGGGAGAAATCAGAGTTTTCAGTGAGATAGCATTTTAATAAAAATATCATATTAGTGTGTGAAAAAAATCCAATCTTTTCATGATAAAAAAGAAAATTAAAATTGAAATGTACCATATACTTTCTAGATGTATAAATTATGGCCTCATGTAAGACAGGCTCTTACGAGTTGCAGATCCCTGGGGAATTGTCCTAGTTTTACTTACAAAAATAGTTTTAGATTAATTTTGATTACAGCTTTTAGATTTTAAATATAAGATTAGTGAGCTAGTATAGTATGGATTTTAATTAAAGTATACTTTGTCTAAAGAATTTTTCATTCATTTGTACAGCCTGGCAAAATCCAAAATAATTGCAAGAAGTTACTCTGGATTCTTTGAAATAAAGGAGAGAATGAATTGTCCTTCTATCTTGATAAATTTAGGAAGCTGCTGTCAATGGCTTGTGTGCCCTCTGGCCCCATGAGCTGGACAGCAGCCACATCTCTACAATCCTGAGCTCCAAAGATGGATTCTGTTGTGCTGTGCTCCAAGACACATGCTTATAAATAAGAGACACTGAAGCTGGCACACTGAAGTTTTGAAGTTCTGAATAGGGCTTGGTAAATACTCAGGGACACCATGGTGCCCAATTAACCTTTGGAGACCCAGAAATTCTAGGGTGTTTCCATTGCCTACTCAGACCCAAAGACTTCTGTTTTCTGTGATGTCCTGCCTGCCATGTGACTATTATGAGTCTTGATTGAGTGAATTCACAGATTGCTTGAATCCCAATTTGCCTGAGATAGGATATTCCTCAAGCAATAAAACCCACAAATATTACCATTCTTTTTGTGTGTGTGATAAAATCAGACATGATATTAGACTTTTTTAAAGTTTTAATTATAGGAATGTTGTTTAAAAATATATACTTTTAGGATTTTAATTTTTTAATGTATTTTATTCTTTGATATGGAATAAAAATTCTTGATTGTTTAATTTTTATGAAAGCAGAAAGCTGTAGCTGATAAAGTATATGAATTTACTGAATAAAATATAAAAGACAACACAAAATATAAAATACATTGACCAGTTCACAATATAGCCATAATATGTTTTAAAATACTATGCAAACTTTTAGAATATACTTTCTAGTTGCATGCATAATAAGAAATATAACATAATGCATCTCATTTGCTCATCTTTCCCCCAAGAGCTCATCTGTAACATTTAAAGAGAAAAGTGAGATTATAAAAAATAAAAAAAGGTTTTCACAAATCTAATTGAAACTTTTCATTAGGGTGATGTTATTTTTAGACTGTCTCAAGGCTTCATAATTGAACCTTTACAGTTGTACAAACAAATAGAAGACCGGTAAGAACCTGAAATTCATTATGTTTACTAATGAAGTCAGCCTGGAAACCTCTTCATTGAATATTGCAATTTGATTGCCATCATATTCTGATTGGACTCTTGATTTACATTTTAATGAGTGTATATTATTTCAAATGCAAACCAGGGTGTTATCAGGGGTATTTCTGACAAGATTAAATGAAAGACATCTTATGTTCTGTTTTATAAAAATATAAAAAGTGTAAGGCAGAAACATTTCAATTTATTGGAAGAAGGTTGTAATAACTGTTACTAATTAATTAATTTTAGATTCCTGTTAAAGAATGTATTTTAAGCTCCTTATTGAGAAATTAATTTTTCAAGATTATTGTTTTTACAGTGGACACCCAAATAGCTGCCTAGACTTCTTTGTTCTCATTGGCCTTGAGATATTTATTGTTTATGAAAAAGAAGATATATTACAGACAGAGAAAGAAATTTTAAAAATAATTTTGTCTCTAATATTTTTGTCCCTAATAATTTTGTTTACTCCAGATTAATTTTCAATTTATTACATTATTTATTTAATTATTATTTATTTTCTGTGTATTTTACTTAGCCTCTTATTAATTTTATTAATGTATTTTAAAATAATATTTGGATCTTTGCTACAGTTTTACACAGTGTAGCAAATTTTAAATCTAAAAGTAATAGGGTTTCTTCTAAATTCATTCATCATCACATTGAAACATGGAAATAATTACTTTATGTCCCTTTGCCTATTCTTAATTCTATCCCTGGATAGCATAGCTGTGAGGAAAGACTGGTAGATAAACATGCTGTTGGAGTAAATACAGAAAACTGTTGAGTTGATTGGAGCTTTCCTATATTGAAATAAAATTTAAAACCTCCTAACAACCAACCAAGCAAAACCCAAACACACATAAGCATAAAGCTAACAGAAGTCAGATCTCTTTTCAGCACAACCGTAGGAAGTTGTCCTGAACTAGGGCCATTAAGCCAAACACTCCAGCAACTTGGCTGCTCCTATTAAATGGCTGGAACTCCACTGCAGTTAGTGAAGCTGCACTGCACTGGACTATTTCCAGTTTGTAACAATCATAAAAATTGGCTCTGAATTGCTCATGTATTGTTCAGTGCTCCTGAAAATGAGAGAGGAGAGGCATATAGGACAGGAGGAAATGTTATTTGCACACCAAAGGGTTATTACTCTTATTATATTTTGGTTTTTTGTTTCTGTTTCAGGCTTTTATACAGTTTGTTTTAAAAAAAAAGCCAGGAAGTGAATTCATAACTTTCCAAGGAGTTGTGGAATCATCTGTTTGGATTTATCTGTTCCAGTTTTCATTTTTTGTTTGTATAATTTACATGGGTTTAACTTATTACCTACTGGACAATTTCTGTTTTTCTGCATAAACTAATTCATGTAAATCTGCTCAGATTCTTCAGATCAAGCTGATGACCACTATAAAAGTATATAAGTATATACTAATATAGTATATACTATATACTATATATATAGTAAAAGTATATACTAGTACATATATATACTATATATACTATATATATATACAAAAGCATATACTAGTCAGCATTTTATGGAAGTGCTTCAGATTTTATGCTTCAAATTTCAGGTCCTTAAATTTATTATTATAGTCAATCATTCTCTACTGAAAGACTTTACTGAAAAGGAAAAGGTGAAGACATGTAAGGAAGACAAGATGGAGACATTGAGACCAGTGAAGAAAGAGCCAAATCCCAAATAAGAGGAGAATGAGGAAATACCTTAATCTTGGGCTAAAATTCTCTTGTAAGGCTATAGTAAAGATATAATTGATACATCAGGCACTTTTTCCTGTAATTCATTGAATGCAGTGGGGGAATGTAGTGTTCCAACCCTAGCCATGAGCAGAGGCACCCGTGTTGAAGCAAGCAGATGTTGAAGTGATGATGATCTGATGAGAAACTTGAGCAGAAGGAAATGAGAGATGAAAAACCTTGCCCTAAAGATAGAAGAAGACCTCTGTTCCCAGAGATGAAGATGATCTCAAAGATATATGAAAGTATCTTTTGCTTTTATACTAGAGCAGGTAATCCTTAAAATAGCAGCCCCATAAACTGAGATGACCCAAGGAAGTAGTTGTGGTAAGACTATCAAATGTGACTTCATGATTGCAGATTTCCAGAGAGTGGCAAAAGAACGGTTTCTTGTAGAAAAGTCCCCATGGCATGGCAAGAGAGATTCCTCTCCCCAAGCGAACTGAAGGAAGATTATTTTAAAGATGGTAAACTGTCTAAAAATATCAGGTTTTGTCTCTTTATGTTGTCAGTGGGAAAGAGGAGTTGAGGAAAAGAGAAGTATTCTGAAAGGTTATTCTGATTTTTACTATTCTTTTTTTAGTTCTGTTGATAAGGCTTTCTTTATACCCTTCAAAGTTTTGAGCCTGCTTTGAGCCCTCCTTGTAATCCTTATCTCACAGAAAAAAATGAGTAAATATTTTTAATGGGTGCACTGGCATTTGGCCAGCACTCAACCCACTACATTAGTTGGTGCCATGCCTCAGATTAGCAAAACCACTACATCCTGTTACTTAGCTTGTCTTGCCTCTCTGTCTCTCTGTCTCCCCTCCTTCACCCCCAACCTGCCCTGTCCAATTTTTTCTATCCCTCTAAATTTACTGTTAAATAAAATCGGTATTATTGGCTTTGGCCTGTGGTCATTTACACCTTAATTTGGACAGAGGCATACTTTATAAATGGATCATAACAACCTCCTCCTGCAAGAGATTTTGGGAAGCATTGACGCAGTTGGATTTTGTTTTCGGGATTATGGTTTTGGGGAGTTAAAGGATAGCCAGTCTTGGAGTAGGTACACCAGCAATTAACAATCCCCAAAGTGTTGGAATGTAGACTTCAATTTTGCTGAAAACTTAACAGCAAAAAACCTTTTGCAATGGAACAACTTTGGCACTGTCTAAGTGTCTTGTTTGTCTGCTGATTCCTTGTACACGGGACTTTTTTTTCGATTCAGCATTATTCCAGCAATCTATCACTTTCTTTGCAATAGTCTGGCAAAGTCCACTCTAGATACCAGAAAAATAAAGAAAAATCCTTTTCACCACTTTTCCCACTTTTGAAAGGAAAATATTTTTTTTTCATTTCTCCTAAATTACTCTTAGACTTATTTTAATTTTAAAAGTTCCTGATACACGATGAGAGAATCAATGTTTTAAATGCATTTCCAGAATGCTGGCTTTTTATCCCTGGAAAATACAGAGCTTTGTTTTATCTTCACTTGTTCAGGTAAGAGGTACATCTTGTTCTCAATTTTTTTTGGTGTTTCTGAGAAATACTGCAATCCAGCAAATAGAAAAATGAAAATTTGTGAGAAGTGATTCCATTAAATTGTGGATTTAGTTTGACTCAGAACATGGATCAAAACATAGACAGTTTTCATTGCTTCACTTCCCAATACAAAAACCTTACAACAGAGCAAAATATACCAAAAAAATAGGGAACTGCAAACATTTGGTTTTTGAGCCTATGTACAAGCATGATCAGGAGTGCTACAGAAACAAAGGGTGATTGCTTAGAGATTTTCTGTGCAGTAAGTCTAAAATAATCCCAGTAAGGGCACCCTTGATTATTCTGTCATTTGTCTATCATTTTCAAGTTAGATTTGACTTTAGCCATATCAGCTCCTTGCTTAAGGACAATGAATATTTTATTTTGTTTTGCCTGAAAATGTACCTTAGCTTTCATGTTCTTTGGAGCTATTACCTCCTTTATCACATATTTGTTGATTAGACTTGCATAAAATGCTACAATATGCCAGACAGAAACCATGACACTACTCACAAGTAGTTTCATAAAAATATAAAACAATTTTTCATTTTTCATAAAACAATTTTCCTTTTTAAAGAAGACATTTCACACATACAGCTTTAAATATTCAAAGATGCTCATTTATTCATGCATTCATCATTGTCCGGTGGACAAAATTTTTTGCAAATGTATTATCTTTTCTTCGGTTACAGAATTTTTCTATGAAAATTACCATATATTTTACTATTTTTCTGTTATCTGCAAATAATTTTCAAGTATTTACTAAAAGCTTTTGATTAAATCAAAGAAGAACAATGGTTCTATTCAGTTTTCTTCTTTTAAAACACAAATATTCATACTTAGTTAAGAGCTTAAGTCATGTGAGACTTTTTCTAATCCTTTACAGGGTGATATAAATGCTTAACATCTATCTATTTTAGAAAAGGAATGTCAGGAGAAAAAGGCAATTCTTGGATGAATAACAACATATGTTTCAATTGTGATTTTATTTTATTGGTATTCATTAAAAGTTTCATAAGTAACCAGCTGTTGTTTCAGTTCTCACAATTAACTCAGTCCTTGGTAACACAAGCCAAATGTTTTCACTGAGAAAGGGAATTTGTCAATACGTGTGGTACAATCATTGCATAATCAGTTTAAAAAATATATGTATACTAAGCCCTGGCAAAAAGGAAAGTCTTGCAAAAGAGGTAATTTTTATTGGTATCTTTATTGCTTGTCTATCCCAATCACAGCCTAACTTCTATGCCCAGGAGAGACACCTTCACTTATGACTTGGCACAGTGTGAGCTCAACAGATGGGCGGAAGTAGCCAAAAGCCAGTGCTCTATGTACATTTAGGGTGTTTGCCAATGACGGATTCTCAAACAGGAATTTTTAAACAGCTGTCAATCCTAAAGCTATAACCCTACGTTTAAACTGATACAACACTACTAATTCAGCTTTGAGATGTTTTTACTTCAAAAAATAGTAACTGCCAAAGTGTGCAAAGAAAGCTTTCATTTGGGTTTCATTTATGTTTTTATTCTGTGGGGCATATGAACTAAAACATGGAAACATGCATAAGACTTGAGCCTTTGGGCACTGTATCCTGCACATTGTCTCCTGTTTGATCCTGTGAAAATATCCCTTACTAAATGCAGCTGAAAGCTGAAGCCTCTGGGACATGTTTGGAAACCAGGCCAAGTAGAATGGTGTCATTTCCCCACAAATAGACATATTCATGCAGCAGACAAAGGCAGTTTAAATGTCACTGTCCGCTGAGGACATCAACCATTCTGAACTGTCACATTCAACAGGATCAACAGAGGTAAAATGCATGGATTATTCCAAATTTCCTGAAGATACTACAAAAAATCTGTCTATTCCTCCCAAATCCTTTTTGTCTTTAGAGTCAAAGGATTGTATACTGAGCTTGTTTGGTTCTGTCAAGAAGAGCTGGAGCTTTGTATTCCCTTTCAACATCTGTGATAAATATTTGATCTGCAACATTCTGGTTCTGGGGAATATCACCAACAGGGATGCTAAAAAAAAAAGTATTTTGATTGTAAACAGAGTGCTGTTAAGCATTTTCGAAAGCAGTAGAAGATGCTTTTCAGATGCTTTTCAGATGATTTTCTCCACAGAAGGTAATAAACGAATGTGATCAGAGAATGCTGTGACTTTAGTGTCCTGTATTCCCATCTTTTACTTTTCCAGTGCTTAGTGACACTTGTTCTATCACCTATTCTCTTTCTAATCTGATATAATCACTTATGAAATATTGCAATACTTTTAGTTATCATTTAAAGGAACTTGCTGAGAATTAACTCTCATTTATACATACTTTGAGATTCTAGCTGAAAAATGCTAATAGAATAGTGTACAGCATTTAATAAGTGAATACATACTTCTATTTTCCTGGAATGTTTGTCATAACAGTCTTTATCCATGAGAAATACTAAGTATATATAGGCCACCACCTATAAAGTAAAATAATGTCTGGGTGACACTAAGCTTTCAACACAGAACATTTGAATAAAAATTAAGAACGTTTGATAACCTGGAAGTTATTAATGCTGAATGTATATTTTACTATGTATTTTTAGTTCTGAGCAACAATTATTTTTCTACAAATGCCTTTCTACATTGTTTTAAATTTCTTTGAAAATCTTTGTAAGATGTCAGGTCTCTATGAAATAGCTAAAAGTAAGAAAGTGTTTAGAGACAAAAATTGAAATGCCATTTCTTTTGGGGTTTGGGAGGTGGTGGTGGTGTTATTTGTTTTTTTATTTGTTTGGATTTTTTCCGCAGTACCTTCTTTTTACTTCATAATATTTACTATACAGTGGCCATCTGCAAATACTGTCAGACACAGGATTTAGCAGATTGTACAACAGTCAGCATGAGAGAGCCTTTGTATATTTTGGGGTCCCTGAACACTTCCAAATTTGCTTTCATACAATCTAGACAAATAGGAAACAAGCAGTGCTGAAAACGAGCAAACTAGTCGACCAATATGCTCTGCTGCTGCTTTGCATTCTGCTTTGCTCTGTGCTACCAGCTGGGGTCTGCTATTCTAAATTTACTACAAATGCTTTGAGCTTGAGCTATGGCTTGTCGATTAGACAAGAGTATGGAGAGAAAGCTGATCATGGGGTCTGGCAAGCATAAGCCTTCTCACAGACATATCCTTGTCACCCATCTCTGTTGCATGGATCTACACTGAAGAAAAGGGTAAAACCAGAAAAATGTGCATCTGACCTTGTGCATAGGCTTTCTTGAGAACGCTTAACAAGATGGAAATATCCCTAATTCTTACTATCTAAAGAAAATAGAATATGATAAAATGGGGGCAGCAAAACTAGTAAATGTGGATGCATGTGATAAAGAATATCTTAACTCTGTTTTAAAAGAGGAATATAATATTGTTAAAAATTTCATTAGGGTAAATAATGCCTTATCTCACTAGGGATCATTTTGAGCACATTATAATAAAAAGTACTTATTTTTCACTCACTTAAAGTTGTTAGTTTTATACATAATGATGTAAAGCAGCTTCATTTTCCAGGACTCTCCTGAGCATGGAAAAAAATAGTACAAGATGTTCTATCTTACATTTTTGGCAAGCTATTTAACTGCTTTTGCTGAATCACATTTTAAAAGCTTGACAGTGACTTAAATGGCCATGGATTTCAGCTTTGCTCCTAACATACCATAATGTCATAACTCTCTTCAGCAAGGCAGTGATGAGCAATTTTAAGCAGTGCAATGCACTCTCTGTCTGCATGTAGTCCCACATCCCTCCTTAATAAGCATGCAGAGACATATATTTTACAAGACACAACAAGCCAGGGGAAAAGCACCCCATTAATCTCCAGCAACTGGAGCGGTTTTTTTTGTAATGAAATTTTGTTCTGTCCTTTTAATAAAAACTGGTGCCTGTTTGGTGTTACTTTTTAGGTTCAAAAGAAGAGCTCTGTAACAGAAAATTTCTCTCTGCAGATCATGTATTTTCTATACAAACATAATGCTGAAACATTTTTCCCACAGAAATATACTCAAGAAGGAACAGCATGCTCTAAATTCATACATTGTTGTCTACTTTACTTTTCTTGATCAATAAAGGGCAGAATATTTATTTGTGCAATATATGCATGAAACCCCTTGGTTTATTATTAACCCTGTTCCATATTTACATTGATAGAGTCAGAATACCTTAAGGCAGCTATTCTGAGTTTCTTTTATTTCTTTCCAACCACTGTAGCCTTACTGATTGATAAGGCTGGTCCCCATTAACAATAATAACTGAAATTGTGATCTGCTTTGATTTTCAGTGTTTAGGCAAGTAAATTTTGTGCATACCTTGAGACCATTAAGTGGTGTTTTTCTATCTATGAGTAAACAAAATCATGCATTACTTTCATAAACAATTGTTAAATAGAAGTCTCTTAAAAACAGTACTGCTGGCCTGAATTTGATGTGTTGTCCAGTTGGTTCTGCAGGTATTTCTACATAAAAGTAGAAAGTTGTCTGCAGAAGATTGTTGCAGTGGAAGGCAGTTCCATATGTAAAATTCTACCAGGCCAAGGCTCTGCATCTATGTATAAACATTTTGTTTCCCCTTTCTATGGACAACACAAAGATTGTCTATAGGTCTTTACCAGCCAGGACTTTTCAAAAACTTTCTGAAAAATATGGTGGGGTTTAATATTTAATAATTGTATAATTATTGCTGTATAATAACTCTTCAAGGAGCTGCTATTGTACACATTGAAAGAGGAATTTCTGAGGGAAGGGGTGGAACAGAGAATTGAAAACTGCAACTGATACAATGTTTTGGATGGCCTTGTGCTAGAAATATGTAGTATTTAAAGGAAAAACAAAAGCAGAAGTACCACAATACAACCTCTCTTGTTAAAGTGCTATAGGCAGCAGAATGCTCAAGGTTTTTAGGGAATTCGTTAAAATGTTGGGCCTTTACTACAAGACAGCAAAATTCAGTAAATAATAAAATTGATTCTTAAATACAGCAGAATTTGGTTTTTTTATAATCCTGAACCAGCATATTTACTGTTTGAGAACACTGATGGTACAGAGTATTTTTTCAGAGCATCAGAACTTCAACAACTTCATAAAAATTAATATAAATGGTTGTTTGAATATTTCCTGATGAAAGGCATGCCCTTTAGTTGTTTATTTTTCTCCACTCTGAAATTATTCGTACGCTCAAGGTATACTAACACTGTGATATAATTCAGTTCATGAACTGTACAACATGATTATTATATTCTGAGCAATTTTCAAATAATCCACATTCAATAAACTTTTCTTCTAGGCAGTTCAGCCATTGAATTTCAAAAAATTCAAAGGAAATCAGGATCAGTTGCATGCCATTGGCTGGCAAAACCACCAACATGATTGGAATTATTATTGTTCTTTTAGATAAGACTGCAAGATTAATATACCTCTTACTACATCAGAAAAAAACCAAAAGCAGCCTATTAATCATAAATAAAATTTTGCATAATTTATAGTGTTTTTTTCTGTGAAGGTAAAATATGCCTTTTTTCATACTTAGAATGATTGATTTTAAAATTATCCCTCAATTTTTAAACTCTTGCATATGGAGGCTTTTGGCATGAAATGTAATAGAATTACATTTATTCCATAGTGATAATTCTGGATTAATGTTTTCATTTTCGTAGTGCATAAATGAGTCTAAATTCAAGTTAACTGAAGCTTTGCAGATGATTTACAATGGAACATTAAGAAAGAGGACTCAGCTGTCATTCTGGATTAATTAAACCCTAAGATAAAGAGAATTTAGTGAATATCTACAATCCTCATTTTGCTTGGAACCAAAACTGAGGGAAAAAACCTCATGAATATGAGACTATTTTTTTCTCTCAAGTATTCTCTTCTAATCCTGTTTAGTTGCTTTAGAATCCCATTAATTCTACCAGAGACGTAGAATTCTGCAGCTATGTAGGTGTTTGAAGAAAAAATAGTGGTCAAACTACATTTTGACATGTTAAAAACAGAATCCATACATCTTCAGTGGTTTGAGCTAATGAGATTAAATCTTACTGTTTTGAAAGCATTTCTGTCACTTTCCAGCAGAGTTTTGAAATTCAAAATGTTTTTTTCATGAAGAGTGTAAGACAATGCTCCTTCAAATATCAAAATCAGTCTTTTACCCAAAACATTTTATCCAAATTCTGTAGAAGATGCTGCCCTTTATCTGCATTGCAATAATGTGTACAGGTTTTGCAGAAATAATGATGTGGTAGAAAATATTTATTTAGTTCTTAGTTATTTTACTGCAAAGTAAGTGAATACCCTCACTCCAGAGAGAAACCTTGTAAAAAATTGTTAGAATGACCAAAAAAAAAAAAAAAGAAAAAAGAAAAAAAGAAAAAATTAGCAGTTTATAAAAATATGGAAATGAAATTTAGAAACAAAGTTACCATAATAAAAAGAAACTTGTATTTCCTGGACTCAGCGCTGCCTATGCTCTCAGACCGTGGTGACAGCTGGGTGTTTGAATCATTGAATTGTTTGGGTTGGAAGGGACCTTAAAGATTATCCAGGTCCAAGTCCCCTGCTTCCCTGTCGCCTGCCATCTTCCACCAGACCAGGCTGCTCAGAGCCCTATCCAGCATGTCCTTGAACACTTCCAGGGCTGGGGCATTCACCACTTCTCTGGACAACCTCCTGTTCCAGTACCTCGCCACCCTCTCAGTAAAGAATTTTTTCCCAGCATCTAATCTACTTCAGCTTAAGGCCTTTCCCCCTTGTCCTACATTACCCCTATGAAAAAATCCCTCTCCATCTCTCTTGTAGCTCCCTTTAGGTACTGAAAGGCTGCTCTAATGTCTCTCTGAAGCTTTCTGCTCTCCAGGCTGAACAGCCCCAACTCTCTAAGCCTGGCTCCACAGGAGAGGTGCTCCAGCTCTCTGATCATCCCTGTGGCCCTTCTCTGGGTTCTCTCCATCAGGTCCATGTCCTTTACTGGGGACTCCAGAGCTGGTTGCAGTTGTCCAGTGGAGTGTCATGGGTGCAGAGCAGAAGGGCTGAATCCCCTCTGTCTCCCTGCTGGCTGCACTGCTTTGGATGCAGCTTAGGATATGGCTGACTTTCAGGGCCGCCAGTGAAGACTGCCAGCTCATGTGCAGCTTTTTGTCCACCATTACTTCCCAGTATTTCTCTTCAGGGATGGTCTGTAAATGTATCAACTCACGCTGGCAACTAATTTGTGAAGCTCAAACATATTTAGGTATAAAAGATTGTCAAGAGTTCAGCTGAAAGATTTTTTTATATATCCAGTTAACTGTATTAAAACTCTCTAAATTAATTTTTTGCTCTAAAGGTACAAAACTACACCCTCCTCTAAGCAAGTGAAAACTCCTAATACTTGGATGTCCTTTCACATAGTCTGCACCAGCTTTTCTGATCCTAGCTGATGATGGACCATTGCTCACACTGGGATAATTCTGGGTTTATGGATAAATTTTCCAGATTAAATAGGAAGTGTTTGCTGCTACTTGGGAGTGCAGGAGATCCTAAACAAGGTTATTTTTGACAATATTATAGGCATATATGCCTGAAGCTTGAGTTCAGGCAAGTTGATCTTTGTCTTGGCTCTGAGTAACTGAAACAATTACATACACCTAAAAGCCTGATTTTATCAAATGTCTTGCACTGGGTGCCAGTAAACCAGAAATTATACCTGAAGGTGCTACAGTTAGGACTGATGATTGCACTTGTGCAAAGACATTGGCACTAAATGATTATTCAAGTTTTCATACAGTCATCTGAGAAATACTGCTTTAGTATTTGATTTATATAGACTACAGAGGAAAAAACCCCAAACTGCGTTACATTTAAAATATAAGTAGCAGGTAAATAAAAGAAGAAGCGGAATGCAAAATGTATTTTCCTTTTAGTGAGAACTGCTTTTGGGATTATTTGAGAAGTCTTTTCAGCCTAGCTGACCAATCAGTACAGTTTACATCATCACCTTGGCAAGATACTGGCCCTAGCTGAGAACCTACTGACTTGAATTAACAGCAGAAATCAAGTCAGCCTAAACATATTACAGATTTGTGAAACAATAACTTTGCCAAACACTTACAATGCTGTCATAGTATATGCATATTCTTTTGTGCAACCAGATGATTAAAAGGAAAATATTTGTTCACACTTCATTTGCATTTATTAAAGTGCTAGTGTAGTTACCCATTCAAGGAAAGAATATATTCAGGACAAATAACTCGATTTTCAGAAATTAATAAGTAAAAGTAATTATACTTACTGTTGAAATTAATGAACTTCAAACAAATCTGCACCAAAAGTCTATATTAATTTGTCTCTAAAAATACTTATTTGAAGAATATTAGAAAATCATAACCTTGAGGCAGTAGGTCAAATTCAAATGGATTTATTTTGAATAAAACAAAAGTGAAATTTGAATGACATGGTGCTTATTTATTAGCTACTAGCATTCCAGAAAGATGTTCAAGATAATATTCGATGTAGTGAAGCATCATCTGGAATGCCATATAGAAACATGATTCCCCACATTTAAGAATGGAATTTGTAAACAATAAAAATTGAATGATCAAGGAAAGTATCTTAGAGCTGTTTTATACCAAAGGAGAACAAAATAATTTTGTCTGTTTGCCCCATAATATTTATGGCTGCTTTTTATAAAAAATATGTTGGTTGTGAAATCACCATGGAGGGAGAAGAAATGCTTAAGCAATAGGAAAAAAGCAGGGACAAAACTAAAAGCATATAGATTATATATAAAAAAGAAAATGTATTGTGGTAATCTATTCTCGTGCAAGATGCCTTATGTTTTCTGCAAAATGGGTTTAAACTCACTGATTCCATTGACTTTCATGTATTTCCCCTCTATGTCACTGGTAGCTGGTTTGACAGAGTAGAAACCTCGTGACCCCTTGTGCTAAACTAAATTCTTCCTATGCTCAGTTTTTATAAATCCCATTTCAGAGAACGTAGATACATGACTGAGGTCTCATCTGAGTTTTCTCTGGAGCTTATGAGAGTCACCACTTCTGTAAATAAACTGTGTTACGGCAAGGATGATCCCAGGAATGACAATATTTATGTCTCCAGAGGAAGATGCAGAAGGACTATCTTACAAGGAAGATACTTAATGTACTGCTGTCAAAGAGTAAAAAATCAGTGTATTTTTTTCCAGAAATACAAAGTTATTCCCGTTTGCACCAATTCAGCGCAAGACAGCACTGATCCTGTAGTCATACTATAGACAGTGGAAACTCATAGCTGTTACTAACATTAGAGAATTCCTTTATATCTTCCCATACTATACTCTGCTACCCATAAAATTCTCAAAATGTAAGGGTACGCTGTTGTGTCAGACAGAACAGAATACCTAAAATAGCAAGCGGCTTGTATGTTGGTAACAGAAGGGCTCTAAATCCAAAATTATGCTGTGATTCTGTGGAGGTGGTAGAGCCACCATCCCTGGAGGTGTTCAACAAACTACTGGATGTGGCACTTAGTGCCATGGGCAAAGGTTGGTCTCATTGTTCTTAGAGGTCTTTTCAGCCTAAGTTATTCTGCTACTCTCTTATATTATTTACGATTATGTAAAGCCTCTAAATTGTCCTATACAAGAAGACAAAGCCTTGTGTACTAACATTTGTATATTTTAATATCTCCTACAGGTCAGGTCATCAGCCATTTAGCTCACTGCTCTTCCATCAGCTGGATCTCCCGGCCTTTAACAAGGCAAAGACCTGTTTACCTGCAGAGGAGTGCTCAGTTGCTTCATGGCACAGCTATAAAAGACAGCAGGTGGTGATGCTGAGTTTTAGTAAGCACAGTAGAAGCCTAGAGTTGAAGTTCTGAGGAAGTTTGTTTATTGTTTTACTTAGAATTGAAATAGTTTAGTGACTTATGTTAGTTAAGATGAAGGAAGAGGTAGAGGTGGTTCAGACCAAGGGTCTCATCACTGTGTTATGTCTCTGAGAGTGACCTCTCACTGTCCTTATCGGGTGCCCACACAGGGGACCAAGCAGCAGCTGCTGCTGCAGAAGCTGTTCATCTGCCCTCTAAACAGTTTGTGACACACCTCCATAAAAGTCAGGCCAAATGATTTGTCTCTCCAGATTGCCAATTTCAGCCAAAATGCCTAATCATGGCTGCAACATAGACATCATTAATATTATCAATGCCATCTGCAGGTGTTAGTAATATGTTTGAGCCCTTTCTACATTTGTAGCAGAATAAGATGAAAGATTTGTAGGATAACTTCACCTTGCAGACTGGGCCAACTGCCTCTTACTATTACAGATAGAGTAACTTTAAAAAAAATTCTTTGCAGCTATAGAATTATATATGGCTGGTTAGTTTTGCAAAAACAGCATAATCATTATCTGAGAGGTGATGAAGGGGCTCCTGCTACATGTCTTATCTGATAATTCAAATTCCAAGCCTACCTGAGCATTTTTCATTAGGTTACATTTGGATTATCATTTGTGGTTTTTTTTTAAATTTTATAAATTTCTACATTATATTTCTAGTGTTTAATAAAAATAACCAACTTCCATAAAATCAAAGGCCTAATTTCCAGTTAGCACCTATATGTGTATATGTATGTATCTATGCATGCACGTATATATTACATGCTATAATATCTCACGATTACATTTTTCTAGAATTAGAACAGATGCACAAATTTCATTTTATGTTCTAGTTCACACATTTTATCTGTTTTAGGAAAATTTCTCAAAATACAGAATCCCTGCAGGCTCTTTAAAGCCAAATTTCTTGGAGTAAATGGAGGAAATGTAACTCTAACTAGCTTATTTTGGCTCAGATGTTTTTTGAGGCAGATGTTACAAATGACGAGACATGTCTGTTCTGGGCGTCAGTGTAGAAATTATTCACCACAGCAGACATAGCCCTTTCAATTTTACTGCCAGTTATGAGCTTGTGAGTAACACACCACAGTGCCCTGATTAGTTTTTGTTTTCACTCCCTCATGATTATTGGTAGGACTGGAACAGAATGATAAGGATATTCTTTCTGATAAATCTGATTTTGAAAGACAGCTCACTTTTTATTTCTTTGTTCACTTGGCTTCGTTAAATTAATCTAGCTATTAGCTCTATCAGTCCTTATAAGAACTCATCTGCCTCACCCCTTATTGTCTTCAGGATGCTTTATTTCTCACAGATCTTTTGTAACACTGTCTTGCCTGAGGTCTGAAATACATGAGGAAAACTCAGTGTTATTGAGGGAGCAATTAATCTGTATAAATAGTTTTCCCCTTCTGTGCATTTTGTGTACCTTTTAAATCTAAATATGGGTATATTCTGAAGACTTTTCCTTTGTTTTAGTTGAGAGACCAAAATCTAAGAAGTGTTTTTTAAGTATATATTTTTAAGTATACTGACATCTGTGTCCTGTTTCTACTGAAACCTGTAAAATAGCATGTAAACAAGCCAGTTTCCTCTGAGAGCCTCCTAGTTCTTCGTAATCTCTAGTTGTGATTGCATATAAAATACCCAGTAACCAAAAAATTATTAACAATAGTACCTTGAAGATGTCCCTTTGACTCTGGGCCAAAACATGGGGGACTGGAGTAATTATTTAACGAGCAGCAATTTTAATTTTCCTAAGATCATGTGACAGAGCCAATGACTGAGCTTGTGGGTACGGCTCTGGTCTCATCTAAGGTGATAAAATTTGATTTGTCTAACCTACTCCAGTGCAACGAAGGCTTCAGGCATGACTGATGGCATAACAGATTAATTACAAGGGAACCCAGTGAACTAGTGTGTGTTTCAATAATTTTTCTCAATCGGAAAATTTTTATATCATGCCCTAATACCATTTGGAAAAAGTTATAACAACCACCATGGTGCTCATTAGAATAAACCAAATTGCCAGGTTGGTGTTCTAACATTCACAAACAAGATGTTTGACACTGAGCTTTGTATGAAATTTGTGCCCTTATATACCTCAAAATAAAATGTCTTTAAAAATTATAAGCCTCTCAATGATGTCTGCCTGGTTCAGACTACTAAGTTCTTTAGACTATTGAAGAATACTCCCTTTTTGCATTACAGTTATTAAATTAATATGTAATTACCATAAATTAAAATGCTGTTTGGTTAAGGATAAACATTTTTTCAGGTTCAAAAGGAGTTTTCAGGACTGAAAACATACCTAAATTTGGGAAATCAGTTACATCAATAAATATTTAGATATCTCATTCCTAGGAAAATTAAAAATTGCGCTGTTTAATCATCTCTATGTCTCTGTTTTCCTTCTAAATGGCACAGTGAATGAAATTGTTTTATAAACACTTCTGATATCCCTGCTTGTATTGTGAAACACCCATTTTATTGTGGTTCCTTTTGATACAATGAAAGGGAACATGCCAGCAGTGAGTCCAGAATATTTGATATTGAAGAACAACTATCACTATTAAATACCTTCTGTTATTATCTTTAGAATCACAGGTTTGTTTCTGGTCTCAGAAATCTGGGATATAAAAGAAAAAGGTTGTGTGCAAAAGCCCCAAATAAAAAATATTCTGACATAATCTCATTCTTCTCCCTGAATTAAAAAAAAAAAAAAAGAAACAAAAATTCTTTATGAGTGTGTTTTTTGTTTTAACCTATTTTCCAAACTGAGCCTATCTGTGGCACATTCTGGGAAAATGAGTTTTGTGCTTCTTTCAGGCCTTCATCATGGTGCACTATTTAGAAAGTTAGAATTGTGTCTTGATTCCTTTAACTAGATCATTTCATTCTGATAAAAATACTTTTTTATGGAAACCTTAATTTTGGGAACATCAGAATTTCCTGGAGAACAACAATAGAATGGAAACTTTTAGTGTCTGGTAAAATTGAATCCCCAGAGAAGGATTTTTCAGTTCAGAAAATATCCAGATTTTGTATAGAAGCAACTCTGAGGCACAAAAAGGCATGTAGAAATTATTTCATTGCTATATCTTGCAGAAAAGCATTTCTTCATTCTGAAAATTTTCTTAAGGCAGCTGAGCATATATTTGTAAGTATTAAAAGATTTCTTTCTCAATGTGTCTTTGCTTGAATGGCTGCGCTGCAATTTGCTGTATTTTAACCATGGAGAACACTGCAATGTTTGTCAGCTCACTGGATGTTTGTTTTCCTTCTTGTTTGTTAAATACTGATTAAGAACAAAAATTAATTCTAAAATCTCAAATGTTTATAAAACTGATGGGCAAAAAGCTAAACAAAATGGTGCCTTATTTTCCCTAGCAACAGTCATGCATGATAATAAATGTCACAATGGTTTTTAGAAATGATGGTTCATGTTTAGGTTTGGTTATCAAAATCCACAGCATATAGGCTGTCAGCTTTTGAAATACATAAACTATTTCTGTCTTTTTTGTTTCCATAGCAACTGAGTGCTCAAAGCTTTAGTTTTGCACTTGGGGAAGAAAAAAACACCCTCTCAGAGTAGGATCTGAAATAGTCTGGAACAAAAGAAGAATGGGCAAAATGGAAAATTAAGCAACTACACTGACATCACCACCCTCTCCCTCACAATAACCCAAAAACCAACCAATCCCAAACAAGCCTAGCACAAAGCATTTATCCTTCGGTTTGATGTTATGGATTTTTTTTTTACTTGATGGGTGCTTTGCCTTGGATATTTATGTAATCAAAGGCTAGCCCATTTCACTGTGCAGTACTTCAGGAGAGTAAACCGTTCACAGTGATATTTACTTAGATGATGACGTTGTTCACTTTGAAATGGCATTTCATGATAAACACAAGCTTAATAGATACTCTATATCTTCTTCCATAAAGAATATTGCTATTCAGTAATGTGTCATTGACACTCTGGTTTTGATTTGTTTTGATTTTTTGGTTTTCTAGTTTTGATTTATTTTGCTTAAAGACCTGTTTTAAGGAGGAACACTGTTTCAAAATATTTTGGTATAATTTGCCACATGAGGGAGAAAATTTTATCAAATTGAAAGGGATATTTATGCATATGTAGAAGCATATTTATTTAAGTTGCAAAACTTTCATCGGGAAAAGAATTTAAAGAGAAACAAGGTAATGGGCATTATAGTATGTGGATAATATATGACTAGGAAGATACTGGAGTTTAAAGGGTTTCCAAGCATACTCAATTTTGCTGTTTATTTCCTGAAAAAAAAGTAAAGGTAAGAGAATTTCCCTGAACTATTCATCCCCAGCAAGAACTAGCAATGCACATTCAATAAATGAGGAAACTTGATTCCTTTCAGGCATTCATGGGAATGGATTTAATATTTTCCATCTATACAAATATGCATATTTCACCTTATTCTTACCTGTTAATTTGTCAAGTACATATAATATTAATGAAAGAAGGTATTACTGCTACATAAAATATACAAACATTTTAAGTGCAGTGAAATGTGTTTGATCACACTATTCTGTACCATCCCTCTTATAAAATTAACTTGCATGTAATAATCCTTCCTTCTGTGACAAGAGGTGCAACTGGAATAGATCTACTGTCAAAAGACATCATACCGATTTTAAACTGAACTGTTCTTGAGTTATATTGGGCAAATTGAACACATTAAAGGTATGTATAACATGTGATTTTAAATTCCAAAAATTTCACCTGTGAAAAACATAGCCTCTAGAACTAGAATTAAATTTGAAGTAACTGCATACAATACTGTGTACGGTGTGTAAAAAAACCAATTTAAAATAGGCTAGGGTGGCTGCACATTCCCTTTAGAATATTAACACAGAGTTTTATCAAGGAGGCATTATCCCTAATGCATAATGTCCTGATTAACCAAAACAGCTCCTAAAGAGCCATTCCAATCTATTGGTAAAAGGCCATAAAAAATGGCATATGAATGAATACAGTCTGGAATGGCTACCTGGTGTCTGTTTTGCTTTGTGGAATAAATACATAAAGTATTCCTTTTAACAGCTGAAATACATACTGGTTCAGTAGACCATGAAGATATCTATAGCATGCATAATATGTGCCTTTAAAGGAGAGAAAGCCTTCTGAAGTACTCACTACTCTGGTTTGAACGAAGCACTCATGCTTTCTATGTACGTAACAACTGTTTGTAGATATGTCCTTGTGATAAATTTCAACCTTCCATCCTATTTATTTTAGTGTTATGATCAGTAAACCTTAGCATCGGTTTATATCAATGTGAAAGCTGCAACTACTTCTATTGTCTTATTTTTAGCTGCTCTACATTTGCAGCTGAGAAAGGAAAGGCATCAATCAAAAATTGCCAGATTTGATAAGAAAGAAAATGAGAATTTCATGCACTATATGAAAATTTTGGGAAAAAATACAGTTAAACTGGTTAATATGTCATTAAAAGCTTCTTTGTCTGCAGCAAAAGTTGAATATTTTGTGAGTTTTCTAAACTTTTTAATCTTATCCACACAGAAATACACCCTGAAAAATCTGTATTTACTATATATATGAAAAATAAAATTGTTATTTGTGTTGTAGAATCATATAATGCTTTGGGTTTGAAGTGGTCTTGAAAATCACCTAGTTCCAATTCTCCTGCTTTGCACAGGGATACCTTTAACTAGATCAGGTTGCTCAAATCCCCATCCAACCCGGCCTTGAACACTTCCATGGATGGTTCATCCACAGCCTTACTGGGCAACCTCTGTGAGTGCTTCACCACCCCTACGGGAGAGAATTTTCTCCTCATATCCAGTCTAAATACACTTTCTTTCAATTTGAACCCATTCTCCCCTCCCTCTCATTACATGCTCATGTAAACAGTCTCTCTGTCTTTCCTGCAAGCTTTGTTTAGGTTCTGGATGGCTGCAGTTAGGTCACCCTGAAGTCTTCTCTCTTCCAGACTGAACAACAGAATTTCTCTCCGCCTTTCCTCACAGGAGAGGTTCTCCATCCCTCTGATGAAGATTCCACAGCAATGCTTGGCAATCTATTCCAGTGATTGAAACTAGTGAGCTGATGAGCTTAGTAAATTGTGTTTGAAAGAGCTGGATGCACCCAAACATCCAAGACTTCATGAAAAACTCTCTTATATTAATGTAATGTTCTATTTTATTTTATTTGTTTGGAGAGCTCTCATGAATTCAGATCCACTCAGGGTCTGATCATTTAAAGTGTTTCTTTTTGTGCTTCTGTTTTACTAATGAAGCTTTTCAAACAACATCCTTCTATTATGTGAGATTAGTGCATAGAAGGAAAGCTGGAAAACATATTGGAGAATTGCTTCCCACGTCTCACTGAAATATGTCACAGTGTGTAGACTGCACATGAATGTTAAACACAATATTCTCAAACTTGGTAATTCATAAGTACTTTTGAGAAAGAGTGCTGCTTCTAACAGTCTGCAACAACACTGGTCTTAGCCAGGTATGGATGACACAATTTTTTGACATGAATGTGATTCACCTCTTGAATTAATTATTTTTAATAACTTCTAAAAGAATTCTGGACTTTCTTCAATTTTTTTTTTTATTAAATTGATTAAATTTTATTTTTCATTGATTTAAGCATTTTCTTAAGAAAATAAAAGCAAAAGAAATTTTTGGGCCATAGATAGATTTCAAAAGCATTGACAATTAGTAAGTTCAGATTTATTCTGAAAAGAAAGAGACCTGCTGCAATCAGGACTGTTTGCTGCCCCACCTAGGTTTAAACAATTGGATTTTCAAATGGCTTTACACTTTCAGTAAACACAGGAGAACAGAGAAAATCTGAGAAGGGACGGATGGTTAGTTTATTCTTTTAAAAGATAGAGAAGTTATATTTATTGAGCCAGTACACTGTTCAGATTCACAGAGAGAGTATGCCCTCAATTTCACTGCACTATGCCAGTGTTCATTCAACTGATGAAGTTCTCAACTCAAAGGGCAGTGTACACTTTGTTCTAAGTTCCTGCTGGAATGGAAAAGCTGTCAGGGGGAAACTTGCACAAAGGATATTGTGCTGTTAAAGTTTGTTCAAAGCGACAGTTGTCAGATCTCTTTGAAATGAAATTGAAAAGGAAAAACCAATTTTCCTTGAGGACAAAGTTCAGCTCATTTGTTGTTCCTTACCTGTCTAATTTCCTTCCCTGTAAAAGAAATTTTGACTAGGTCTATTTGAAAATGTAGTTTATCCTAGTACAGACACAGCTCAGAAAGTTTAATTCTAATTAACATAATATTTGTAGACAGTAAGTAAAAATTAATTTCTTTCTGTTTAGGATAATAAAAACGTCAAGTTTTTCTGAAAGGATTGGATTTTTTCAGATAGGCAACGTGATTATGAATGGATTTTGGTTCACTTCTTAGCTAGTGAATAAATAGTGGGATTTAAGTATTTCAGGAATAAGTTTAGCTCCTTGAAAATATAAGGTATTTTGGAAAAATTTTGCTATCAAACTCAGATGACTAATGAATTCAAATCCACTTAATATTTTAAAAGATTTTCAATATATATTCCCAATATACCTTTTTTTGAATTCAGGTAAAGTTACAATAAAATATAAATATATAGTAAAAATTAAAGTTTATTAATTATAAAATCCTACAGTGTATGTGATTATAATTATGAAAGCAAAAGCTAATAAAAACACCACCTGCTTTATGAAAGGATTGAATATTTGGATGCAGCAGATATTTCGATATAATGAAAAATTAATTCAAAATGTACAGTGTTTATGTTTCAGAGTGTGTTGGAGGAACTGGCTAACTAGCAGTCTGCAAAATATTTCTATTTGTCCCTGCTTTTCATGGAAAGGGGTTTATCTGCTGTGGTACCTGTGAACGCTTAACATACTAATACAAAAATTGTATATTTGATCTGACGACCAAATTCTTGAAATTTGTTTATTACCTACTCAGTGTAACACTAGGGAGCATACACACTTGAAATTGGACTTGCTCCTTTCCTTTCCTTTCCTTTCCTTTCCTTTCCTTTCCTTTCCTTTCCTTTCCTTTCCTTTCCTTTCCTTTCCTTTCCTTTCCTTTCCTTTCCTTTCCTTATTTTTTTTTTTAATACATATTAGATAATGAGAGCAACCAATCTTTGAAGATTTATTCTTTACAGCCTAAGAAGATAAGCAGACAGGCCATAAACACAGATAAAATAAATTGAACATATGTGTCGGAATGTTCTCAATATGTGTAACATACATATTGATAACATGCCCAGAAGGATGACAAAACAATATTATCATCTGTGTGAAGCAGTTGAACTTGCTTGAGTCAAGAGCTGCATTCAGAAACTGTGGTTATTCAGGAGTAAGAATATGCAGCATTGGCTTGCCATCAGTTTTCAAAACAAGTGCCTTTTCCTTCAGCCTGGAAATCTGTCTCCAGGATCATTGCCTAGAGTTCTTTTGTTCAGTTTTCTGATAATAATAATGGTCTGGCATCATTAGGAGAGAAAACTGTGTCCTTTAAAGGGTGATAACACATCCTGGAGGGATAACAGAAAGCATATATTCATCCCAAAATTTTAGGATGTTGGTTTCACCTATGCCAGGGAGAGAGATGTATTGAGTGATGTGCATTGATGGACAAATTCATTTTAATTTTTATTAAAAGTATACTTTACTTTGGTAACATGCTGCTGAGACCTGAGAATTTTTTTTTCTTTTTTTTCAGTCTGTTCTGAAGCTAAGTGTATTAAAAGCCTGCTTTGCTGCCAGAAGCAGAAAGTGACATTTGGCTCAACCTCTTTCCAATGGGTGAATCATAGCCAGTTCACATCATGGTTTGCATTGCTGGGAAAACATCAACAGACCGGCATAACTGAAGTAGGTTAAGCTTCTGTTTAGTTTGCAGATTGGCAAACAGATGAGGATCACTGGTATTTCAATTATCGATGAGCTTATGGCCTCTTCTGGGTACAAATGAAACCGAAGAATGTTCGGTCCTGGAAAACCCCAATTTGCTCTCAATTACTCCTTGTATGACAGTATTTCTGATGGAAACCGAGTTCAGGAAATATCAGCATACTATGATTATGCTACTGTAATCTGTCAAGTAGTCACAAAACTGGAAAAAGGTACGCTATTTCAACCACAGAACAATTTTCTGCTTGTTAGAAACAATGCATACTTTTAGAGAGGAGAGATATGTATACATTTATGATGGGTACTTTGAGGAGATGCATTTTTGTGGCTAATTTTGTGCAATTAAATTTAAGGCAAGGATGTGTTTTGAACCTGAGTTTGCCAGAAGGAATCTGCTACCCTGACAATAGAGGTAAGCAAAAGTAAGCCAGCAAACTCCTTGCTTGATCTACACATTTTACTTAGGGCTCATACCTGTGGGGAAAAAAAAATGTCAACCAAAGATTACAGGAAAAACATTATTTGATATGATAGGCTTAAATGGTTATGTCTACCTGGTTTCAGCTGACAGAAATAGCTGGTGCATTGCTCCATTCATGATTAATATTTTAAACGTGAATGTCTCAGATATTAAGTCAGCTAATAGGTAATCTTCTGGTCAAGGAATGGATGACACCGGCCTGTGAGGGGGCTGAAGATGGCTTGCCTCAGAAGAAAGGAGGGGAGTAGCCTAGGGAGGTAAAGACTGAGTATGAGCATACCTGTGGCTCTTCAGGATAAGGCTGATTTGACAATAAGCTGAAAAGTGCAGCTGTTTGCATTTACAGGTGAATATGTCAGGTTCAAAAGAAAGTGAAGGGATGAAATGGAATTGGTTGTTGACATGTTTGCCCTGGATAAAACAAAAATAGTAATTTGTATTTCCATTAGATCTTGAATTTCAATGAAGAACCAATGAAACAGGTTTACTTGGGCTTTTTTTTTTTTGCAAGCGGGGGTTATATTTTTCAGCCTTCATAAACTAGTAATTTATAAAAAATGTTTTATTACTCTTATCACACTTTTATCACTGACCAATATCACCTAATGTCAAAATTTAAGATTTCTGTATGTTAAGCACGTTAAATTTTAAATTCAAGCTTAATCTCACCTTTTTCTTTTTCATTTTCCACTCAAGACTAACAACCTTCCAGAATTTATTTCATGATGTTTCAGTTTTGTCAAAAATGCTTTTCTAGGTTTAAATATAAAATCTTTTGTGCAATATTTTCTTAACTAGCAGAATTTCCATTGGAAAATTTCTCTTTACACATGACAGCAGCCATTCAGCATGACATTTTTCAAAGAATTACAAGTATTAGGTAATAAATTTCCTGAACTATATAAATGATATTTAGTCCTGAAGACTTCAGAATAACTAAGAAGGTATTAAAAGGACCAGGGGAAGAATATGCTCCACTCTTTCCACAAGAAGTATTGCAAGATGGTCTTTTTAGTAAAGCTATCTTTTACTGCTGAAATAATAGAAAAATTACTAAACCATGAAGAGCTAATAAAAAATCTGGATTTTTTTTCCTTGATATTTGTTGAGCTTACAGGTAGCCTGTCAATAGTAGTGCTAGGAAATCCAAAAAAGCAAGTAAAGCATGAAAAGACCTTGTCAGTCGCCTAACACTTTAAATTAAAAAAAAGAGCTATTATATGATAGAAAACAGTTCCAGATAGTTAAGTGAAGATCTAGACATATGTCTGGACTTCAGATACCAATTTTCTCTAATTTTTTAATTTGAAAATATTATAGAGAATACTATAAGGGCTAAAAAGTTGAAGAAGCTCTAGTAATAAATTGCAAGGAGGTATTTATTGGGACAGACACAGAAGATAGTTAAATTAGGACGTTCTTTAGTGGACTAATGTTGTGAAAGAGAAAACACATGGATTAATTGCTTCATAACTTGATGATAAATTGGGGAGAGAGAAAGATAGCAAAATGGGAGTTAGAGACAGTCTAAAATGTAAAGAAGGAGCTGTGCTTACAAGCAAAGAAACTCCCAAGGAATTCACTAATTCAGGCTCCGTCATGCATCATGATTGCTTAGGAATATAAACACCACAATTCTGAGTGTGTTCCCTTTCTTATTCTTTCCCACAGCTTTTATTGCTGAGCAAAATCTCACATGGTCTGGCAGTCCCTCTGGACAGCTGGGGTCTGTTTTCCTGTCTGTGTCCCCTTTCAACTTCTTTTGCACTCCCAGCCTGCTCGCTGGTGGGACTGTATGAGAAGGAGAAAAACCTTGACCTTGTGCAAGTAATGTTCAGCAACCAATAACATATCACTGTCTTGTCAACACCATCAGAAATCCAAACCACAGCATCCTACCAACAACTGTGAAGAAACTTATCTGTATGCCGGCCACACCAGTACATCAAGCTAGCATTTGAGAACCTCTGTAGGATTTAAAACAAATGAAATAAAGCAAGCAAATTTAAAACAAATGAAATAAAGCAAGCAAGCAAACAATTAAACCAGCTACTACTACTACTACTACTAAAAATAATAATAATAATAATAATAAAATAATAATTTAAAAACCCTAATGATTGCTTTTTATAAGGATTGTTTTTAAATTGGTGCTCTACCTGTCTCACGAAGTATTTCATCTTCCTCTTACAATCACTACAACTGGAGTTGAAAAAAGGTGGGTAAAAGAGGTAATTGCTTCAGCAGAAACCTTTAAAAACTTTCTTTCCTTCATAATGACTAATAAAGGCCCATGTTTTGAATTTGTGCTGAACATAGTGATAATAATATAAAGATGTTTTAATTATTGCTGGGCAGGAATTACACAGAGCCAAGGCTTTGTCTGTTTTTCATACTGCCATGCTGGCATGGAAGTTGGAGATACATGTCAGATTGGGAGGAGACACTGCCAGGATCAGCTGATCCCGATTGACCCAAAGAATATTCCAGACCTCATGACATCATGCTCAGTATGTAAAGTGGGGGAAAAGAAAGGGGGGAAGGTTAGAGTGATAACACCTGTCTTCCCAAGCCGCTGTTACATGTAATAGGGTTCTGCTCTCCTGGAGATGGCTGAACACCTGCCTGCCCATAGGAGGCACTGAATTCATTCCTTGTTTTACTTGCTTACATGGCCAGCTTTTTCGTTAGCTGTTACACTGTCTTTATCTCAACCCATAAATTTTCTAGATTTCACACTTCCTTTCCCTCTAATCTCTCTGTTGGGTAAGTGAGTGAGCAGCTGCACAGTGCTTGGTTGCTGGCTGGGGTTAAACCACATCAAAAACTGGAGTCACTAACACAACATGCTTTCATGGCACCAAAGTAGACAATTAATTACTGGAAAACAGAAGAAATCCCTATGAGGAAATAAAAACTGAAATGTTTATTTTCTCACATATATAAGGCAGACTATTCCTGTCATTTACTCAGGCCCCAAAAATATATATTTAGAAAAACCCTCATATGTTAAGGCAAACTTATATTGTGTTTTAACGAGTAATGAAGAATGCAATGTTACAATTCCTTTACCCCTCTATCAAGTCTATACTTAAAAACTTTTCCCATTGCTTTCACTTCTTAACATTCACATTGAGGAAGCTGGCAAGAGCTATCAAAACCCAAGTAGTGTAACTTGAAAGCCAACTGCACAAAACAATCAGGGTCTAGCGGGATGTATAATAAAATATGCCAGATTGTGTCATTATAATGCAATTTTGGAAGAATTATACATATTCATTCTTCTCATTTAGCAGCTGAATGACAACAAGCAGGTGAGAACATCTATACGATACATCAAGCAAGACAGTTGCCATTATGAACAAAACATAAAAGAGTATGACAGAGCTGAAAAATGGAAGGAATGTTCTGTTCATACCTTGCAGTCATTGTTATTCTTTGATAGTGAAATGAAGCCTGCTGTGGAGAGGGGTATGTCTTGTTGTCACTGTAGGTAACATTTCTGTGACAAATTGCAAGAAGTATGTATTTCTTAATAAAATTCTCAATAAGCTATTTAAAGGTATTCTTAGTTTAAGGAAACTGCTGGGTTCTTCTCATTTCTATTGTTATGTACACGATTTTTTTCTTTCTATCAAATGAAGGCTAGATTCACTAATAAACTCCAAAAAATGACTTTCTGTTGCAATAATGAAAAATAAAATTACGCCATGACATTACACAATGACAAAATAATTGACTCCCTTCCCTATTTCTATAATGTGTTTTTGGATTTCAAAATGCTTCTTTGTGTCTGTAAAACAAATAACTAAAAGGTCTTTTCTGAACTCTGATTTTTCCCTTCCTCTTCAAAGTTTTTCAATGTAATACTGATGAGTTGCTATCTCTTGTCCTTCAAGCCACAGTCATTTTCTAACAAATTTTATCAAAACAGACCTTCCTCTAAAGAATTAAGAGTTGTTGCTTTGTAACAAGACTATATGGAAAAACATAAACCTACAAAGGCATGTCAAATATTCTAGAAAAAGCAAAAATATGATTGATGTTTTGATCTGGGCCATATTTTCAGTAAAGGTAATCTGGAACAAAGAAGTGCTTACACAGTTGAAATGACTAGACAACATCTAGACCACAGTCTGCTTTTTTTTTCTGCAGTAAGACACTAAATTTTAAAATTTTTTTGGGATTATTCACACTTCTTCAGGAGAAAAAAAAAAATTAGCTTTTATTGGTTAGTTGTTCATGACACCTGAAACCTGGCAAGACATAATCTTTCATAGCAGAAGGATTAATCCTGATATGTGGTAGATTTGAAATATTATGGATAAATCTTGAGCCATCTATAAAATCTGGACATGAAAGTATGTATTATTGCCATCTGGATGCTGAATTATAATCAGTGATCACTGAAACTTAGTTTAGTCTTTTCTTCCTTTCAATATTAAAAATAATTTGACATGAGTTTATACATAAACTTATTTATTAGATTTCAACACCATCACCAATCTAGCCATTTTAGTGGTTGTTAAAGACTGTGAGAGAAAGATTTTCACGGACTTTTAGTGGAAGAGGTATAAAAAAATAAAATGCCTTTTTATTTGGCATCAAATATCATTAACTGCATCTTTTCAAAATAGAAGAGTGTAGTGCGATCCATACTTTAGTAACCTTTAAAACCTATAGAAGTAGGACTTGAAGAATTTTTTGAAAACTGAAATAATGTCTGAAAATAAATGATACTTTAAGATCTTACTCTCTGTTCTTGACATTATCACCTAAGATTTCTCTCTTCCATAAAAGTCAGATATTTTTCTCTCTTGATCTACAATTAATTTTCTCAGAATAGACACATTTGCATTTCTTTTCATCTCATTTCTTATCTTCCTGAATCATAAGTGCAGATAAGTACAATTTCCCCTTCACTGGCATTCTTTACATTAATGACAGACAATCTTAAGCATCAAATCTGATTGCATACTGACTGTATTTGGTCTTTAGGCTTAAGTGGCAATTAGAAGATCTGCAAACAGCAGATGAGTAAAAGAATTTGAATTGTTCTGCCATACCAGAGGTGTGCTGAGAATTTTGGCAAGTATATGAACTTTTTGAATGGGTAATGAAAACACTGGGCATGGGACATATGAAACAAAATACTGTGAGATAAAACGAGCTACTCAGTCTACTCAGTATGTCTGTGTGTGGTGAAGAAAAACAAAAGCAGTACTGAGAGCAATTGCATAGACTGCAGGGTCCTGAAAGGTCTCAGTTCATATTTCAGGACAATGTTTGTGGTGGAATTTCCAAATATTTATAAAACTTATCATAGGTTTATATAATCATTTAGGGTAAAAAAGATCCTTAAGATCCTTAAGATCCTTGAGATTAAGACCAACAATAAACCTAACACTGCCATGTCTACCGCTTAAACCTACATAGAAAATGATTTGCATATATCATGTCCAATGTAATCATTCATAAGTGATGGTGCACATCAACATGTAATGGAAGACTGTAACAAAAATCAGTTCCAAAACTTGATGGCTCAGTTGCAGAAACTGCCTTTGAAAGAAAAGTATTGTGTTTCTGTGTTATACATTAAGGGCACAAAATAAAATTGCCTTGATTTTCTGAAACATTCAAGAGAGTAAAGATTACTGCTGTATCCATTTCTGTATTTCATTTATATGCTTGCAGTATTTAGTAAATAGAAATATTTTTAATTTATTTTATTCCTTTTTACTGCCACTGACTTTTCATTGTGCTCTCAGTTGCTTTCCAGTGTCTATAAAATATTTTGTCTTTATGGAGCAGGTATATAATTTTTTAGTTCAGTGTTAGCTTGTCTCAAAATTTTCCACTCTTTTAATATCAAATTTTCTTCTTTATTTTAGCAGTTTTCAGCTAAAAATACATATGGTTACTGAAAAGAATAATACTTAATATTTAGGATTGTACCATACAGATTAAAAAATGTTAATTAGGACACAGTCTCTTAGAAGATCCCTTTATCACTCTCAGTAAGAACAATAATGAATTAATTACAAACATAAAAATGATAAAATAACAGTTTATATGTTAACGGAATTTTTTAATTCTTTGTTTTACATGCATGAGTTACACATTTATTTTAATTGTGTTTGTGTTTTATATGGGTCTTTGATTTCGTTGATTTAGTTTGTAAATAAAATCTAAATTTTTTGTCTTATTTTGGAATTATGGAAGTTCTGTCCACTGGGTACTTCATCAGTCTCAGACTAAGAATCTGAAGAATATATTCTAATCTCTACCTGCTCCTTTGACATTTTGGATGGACTAACATAAGGTCAATATATCTCGTCATAGAAACGATCTGATATTTTACTTAAATCTGTAGTCTATCTCATACAATCTACCTATCCAGATTAATTTATTATATTAATTTAAGTATTCATTGGCAGTTGTTGGAATATTTCCATAAATGCATTACTGGGAGCCCTGTACACACATCAGCCAAGGGCTACATTCCTGAAATAACCCCCTGGATAGTGTGGAGATAATGGAATAGTGACTTTACAAGTTAAGCTTATTAATTCTGCACTTCAAGAATAACCACTGTTATGTATCTTCTGCAAGTGAATATCAGGTGTGCAGACTTAAAGGCGAAAAGGTAGCTACGTATTGTAACATTTAGATCTACAACCTGCTATCATATTTTCTATTATAGTGAGATAATCTGGATTAATTTGAAGAACAGGAATGATTTAGGACAGTATGTCTTTTTAGTCCTTGACAGAAAAGCAGGCAAAAATAACTGACTCCAAAAGTTCCCATTTGACAGGAAGCATGCAAGCAAAATATTCTGGATGTATTTTTCCAGCTATTCAATGATTTATTATAATAATTTATTTCTCACATGATTTCTATATACCACATCTGCTTGGAGTTATTTTCAGCTGGACAAGACAAGTAAGCCAAGGGCTCACTTGTAAGGGAACCTGAAGAAAATTAAAACCTGATCTATGGTCTCCTTATTCCCTACTAGAATATATAGCCACCACAGCTGAACTAGTCATCTTGGAAGCTTCCAAACTAGTTAGAGACATATGAGCTAAATGCCTTTGTACCTAAACCATTTAAGGACTTTTATCATTATATATATTTGGAGAATGTTAGTATGGGCAAGGAATAGACAAGCATCCGCAATCATTTTCATGCAAAGACATGCAGACCTCCATTAAAGAACTCTGGCTGCTGGCAAATGTATTCCAAAGGCAATTTCTGGCTATAAACTTAATGCAAGTAAGACAAAGGGTAATAAACAAACAAAGTAATAAAATAAAATAAAACTGAAATTAGTTTCCGACCGTGATTGAAGATAGGTACATGAGCAAGGTAAATAAAATAGTTGTTATGGACATATGCATGCCAAATACTGAGTAAACAGATATTGTGAATGCCTCTTGTGCCTCTAAACTTTTTCTGGATGGATTATCTGGCACTGTTACAAAAATAATAGCTTTGTTTCTCTTTTCTTGGACAGATCTATATTTTCTTGACTTCCTAGAATTTTACATGTTGAACATTAGTGGAGAATTTAGAGTACATTCTGGAGCTAAAGACTACATTTAGAAAAAAGGAAAATATAGTAGAAAAGAACCAAAATTGTTCAAGAAAGTTTGAAGACAAGAATATACCAGTCAATGTCCTGAATAATCAGAAAAAATTTTTCACTTCTTCAGCACAGTGCTCGGTCAGAAACGTATTGGAAATACATATGATAATTTATTTCTGTTCATCATACTAGTCCTAATCTCATTAGTGCAGAAAACAGGGATTTATGATTTTGAGTTGAAAACAAGATTTTAGCATCTATCTGTAAGTTGTCAGGGCATTAAAGAAGTCGGGAACATTAATAAAACTTATATTTTTAACTTACATGAAGTCTATTTTTGGTTATTTTGCTGAAAAGGAGCTCATGTCTTCCCAGCCTATAATATAAAATTTCACTGACAAGCATTTGGTTTCTATTTATCATGGAGCTTATATTTGTGTAAGAGAACAAAGTGTCTTACACCAGTCCTGACTAATCAACAAGATACACCATATTCTGAAATGGAAGATAAAATATTGTAAAGACGTGAATCACCTTGGAGATGAATTAAATTGCTGTAAAACAAATAATTTACATTTAAATAACTAATCTCCTTTTCACCTAATTTAAAAGTAATCATTACTCTTTCTCAACTAATACCTAAATTTATGATCTAGTTTGATCATATTTGTGCTATAAAATTGAAAATTTTAGGTATGATAGGAAATCAGTTTTAGTCTCCTCATCTGTGTTTCCAATCTCATTACAGATTGCAATTTTCAGTGCAGATTACATGATGACCCATCAGTGGCTTTGTTGTTTCTGAATTACTGATTCCTCGACTATTGCCAGATAAGAACAAAGACTATGCATCAGTCTGACAGCTTGCAAACAGAAAATGGGCTTGTAGGATTGGATTTAAATCCCAGGTGTAGGGGATAATTACCACATCAGTCATGCAGTAACTGAAAAATGGTATTTCAACAAGAAAAATTGCATTCCTTTTATAGTGCCAACAGAAATCATTTTTTGAGGCTTCATACTGATTCAGTGCATCATTACTTGTGCACTGTACTCATTAAACATAATGTTTGTTGCAACCTTAAAAACTTATTGTTTCAGACACTTTTGTGGCTGAGTTAGCGCAAATCCAGATTTTTGGAACCTTGACAGTGCTGAGGTTATTCAAAGGTATAATATACATTATACAAGTGAAACAACAGCAGAGCCCAAAACATCCAAAACCTTTTCTGCTCGAGGGAAAAAAAATGGAGACTAAAGTAGAAAAGCATAAATCCTACTTTAGAAAATCCTCTGGGGTTAGACCCTTTGATGCAGGCCTTTCATTAAACTAAACAGAATGGTAAAAAGAGGCTATCATCATTTGTGTGGGCTCCTCTACGCTATACGTTTCAGTAAACAAGATACTGTTATCAATTAATTATTTTCTAGGCCAACAAATCAAAAGCATGACAAAAATAAACCATAAGCAAACTCAATCTTTGATGTCACACTATTGAAGCAGAGATTTACTGTATCATTTATTTTATAGCTTGACTATGGTCAATTTTACTTTATTATTAAACAGACAGTATAGCAATAAGAAGGTTTAACAGAGTACTCTGTGAGTCCAGAAAATTAGCAAGTGGAAATTTGAAGGAAGGAGAGGGAAGATAGACTTGTTCTTTATCTCAAATGGAAATACTTTCCCTTGTATCAACACTGAATGACTGAATTTTGCCAGCTGGGCCACCCACCCGTGCTCTGGATTTCCCATGGATAACTTTGGCATTACCCAACTGAAGCTTGTAAAGACAAACATCTTCTGCAGTGTATTTCTCTAAGCTTATGAAGTGAGGAGATAAGAGATTTCATAAGAACCACTTCTGGCTTAAGGAAGCAAGCAGGAATACTTGGATTATGTAAGGAAACATAGAAGGAAGAAACAGTCAGTTCCAGACCAGGTAAAAGGGTCATCTCAATGAGAAAAAACATGAATATGCTTTGTCCTCAGAGCTTTTCCTGTAGCTTTCCATGTCTGTATTTTCATGTAGTTTGCCTGGTTTATCTTTGGCACTCTTCCAAATAATCATATGTCAGATACACATTAACTACTAGAGAAGCTGTGAGCCAAGGAAACAGTTTACAAACCACTACCATTATTTAACATCATTATTAGATTTATAGGAAGTCAGCCTAGGTGCAACTTGTCTATACTACAGAAAGAAACCACTTCCTTTCGTCCCCCTAAAATTCATCTTCCTCATTGATCTGGATTTTTCAAGCACCTGGAGAATGAACCCTTGCCCTACAGAAAGTTTCAAGATGGAGTGCTTCTACCTCAAATGAGTCTCATGCAGAAAGGTTAAGGTGCCCCCGAGGCACTTTTTGTATTCAGCAATACTGATATTCTCACAGAGGGCCTCTGCTAAATTGTCTCCAAAACTGGCTTCTACATGTGTTCAGGAAAAATACAGAATGCTGCAAAAAGCAATCAGGAAATTTGAAAAACACTGACAAGACTTTTAGGCTCAGGGAAAATTTCGGATGCTTTTTTCCAGTGTGTTAGATTCATTGAGATGAGTCCGTAGTATTTTGCTCAAGGGTCTGTTCTCATAGAAATTGAGAAAATTAAACTTTCTTTTTATTGTTTGGAACTGGTAACTGAGCATTGTTCATGATGCCACTTAATTCAGTTTTGTGGGGAAGGGGAAGAACTGTGTCAGATATTTTGTGTCTGAATCTTTAGAGAGGATAATAAAGACCCCTGGACATAAATCTGTTGGTATTTTCAGTGGGCATACTTCAAGAGACTTTAGTACAAGTAAAAAAGACACTGTCTCAACTTCAATTAATTCTGTGTCCTGAATGTATAGAATGAAGATTTGCAGGTAATAATACTGCCATGTACTTCAATAGGAAGAACACAATGTGAGTGCTATTGATTTCCAACTTATTTTTTGTCTTTGTAGCTTGCATTAATTTGCACAGTCTTCTGAGGACTCTACCAGTTGCAAATAAAAAAAATTAGTTACAGAGTAGTAGTTTCAAAGAACACTAGGAAAACTTGAAATGGTAGTGCTGTGATCCTAAGAAAAGTAATGTATAGTTACTTGCAGATCAGATGGTAGCATTGCTGCATTACTGTCTCACCAAGAATGAAACTAGAAATTAGCATTTTGTTCTGGTCTGGAAATGCCAACTCCTGTTATGCTGTGGCAAAAGGAATTTAACTGCATGATTGCAATACGTGACTTACATGTCATAGGTAAATTGTGGGGTCAATGCAAAACAGATTTAGGGACTGTAAAATATTTTGTAATTGTACAGCATTTTAGAGACAAATGGGTTTCACATCTGATTTTCTTTTTTTGTTTTCATTAAGTTTTTTAATCTCAAGCATTTTAACTATTTTGAGTTCTCATTATTCTAAATGAAATATATTTTTAAAAATTTAGTATTAGAATGACAGTCATGTTCTTATTGCAATTTTTAGTTATTTTAACTGCAATGAACTGCATCAATCTTCATGCATATATTCTGAAGCATTTGCTATTCTGGAGAATAGCACTAACACTATATGATTTCAATATATCTTACAAATATGTCTTGCAGATATTCAATGACATGAATATTACCATTGAAAAATATTTTTATTTTTATTTCTTCTCAAGATAAATATTGGGTTTTTTTACTTTCATTCTTTTGTTTGTACCCTAAGACACAAATTATCAGACAGTCAGTTAACTTGAACACAACAAATGTGAGTACAGCAAACAAGTAAATGGGCATGCAAAACACTAATTTACACTTGCAAAACAGGTAATTTCACACACTGGTGGTAGCCTGCACATGCAATTATTCATCTTGTTCATGCATATGCATGGCTTCAGCACAATTGCCTTTTTACATATGTGCATATATTTCACTGGCGTAGATTAGTCAACGATATTTAGTCATTATAATTTGTGTGTGTGTTTAAACCCTGCTGTGTTCATTCAGAATAGAATATAGGTTCATGATCCTTTTGTATGAGGTAGCTATATAATATTAGCAAATACTGATCTGTCAAGAAAAACAACTTCAAAAAGCCTTAAGGTTCCACACTACTCCATCCCTTCTTTTTTCAGTAGCAAATCTCACTTTCATGAAACAAGCACCTCCACCTTCTTTACACATTGGAATTTCAGTATTTAAAAAAAAAATATGAAACAAAAGCACAATGTGATGGGGTAACAAACAAAATATTTAAAATATGTTATACTGCCATTTTCACTACACAGATAATTTGAAAAAAAGAGCTACAGTCTTATAGTAACTCTTATAGTTTATAGTAACTCTTACAGTTATAATAAGCAGATTCTTGAAATTTCAAGTGTTACCATTATTCCAAAATGAGAAATGCTAGAGAAGTCATGTCAGACACATTTCAACAAAAATGGTCGTATACAACTTGTCATATAGTGGAAATTGCACTACTTTTAATCTGACTCCTTCCACATAATGTGGAAAAATGAGAGGTCTCCCTCTGAAACGTGCCTGAAATACAGTTCAAACTATGTCACAGTCATGCACCCTGTTGATGTGGACCCTGAACTTGACCCAGATAATGAACTCTGTAGCTTGAACTTGGATGCGCCCATAGACTTGTCCAGAAATTGTGGTGTTGTGTCTGACCCTCATTACGGTCTCCAAGACTGGTTCTAACCTAGACCCACTGACTTAATTTTACAGTTTTTCCTCAGACAGAGCTCATCACTATGGATTTTTCTTAACAATCTGTCTGTCCTAATTTGTCCCCACCTCCCGCTCGTGGCAGGGACAATGGAGCAGGTCCCGGCTATGAGACACAGGTGGGGGCTCCCTGTTGTTTGTAACATCCAGACTGCAAGGAGATAGCAGCTTGTGCAGCCCCTGAGTCTGTATAACTCAGCATTGATGGGCTAGTAGCATTCTCTGAGCCTGTCTCAAACACCAAGTTAGTGGAAAAACAAAGGTCTAGGGAATGTAATAGGTGCTAAATGCAACAAGCATGACAGCGCTTTCCTCAGATAGAAATACTGGTTTTAGATTAGAAAGAGGCCTACCTTATACACAAAGAATCCGTTCTATGCTTTACTATGCCTAAATTCAGACACAAGAGTACACTGAAGAGGCCTTAATGATTGCAGGGATCAGTCCAGCCACAGACTGCGATCTTATAAAGTTTGAATGACACACCTATTCCTTTAAACATTGGTCTATTTATGAAACAGCAGTACCTTTCTTATTTTGAAATGGAAAACTGGGATTAAGCCCTCTGCCTATTCCTCTCTGTTCCCACCAAATTACATTCTTTAACAGCTAGCCACATATTTCATTTTCCAAACCTCAAACAATTACTTCTGGGCCATTACAAGAATGGAAGCTTTCAGCTTGAGAATAACTACTTCAGAAAAAAAAAATGAAAAATTAAAAAAGCTGATAGAATGGTTCAAATAATTTTTTCATCAATTTTCAGAGGAAGAAAAAAGCAAGTCCATTGCCATATTGTGGTTAAACAGCTTCAGATATGCAAAAATGGGTAAAAAATAAAGTTACTCTATAGTCCTCATATTGGGTGGGATTTTGAAAGTCATCAAATATTTCCATCATCCAAGAATCACTGTATGACAATAGAACTTGTGTCTTTCTTTTTCTTTCTTTCTTTCTTTCTTTCTTTCTTTCTCTTTCTTTCTTTCTTTCTTTCTTTCTTTCTTTCTTTCTTTCCCATGAATGAAAACTGATTAATTGCATTTGAGGTAAAGGAATATAAATTCAGTGGCCTTGCAGTATTTTAAGGAGGACTACAGGAGTGCAGGAGAGGGATTATTTGTCAGGGAGTGTAGTGATAGGACAAGTGGTGATGGTTTGAAACTGATGAAGGGCAGATTCTGGTTAGATATTAGGAAGATATTTTTTACTCTGAGGATGTGGGGAGAGTGGAAGAGATTTCCCAGAGAAGTTATGGTTGCCTCATCTCTGCAGACACTCAAGACCAGGTTGGATGGGGCTTTGAGGAATCAGGTCTAGCAGATGTCTCTGACCATGGCAGGGAATTGGAACAAGGTGTTTTTTAAGGTCCTTTCCAAGCCAAATCATTCTATGATGAAAACTATATTCTACTTAAAACTCATATTCAAAATAATCATCGTATTTTTAAAGGCCAAATCTGTTTATACACAAATAAGTTTTATAAAAAAAGAACCCAAATAAAGACCCTCTAGTTCTTTCTTCTTTTATGTGTCCATGAAAAGTTGATTTTAAAAACTTGTGTTCCTGAGATTTCTTTTTTTCCCCCAGATTGCCCAGAAGACCAATAGAAAGAAGAGGAAGAAGAAAAGAAATCCTTGGCTTTAAGCAGTATGCACACTCTTGTCTGCTTGCCCTTGTCTTAACTTTAGCTATAACTAGAAGAAATATTACACCATTAAAAATAGTAACAGAAGTTCTTGATGCCAATCAATACCTGATCTCTTCCTGTATTTGGGGGTATATAGCATAAAGCAATAAACTAGGCACATATATATACATTCCAAACACTATTCCCAAACCCTAACCTTGTTTTATGGTTAGAAAACTCTTCAGTTGAACAATAGAGAATATAAGTCCTTGGCTTCAGCTGACAACAACATTCTTTCTCTTATAAGCCAAAATCTTTTGTCATTTATTTTGTGTAGATGGGGTTTTTAATTTTACCTATGTGTTAGGATTAGGTTTGGTGTTACAGCTATGGATTGGAAATCCAGCATTTCAAATGACCAGTTTATTCTGGATACTGCCATGACTTCAAATTTATGGCAAACAAAATATCTTTTGAAATGGAAATGGAAAGTGTTTTAAGATTAGCTTATTCCAGAGCCTGCAGCCCTGATAAAAAGTTGATGACAATGCAGACAACTTTGTTCTTCTTTTTTTCTAATTGGAGTAGGTTTCTTCTGTTGGATTAATGTTAGGATTTATTTGGAGGTTAACTTTCAATTTTAGAGCATTAAGATCACTATTTCCTTTCAGTGTCCCCAAGACCTGTAAAATTTTAAAGAGGTCTGGAAACCTTAGACATCAACGACCTAAGTACTTTGTTACTAACATTATAATATGAAAGTTTTGCCACAGCCTACAAGTTTAGTGTTGCTGTAGCATGACCTCAAGACTGTATGTTACATGCTTTTGGGATGTGGTATGAAAATATAAGGGAGTTTCAATGGATACAAGTCTACACATCCAAGAGAATGAAAACTAATGTAAATATTCTGGAAAAAATAAGGCTAGCTGTTGAACACAATTAAACTAGATAGCCTGAGCATTAAAATAGGCCTTCAAATTCACACTTTATGACTTTCTAAAACAAACTGGGAATGCAGTGGACGTTATGATTTATATTTGCTGCATCTAAACACGATGTTTCCTTCTCCTTCAGATTAAATGACAGTCATAAGCCACTAAGTTATGGAGGAGTGACATCTGGCTTCTCAACAGATACCTCAGGCAACTGTAGTAATAGCTTTGGAGATGGCTGTGTATCTGTAATAGAGTTAAATTTGTTGTCTGGATTGTATTACCCTCTTACTCCCTTAGACATTTTGTCCTATTGCTCATATTGGAATTGCTGAACCACTCATAACCCTGGTTTATAAGCCTTTTCTTGTGTTTCGATCTGCTATTCTTGTGTTGGGGGTTTTTTGTTTGGGTTTTTTGCCCCTCAGGAAGCAATGAACATACTTTGAAAACCTTCTAAGGGAAGGTTTTGTTAACTGGAAAAAAAGGAATGATTCTAATAATAAAAGTTAAAAAGTGAACAAAAATAAATGTTTCTTACAAGATGAGTGTGTATGAAAGTATAAGGGGAATGATAACAGGCAGTATTTCTAACTCAGAACTGAAATATTCATGAATGCTATCAGGTCAAAATTGTTACCAGTTTGATGAGGAAAATATACTTTCTTCACTTTTTTTTTTTAGGCATATAATAAAATCTGTTAAAATCTGATCTATTAAAATGCTAAGAAACAAAATCACTTTTTAGCTCTCTATTTTATATTGTAGCTGATTGATCCATGTGATGTAAAAATCTAGAAATACTGATTGGATCCATTCATTTCCTGGAGAAAAATTGTGTATACCTCAGGCAGATCTCCTTAGTGTAAGAGAATCATCTATATGGCATATGAGACTTCTATTTTCATATTTGCAGCCATCAGATCTGGAGCACCTTAACTTTTCCTTGCTGGTATACTTATAAACTTATGCTTCAAAAGTTGTTAGCTGGTAAAAAATAACCCTTTGGCAACAGTACCATCTTCTGTGCTGGTTACGAAGCAATTTGCCCTCAGAAGGCTCCTGAACTCAGTGGAAAGAGATGCAGCACATCACCTATAGAGTCAGACAACAACAGATCCAGTGTAATTTCTGATTTCCTGTGGGACACAAGACCATGAGGGCATACCTGCATGTCTTCCTTTTGATCTTGAAAGCACTACAAAGTTTGAAACCTATCAACCCTGTGATTCTATCTTCTGTAAATTACATGACAGCACTATGCTTCATCCACTTTTGTGTCTGGACGTGAACATGGCCTGTGTTCTGTGGTGGCAGAAATGACAGATTATAGAACTGGCAATGTGGCTTTCATGTCATCTTAGGATTTATACCATCTAGAATATCACCTTCACCGAGAAAATAACTGTCAATGATAGTCAATCCAGTAATTCAGATGTATTAATGAGACAAATATAAACAACTATAACAACCCTTAGACAGAAAGATTGCACATCTTGGTTGAAATGTATTGAAGTAAAAATATCCTGCCATTTGTAGTCTGTGCTTCAGCTGTGTTGCATATACATAATTTTGGGTCCTTTGGAACTACTAATTTTTTAAAAAAAATTAATAAAATAATGTACTTGTTTGTCTAACCATTGGGAACTTACAAGTAAATTTCTAAGGTAGAAGAAACTTGTTACAAAATTCAAGATACTTAATGTTGAAGATACTCATTATCATTTACAAGAGACTCAAACCTTTGTACACAGATCCCAAAACATAACAGGAATGTCTTTGATTAAATTTGTGAAACTTTTGATAACACTGGAAAATTGTTTTCCTATTTTTTCAAGTCAAAAGAAGCACCATATAGATATTATTGCCAGCACAAAATGCCTTTCAGTTATAAGTTATTCTCAGAAACAGTGAAATCTTTTGAAAAGTTGTCAGTCTCCTGCGTCTTCCTCAACACAAACTTCAACCTTATTAAAAAATCAGGACTGGTAGTAAAGGTGTGAACAGATGTTTTATCTCCACATTTTGTGCATAAATGCAAGTACTTGGATATAAATTGATCAAACTGTTGAAACAAATCATTTAAGATTTGTGCAGTGATTAATAATAGATGCCAGTAATCAAATCTCCCTGCCACCAGCACATCTGTTACAGAGAGATTTTGGTTTGCCCTATTATGCAAATGTGCAATAAAACAAATAAATTACTTGATTTAACAGCTGGTTGGAAAACATTATTTTTAGGTGATTTTTTAAATGTGTTGTTTTTACCATTGATAGCCACTTGATGTAGACTAATCCAATTATGCTTTGTAGTGTCACAGAATGGGGGAGAGAATCTACCAAGTCTGCTCAGAAACTGCTGCAGAATTTTAAAGATATTTAGAATTTCTCAGACACTCATGGCTTCTAAAAGAACAAAGTGCACAGGAGAAGGGAATTTTCTTTGAATTTAATACTTCAGAAACACCTTCATATATGTTGCCTCTTCAATACTAGAAATGTCACTTACATGAGTAAACCTTTGTGGGACCTGGAAAAGACCAGCATTTGATTCATCACTGCATGCTGAAATGAATATGATCTCAAAAATCTGTTTCGGTACATTTTGGTTAAGAGGCTCATGAATTGAAGAGAGAGAAATAGCACCACAGAACTACCTTTGATTTAAGATATACTTAGACTACATTGTTTGGTTATGGATACTGCAGATTTCAGTAACCTCTAGGATCACAGAATTGTAGCATCACAGAAGTTGGAAAAGACCTTTAAGATCATCAAGTCCAACCATTAACCTAACAATGACAAATGCACCACTAAACTTTGTCCCTAGGTGCCCCATTTTATATGTCTTTTGAATGCTTACAGGGATGGACGAACCACATCCCTGGTCACCCTGTTCCAAAGCTTGACAGCCCTTTTAGTGAGGATATTTTTTCTAATATACACTCTAACTCTGTCCTGGTGTAACTTGAGGACATTTCCTATTGTTTTATCACTTGTTAGTGAAGAAATTTTCAGTTTTTTAAAGCAACATAATGTTCTTCCTTTTTTCGTCTTAGGGGTGTGAGACAGGTTGTGTGAGACTTGTCTTATTTTTTTTCTGTTGTTCCTCAAGCGTATATTAGAATAACTGAGATTACTTTTACTTCTGTAGGATGGAAGAAAAATCAAAAAATGGAAAAACAGAAATAGTAAAATGTCTACCTAAGAGAGAACTTTGCTCTGAAAATGTTTATTCCCTTTCTTTTTTTTGCAACCAAAGATATTTGTCACAAAATTTTATATGCTGAATTACACATTTTATGGGGTAGTGCTATAAAACCAGACAAACATTAATTTCAAACAAACATCATCTTTCAGCTCCCTGGGTTACCAAATAACCAACTGTGTCAGCAACATATATTGCTCTAGAGGGACATATTTTAATATAATCATCTCAGAGCAGAATATGTTTCTTTATAAACCAAGTTCAAAAATAGCCAGAGATATACAAAGATAGCTAGAACTCACCCATTAAAGGGAGATGAAATATAAATATTCTCAATGGCTATCAAAAAAAGTTGTGAATATACTTTCATGTCCTTTTATTCTGTATGAAAAATATATAGGTATATGGGAAGCATATAAGAATATGATACACAGTCCTTATTCCATTTTGCTGGAACTAGAAATTCAATTTGTGCAGTACAATGTATCTTTCTCTCTTGAAAACGTGATTATCATACTTGTTAATAAACATTTTGATCCAAATGTCAAAGTCTATCAGGTTTTTTTTCTTCTCTACTTATTTTTAATGTCTTTTTATGTGTGTTACAGAGAAGACAAGTGATTCAGAAGAGATCTTTGAGAGAAGGCATTACAATCAGCATAAAGGAAAAAATTTAGAATATTATCAATTATTCACTCAGAAAAAATACTGAAAAATATATGGACTTGTTTGAATTCCAATTTCCTCAGTTGAGAAACCAAGTTTCAGAAATAATAAGAAGGGAATTTCTCTAACTCTTTGTCTTGACTGTCCTGATTTTGGGAAGTCAAAAAATCTCAAGTAAAACTTCACAGCAATATTCTTTGTACAGTTCTAAATGAAAGTCAACAGTATAAAAAGGGTTAAACATTTTTAAATTATCTCTAAGTATGTGAATTGTGTGTTCCCATTTAGTATTTTCAGTATAATGTGTAAAACAATGATACTTCTTTTTATCAAAAGAAGCTGGCAAAGCAAGGACATAAAATTTCCTCTTGAAAAACACAGAATAGATCATGATCTCTGTAGAGTTATTTAGTGTCAAAAAGTAGGTATCTAGTAGTATTTCAGAAGCCTTAATGTATTCAATCACATTAGATTGTGAGAATACAGCACTGACACAAATCAGTCTTGCTCCCTTCTGGAAAGTCAGCTGAAGAGCAGACATCAGATATAAAATAGCATTAGATGCTTGTGTTACCTGATTTGTTCCCTAGTAATCTCATGCTTGAGGCATCATAGAAAACTTCAAATGGTTATGTAGTTTCTTTTCTGCATTCTTTCTCCTAGGGACTCATTTTCCAGATTACTGAACTGATTCCATCTTTCAGACAGTCTTTGCAGTGAAAAGAATTCTGAGAAAATAGCACACAAGCAAATAGAGTTTTACATTGCTTATGTAAAATTCAATGGATTATCTGTGGAAAAAGTACATTGTCCAGACCTCCTCAACCTACTCCATGTATCACTCTTGCCAGCAAATAAGATGGTAGAATTTAAGATGAAAAGACTAGTATTTAAATTTGCAAATGTTATCTTGTAATTTTGCAATTATGTTACCTTGTTTTTATTCAGTGAATTTTAAATACCTAGTTTGGGGTTTTGTGAACAAATAAAATTACTAATAATAGCAAACCTTTGGTGTAAAGCAGTTTTTAGGAGAATTTATCAGCATCAAGATTCAGAGTACAAATGCGTTGGATCTGCTTTAACATGGACAGTGTTATCGTTATATTCTAGGACAGAACGATAGAGAGGAAGATATGTGACCTGAGCATTATTTCCTTACAGTTTTGCATCTCTACAGTGGTGTAGAGAGGTCATTTACAAGAGTTTTGGAAGCTTGGACAGTCTTCAAGGGAATCTCATGTGAACCAGAAAGTGACCCAACTTAATACAAAAAGCAGAGTTGCAATTCCCACATTCCTGTGTAGATGGAGTTTGAAAAACTCACTCCTTTGTTTGACAAGTAGTTAATCAATATTTAGCAAGCAACGTAAGAAATCAGCAGGTTGACAATAATCATTCTTGCCAACACATGAGATCTGTTAAAATAAAACAAACATTTGTAATTCAGTCAGTTAGCAAAATTGAATAACAGGAGATATATATATATATATATATACACATATATATATATAAAATCAATACCTTTGTGGAGTTGCAGCAAAAACAGAATGAAAAAGAATGTGCACTTGTAGTGACAATGTACAGCAGAAACAATGATATAGGAAGGGGAATGGAAATCAATCACTTGATCAGAAAACAGAATTTCTTTGCTAGATCAGTGGAATTATAGGAAACGAATGAACTAAAGTTACAAATAAAACAAAATTAAAAATTGTGTATGTATGTAAAAGATACGTACTGTGTCACTGAGGAGGGCACTGATATCAGAAAAATGGCCACAGGAGCCTGTGATAATAGAACTTGTAGAGAAATAAAATAAAAATGAAACCTTTTTCTAAAAAATGTTTGATGAAATCTGTAAATCAAAGACAGTTGAATTCTGTTCAACTGTCCTCACCAAACCATCCCCCTCCCTGGCCTCAGCTGTTCATCGATGTCAGTCAGCTGCTCTACATGGCCTCCATAAAATGCGTTAAAAAACCCATATGGATTTGATTTTTTTTCTCTGTTAGCAAAGCAGAAATTCAGTGGCATTGCTCAGCTAAAACTCTCATGAACTGATTGTATCTTGTTCACCTTAAATGCCTCTTGATTTGAGCGCTGTATTTTGTCTTGCTTCTTGTTCTTCAGACTACTCTCCTTCACTGATATCTGCAGGTTTGCAAGGGAAAAACAGTTACCACGTCCTCAGAAGATTTCATTAAAAACTGAAAAGTCACTCTTACCCTACTACCTAATTGCAGAGCGGTATATGAAATGTAATCAGATGGTTGATGCTCTTTTCTCATGGAAGAAGTGGTTAGATTCTCGTTTTTTCTGTTTTCTATATAAATTTTAGTGACAATTTAAACCACCTATCACCATAAAACATGCTATTGCAAGACAAGCTGCATTTGGATAGGGAAGCTGTATATTGATCTGATGCTAACCATCACACAGCTTCTTGATGGTGGAGAGGATATCAGGTTTGCAGATCCTCCCCAGCATTTGATATAATAAAGCACTAGTGGCTGCTAGCCATAACACATAGCAAGACCAGATACCATTCTGTGGTAAGACTGACACAGCCTCTGTGAGAATAAGTAATACTTTTTCAGCATACTGTACAACAATCCAACTGGTGGCAGAGACAGAGAAATAGACTACCATAAAGAGAGCACCTGTGTGTATATTTTGTAACATCATTACAAGAAGCCAAATAACCCTCTTCAGGACAAGTAATATTATCTATGCAGCAGACACGCACCACTGCCCAAAACAAAACCTATATTTAAGCTGAATCAGATTATCACTGTTTTCCCTGTGGTCTGAGATGCATATAATTGAAATAAAAATACCGTTTCTTCAGTTCCATATTGTAGATTTTCTTTCACCAAAAAATAATGAGGCCAGTAAGCCTCTTAGAACAAGTTCAGAACTTTCAAAACAGTGCACCTCTTAGAAAATGCAGTTTAATAGTTCTTCTGATAGCTTCCTTTAAAGTAAAATATCAAAAATGGCAAGTATAAGTTCAGAACAATATACTTCAGAATGTAAGTATTGTTCTGCAGAGTGCCATTGATTCCAAAATGAGGCATTGGAAAGATTATTTAAAAATGCTCATTTCCTACTGAGTTCTGGCATCATTACACTTGTTCGGGAATGGATAGTTCACACAGAGAAGTTGCACAATATATTGAATGAAAGTTACCAGTGAATTACAGACTGCCCTTGACCATGTAATGGAAACAATCACTATTCTATTAGAGATGATCCTAGAAGACATCAAGAAGGCAGTCACTGCTAAGGCAGAAAGCACACAACAGACTGGAGAATCAAGATGCTCTTCCACAGACACATGACCGACTCAGTAGACTAAAATAATGAAAAAAAAAATCTGTCTTGTTACAATGGAATAATTTGGAAAACATCAACCACACAATTGTGGAAGTTAAAGTTGTTGCTTAGGTAATGATTGAAGGAATGAACACTTCTGATATTGCTGAAAACTTTCTGTAGTAGATTACAGTGACCACAGAAGTGCTTAACCACCCATCAGTAAAAAATGACAAGTCACAATACAATATGTGGAAATGGATTGCTCCAAGGAAAGATTTAGGACAACCTTGAGAATGGTAGAGTACGATATACTAATAAAAAAAGATATTGCCACCTATCTAATTAGGAGTAGAGAACAGCCATAAACATTAACTCACTTAGAGAATTTATTATACACTATTATCTCCTGGAGGGACAACACAGCAGGGCATAAACAATGCAGGAGGTTCCTGGACTGTGTTGATGATGACTTCCTTCTCCAAGTGATAGGGGAGAAAACAAGGAGAGGTGTAGTGACAGACCTTGGTCACATCAACAAGGAGATAATGGGTGGGGAATGTGAAACACAAAGACAGCTTTGGCTGCAGTGACCATGAAATGTTGAAGTTCAAGACCTTTTGGGCAGTAAGGAGAGTGCATAGCAAATGAATCCTGGAGTTCAGGAGAGCAGGTTTTGTCCTCTTCTGGATTCTGCTTGATTCACAGGAAAAGCATGGAAGAACAGAGGAGTCTGAGAAAACTGGTTGATATTCAAGGATCACCTCATCCAAGCTCAGAAGTGATACCTCTCAACAAAGGGGAATTTAGCAAAAATGCTGTGAGGCCTGCATGGATGAGCAAGGAGCTCCTGGAAAAACTCAAGCAGAAGAAGGAAGTCTAGAGAAGGTGGAAGCAGGGATAGGTAGCCTGGGAGGAGCACAAAGAAATTGCCTGAGCAGTCAGAGATCAGTTTGGTAAAGCTAAAGACCTGATAGAATTAAACCTGGCCAGGGATGTCAAGGGCAATAAGAAAAGCTTCTATAGGTGCATTGGTTATAAAATAAAGACTAAGAACAGTGTGGCCAGCTCTGGAAGGAGATGGGAAATCTGGGTAATTGGGATATGGAGAAGGCTGAGATACTGAGTGATTTTTTTGCCTCGGTCTTCAATGACATGTGCTCTCCAGACACACTAGTCAAATCACACAAAGCAAAGACAGGCACTGAGAGCAGCCTCAGCAGTTTTGCAATGACACCAAGCTGTGTGCTGAGGTTGACATGCTGGAGGGAAGGGATGATGCCCAGAGAGATCTTGGCAAGTTTGAGAGATGGGCCCATGAAATTCTCATAAAGTTCAACAAGGTCAAGTGCAAGGTCCTGCAGCCACGTCAGGGCAATCCCAAAAATGGATACAGGCTGTGCACAGACTAGATTGAAAGAAGCCCTGGGCAGAAAGACTTTGGGGGGTTGTTGGTTGATGTGAAGCTCAATGCAATGCAGCAGTGCGCACTTGCAGCCCAGACAGCCAAGCCTATCAAAAGCAGAGAGTATGTATCAAAAGTAAGGAGGCCAGCAGGTCACGAGAGGTTGTTCTTCCCCTCCACTCTGCTCTTGTGGCACTCCACCTTGAGTACTGCCTCCAGATCTGGGGCCCCAAACACAAGATCTGGAACATCCTTCCCATGAAGAGAGGCTGAGCTGGGTCTGCTCAGCCTTGAGAAGCAACAGCTCTAGGAAGACTTTAAAATGTCCTTCCATTAACTTAAAAAAATGGGCCCAAGAGAAAGATGGAGAGGTATTTTTTACGTGGGCGTCTAGTAAAAGGAGGACTGGCTTTGAACCAAAAGAGTGCAGTTTTAGCTTAGTTATTAGGAATTCTTTACTGTGAGGGTGGTTGAGGCACTGCAGCAGGTTGCCCAAAGAACCCATTGCTAGAAGTGTTCATGAACTCAGTGGATGGGGTACTGTTTTAATGGAATGTTATTTCACATATATATTTTAATTTTTTGAAAAGTGACTTTTTTTGTTGACTTATTCTAATATCACATGTAGTTCTACTATCCAACAACGTCATGACTAATCTAAAAAATATAATAAACATAAATCAAATAACAACAATAGTATAATCTACTTTAAACTAACATTTGAATTAAAAATTAAAAATTAATGAAGAAAAAGGGGATTTAGGGCATGATTTTAATGAAAAGATGAAAGGAGAACTTGTGATTATTTTAAAACTTTGAATGACTGCTTTGCTGCTCTCTCAGACAAAGCTATAGTACAATTGTTTCTCCTCATCTTTATAGGATGAATTTACATATTTCAATACTAAAGCAGCTTCACTTGCTCATTTATGAAGACGTATGTCTGAAGAATTAAAAGCCTCATAGTTTGCATTGAACCTACCACCTGTTTGGACATTAGCCATTTTATCTCAAAAAATTTAAATTAAAAGCCATAGTAAGACGTGAGAAATCAAAACCGGAATAAATTGCAAAACACTTACCCTGTTCTGTCCTCCTTTCTTAAGTGACTTCTCATGGCACTAATTCATAAACACAGATTTTTTTGTCTCGAAAAAGGCAAGATATTTCCTATTTTGTGTAAAAGGCAGGAAGAAACAAACAGTGATAGGTAGAGAATAAAGCACCACATACTTTATACAACACAATAGAATTCTGCCTATTGTCATTTCAGGTCTATATCTATGGATCAATTTGTGAACTACAGATTCAGGCTCAGTGTATCAGGTACATTGCCTCTGGTGAACTTTAATCTACCAAGTTCTGGGTTTAGAAGCATGTTTGCGTCTTTCCAAAGAAAACTACAAAGCATTTTCTAAAGGTGTGTTCCTATTGTGTGAGGATTTACAGATTTATTTCTCTAAGGCATTTTGCACTATTTTTGGATGCTGAATACATTATTTCATAGTGATCTCATTTCACAAGCTTGGCCTCTAAAGAACATGCAATGTGTCTCATCTGTAAAAGGTCATGTGACTCATTCTGGTTTAGAAATGAAAGAATATTGATCCTTCATTAAGCAAATATAGTGCATGTAATACCATCCTCAAGGTGGAGATAAGGTGATATGCAATGTGGGACCAATAAGACTACTTAATATGTTAATCTTAATCACTTATCTACTGTCTGTATTGGGAACATCGCTCTCAGTGGACATGTTCTTTTGTCCTGAACTATGACTCAGGGGTGTTTTATTGTAATTCCCTAGAGACTATTTGGTTGCTTTAGACTCCTACTTGAATTTGTTACAGATTAATAGTTTTACAACTGAAATTACAGAAAGCATTTTTACTGTTTCATACAAGTCTGAAATTGAAGTTAGATAGACAAAGTGACCTTAGTCTCATACACAGTGATTTGGCGACAAAGTATTTCATTTCAACAACAACCCTTTCAGTGTTATATTATTCCATTGGCACATCTGTGGTTTAGTTTTGATCTGTTCATTCTGAATAAGATCTCGTAAACGGAATTAAGGGTCCCACATCTGGTATTAGAAGTCAGGGATAAAGGAATTAATTTCTTATTTTTCCTTCCCTGCGGGTAGAAATTGGTTTGTAGGAGACTATTCGCTGGAACAGCCAACAGCCTTGACAATAAACAAAGCAGTTGTAGTCACACTCCACTAGGCAGCAGAAAATCTGATTCACAGAAAAACACTTGTCCACAAAAAGCACAGGACATTTATGAGCAGAACAAATATTTACAGAAAATTTCAGTGATTGAGTGTTGCCTAACATTAGTGCTCACTTAAACGGAGATCTCTAATATACATGCCATATCTTCTGGCATTTAAATTTTACTTCCACCATAACAGTAATTTTCAATCAACTTTTAAATTAAAAGCACCAAAATTTATGGGACTTTTGATATTATTTCATTATTTCTGGATCATTTTTTTTCCACAGTTTTTTTCAAATTTTCTAGCATTTGTAAATGTCATCAGATCTGACTCACAGTGAATCAAGGCTGACAAAACCTATATGCGAATAAAGCACGACTTAACAGTCATTATGGAGCTCAGTGAGCACACTAAGAGATGGGCCACTTAGTTCAAGAATCCATTTGGTGTGAGAATATGGTAGACTGTGTAGACATCACTAGAGGGAGTCATGACCACACAAACCAGATGAGTGTGTTTCATAAAGACTACTGAGCCCAGATTGTGAAATTGGTGCCATATTACACAACAGTCACTTATGGAAACCTCTCTTTTTTTTGAAACAAATATTAAAGGGTTTAGCAGAATGTACCCATTTCATAAATAATTCAAAGAGATTTCTAGGGACAACTCAGTGTCTTTCAAGGATGGAGAGGCCATAACTTCTGTGGAAAACTTATGCCAGCACTCAGTCAACCTTTCAGTGAAATATTCTTGTTATGTTTAGACAGAATGTCCTGTCTTCCAGTTTTCAGCCCTTTGCCTTTTGTCCTGTCACTGGATACCACCCAAAAGAGCCTATCTCAGTCTTGTTTACATACTTCCTCCAGGTATGTACATCAACAGGGCCCCTTGAGCCTTCTTGTCTCCAGGTTGAACAGTCCCATCTCTCTCAGCCTCTTCTCACAGGGGAGATGTCCCAGTCCCTAAATCACCTTCTTGGTCTTCCACTGGAGCCTCTCCAGTATATTAGTGTATCTCCTATACTGGAGAGGCCAGAACTGGACACAGCACTATAGGTATGGCCTCACCAGTGTTACTCATAAAGTTCAGAGACAGTATAATAAGGATGTGTGTTCTTAATGAAACCAAAATCAGAAACCTGGTATGTGGCAACAGATGCAAAGACCTTGATGAAATGGGAGAACTTTGTCAGCAAAATCCAGCTTTTCTTTTGTATTTTGGATGAAATAGACAGAATTTTTTTCCTAAATTCTAGAAACAACTCTAAGTAAAATCATAGCTTTCTGTAGCCAACATATAATATTAATTATATTAATATTATTAACCAGAAAATTTCTGGTTTGAGAGCTTCATTGTAGCCAAGATGTGTTCTTATCAGAGCTAGGCTCTTTCCCATTGTCTGGCTTCAGTATCATTTGTACTGGTTAGGGTTGACAGCTGTAAGATATCCTCTTGTCTTTGACTTGAAATGGCTGATGACTGCACTCCTGCTGTCCTTGTCTGGTCCCATGCAGGTTCTTATGGGGATGCCTACAGAATTTGAGGTGATGTCTTGTTTTTAAAATAGTTTTAAGGGTAAACTAGGAGGGAAAGATCTTGAAAGAAACCAAGTAGAACCATCATATAAATGCAAGTAATAAATTTGACCTGTATAATGGTAATAGGTATTCACTCAAAATGAATATTGTGTTTCTCCTAAACCTGCTTCAAAACCACAGATTTTTTAGCAGTAAAATGACAGCCAAAGATTTCTGAAAGGAAGGCAAATAAGTGAAGCAGTTAAAACAAGAAGTGTTTTAGAATGCCCTTACAGTTCCTCATGAAACAGGCATGTGCCACTCTCCCTAAAGTAATGAAAAGTACAGCGCCCTTATGTAACACTTTGCCAGTTACCAATGATGATACAGTAAACAGACAATGAAATTTGAGGTCTCTGACAATTTATTCAAATGATAATGGAAACTAAACACAGGCAGAGGTATTAAACAAAAGATTGCAAGCAATTCACAAGCTAAAATTTATTCCAAAAAGTCTAAGTTTCTCGAAAGATACAGCAATCTCAGAAACAGACTATGAAGAGAGAGATAGAAATGTGCTAATTAACAGAATTCACCCATTTGGCTACATAATATTTCTTCATCCAGTTGTCCTTTTCAAAGCGCCTTTATTGAACTCCAGTGGAGACTACCAAGAAAGTAGACCTTATAGAGTTTTTTTAATTGAGGACATGAAGAAGTACTCTTTTTTTGTTTTGACATACCTTTCCCTTTCTGCATGTATCTTCCCTTGCACCTCTAAATGATCTTCACGCAGCAATAAATTCAATGTCTCTCTCCTCTTTCAACTGCATTTCTTTCCCTCCCTACCATTTCAAAGTTTAACAGGATAGTTTTAATATGCCCTTACAGAGGACCCTCAACCAGCATCTCTGTAGAACTGTGTTTGAATAATTCACAAGACTCAATCTTACAGAGTAACTAATGTGCTAATTATGCAGAAGAGTCATTTATAAGGTTGGGTTGGGTGCTCAATGCTAAACATCACTATAAAATATTCATATGGTATTTGGGAATTTTCTGAAAAATGAAAATTATCCATCTTCGTGGTAGACATCCATGAAGATGGATAATTTCCTCAGTATTATGGTCCTGCTACACAGAAATTATTAATCAGGAATTCAGCATCAAGTCCTGCTTCTTGAAGAGGTAAAATCTGTTATGAAATATGTTACTAACCCATTCTACAAAGGTATTTAAGAATAGCTCATCAATTCAGACAACTGCTGCAGTGACAATGCATCTTTTAATTTATAGTAAAATCTGAATCTTGTATGTGGACTGTCTTTCAGGAGGTCTTGTTAAAATTGCTAATAAAATTTCTCTGCAGTAGAAAAGACACAGAGTACCTTCAACAAGGAGCTGGCAAAGATGGGGGGAGAAGAAGGAGAAGATGCCTACACTGATGCAGTGAAAATGGCGAAATCCTGTTTATTTGTTGTGCTTATCTCTTATATATGATAAAATAGTTTACATACTAATTGTTACTAAGGTTCTGCCTAATTGGCTCATTTTCTCAACCTGTCTCTAACACAGTCTATAATTGGCATCCTTACAAAAAACATAGATTAAACTAATTTTAACTGCGCCACAGATTCAGGCCTTTACAGGCCTTTGCAGGCCCCAATTAGACTGCAATTCAGACAAGGCTGGATTGTCCAACTTCTGCAAAAGCACACTGTGTCCCCGCTCAAGGAGGTATTCTTCTACACTCTGCAAAGCAGGAATTTTGGCCATATGTTTTGGCCACAGCAGTTTACCAGGAACTGTACCTTTGAGTTATGTTTTAAAGGGAAGAAATAGGAAACCTTTTAATTATTAGAGAAAGTGGAACTCAGTGAAAAATAAGAAATGGTAATTTTTACTGTAATAGGTGAATTTCTTCTTTCAGCAACATATTAAGTAACCTGGAAAGCCATAATGACCAAAAGTCTACACCAGCAGTATAAAAGCCAGGAAGGTTACAGATCCAGAGGTTAGATCTACAACATTTCTGTAACTTAATGAAATATGGCTCATTTTAAAGTACGTACTCCATGTTATTTGGAATACTTTTCTTATCAAGGTAGTATGTAGAAATTCTTTTCATAGGCAATGGAAAAAACAATTTTCTGGTTTCATTTAAAAATTTATAGTTAAGCAAACTCATTAGCTGTAATTTTGTAGACTAAGGCATAGTGTCTTCAGTGGTGAAATAGTATAATTCCACACACTTTAGGCAAAGAAGCTGGCTCATACTGGCCATTGTTTTGGTCAGCTCAAACCAACAAAAATATTTTAGAATAACTGACTTAGAAGGACCTCTAGATTCCAAGCCAGCCATGGCCTTCCATATTTATGATGTGAAGGCAGATTGCTGGACACAAAAAAATTACACTTTTTAAATGTTTCTTGCAGTTCCCATGTAAAAGGGAGCTAAATGAACACCTTATCTTTTCCTTAGAAAACCTGCTAAACATTGGTCACTCCAAGTCACTTTCTGCTTAGGACAAATATTTTTGCATACTTAGAGTCATGGTTCTTTGTTTGGCTCACAGTCTTCTTCCACAGGTCAGTGCTTCCTCGAGTACATGAAGATATCTGTGCCTAGTCTGCAATTTACACAAAGACCTTGACCTCTGATGCCCTTAGGCTACAACTCCACACCCAGCAGGATCTCTTCTGTCGGACTGGCTGCTTCAAAGCCTTCATGAGACATTGCACATCTTGCTGCCCACAAAATTTTTGAGCTCTGCTATTATCATACTGTCTTTCTTAGTCATGGCTTAAGCTTCAGGTAACTAAGCTAAAGTGCCTTGTTTTCAATATACCTCTCCCTCATACTATGCCTCATTTTTCTTACTCCTGACTGGTTTAGAGATTTGAAGGGTTATATGAATTGCAAATAGGCTTAGGTAGAAAATATCTGCCAGTGGTAAAAACAGCATAAGTTTCTCATGGACATATATGGACACCAAAAAAGTGAAATATTCACATGAAACAGTTTTAGGAGACGAGGGAGTGAGCTGGTGATGATGAGTGGTGTGACAATTTTATGTTTGGAAGCATAAGATTAACTGACAAAAACTAAGCTCAGTGAAGATAGTCCTAAATCTAATTGGAAAACATAGAAAAACAGGTGTAAGGCCCATGGCAAGGATGATTTTTCAGTGATGAGTTTCACCTATGATTTCTAAGGGATTCTTTTGCAAGGAGGCAAGGAAAAACTAGCTATTATAAGCAAATGTTCATGAAAAATTTTAATCGGCTTTTACTGACTTTATGGAGGGAAAAAGATAACAGACAGCAAACAATAAATCACTTAAAATGCCACAGAAGTAAAAGGCACTTTGTAGAGTACATTTTCTCAAAAAAGGAAGCTAAAAGACCTAGGTTAATAGTATAGTTTGGGATTGCGTATGAGCAGGAAATAATAATGGTTAATTGGGAGATTCTGACTTTAAAAGCAAACAGTATGTGTATACTAATTTTAGAGATAGAGAAGTATCCTTGTCTCAGTAAGAATGGATCTTTAGCTCTATTTACTTGTGTAGAAGAGAAACAGAACTGTGTGGTTGCTATGGAAGAGAGACTTCCATGTGCTGGGAGACATCTTACATAAGAATCCATCCCGAAGAACTCACAAGTGAAGCTGAACTTCACTTCCACTTTGGGAGATCCTGTAGTGTCCTTACAATTTAGAGTTCATGTATTTCAACTCAAATATCTCTGTTTAGATTGTCTAGAATACTGATAGTAACTTGCAGACTGAACATCTTTGGCTAGCGTGGATTAGTTTGCTGGGTTTGTTTGCACAATATGTCTATTTAATACATGTTTTACATGAATACTTCTTGCCAGTGAATTGCAAATCTTCATTCTGTTAATGCAGTGCAGCCATCCCTTGAAAGCGGGCACATGAATGAATGATCATGAATGTTCATTAGAGAATCAGACATTATGGAATGTATTTAAAAACTCAATTTTTTCTTTGTCTGGTTTAACTAAATCTTTGATTATGCAGATGACTGTATGTGAATATACCATTGACTTCAGCTCAAGCCCTTTTCATATATGACTATGTAAATGAGATAAATTTAGATTCCAACATAATTAACAGTCTGTTTCTGGAGTTATTCTCTACATTCTGTCTTCATGAGCCATAAAGATTTTTCATTATAATGAGCATTTATATAAACATAGAATCACAGGGTGTGATATGCCAGATGGTTGCACTGCTATTCAGAGAGACCTTGACAGACTAGAGAAAGAGGGAGATGGAAACCTCTTGAAGCTCAACAAAGGGAAAGGCAAAGTCCTGCATCTCAGAAAGGGTAACCTAAGGAACCTCTAAACAACAGGGGGCAATGAGCTGGGAAGCAGCTTTGCAGAAAAAGGTCTTGGGGTACTGGTAGACAACTATCTTACCATGAGTCAGCAACACACCTTCACAGCAAAAAAGGCCAACAACATCCTAATTGTGTGAGCAAGATTGTTGCCAGCAGACCAAGAGAGGTGATCCTTCCCCATTCCTCAGTGCTGATGAGGCCTCATCGGGAGTCCCAAGGCTATCCTAACAATCAGACCTTTGTGCTGGAAGAACTGTATCACAGATACAGGGCACAGTTGAGGTTCGAAGACACCTCTAGAGATCACTATTCCAACCCCACTGCTCCAAGCAGGGTCACCTAAAGCAGCTTTCTCAGACCATAAATTCAGTTACTGCTTCAAATTTGCTTTTACATTCCTTAATAGAAAGACTTCATAAGGAAGGGGTAAATGACATGATTTCCCTTCAACTGGCCTGGCATATACATATTTATACTGCATTTAAGCAGCTGAAGCTGGCTGGTATAATCAGGTTTTTTTTCAATCTAGAAGAGGTATACAAATTTGAATTGCTATTGAGCAAGGATAGACAAAAAACCATTTACAATTTTGTATTGACTGAGGTTCTATATGAAATTATATACATGAATATGCACACACATGCAAACGTGCTCAGAACGTTCACCTATTAAAACAGGAATTACAGTCCTTTAAAGTATTAAAAGACATAAAAGGGTTTTTTTTCTATTAATGATTATAGGAAAAGATGGAAAATTCATTTGATTGCTTGCATACTTCCACATAGTATTGATAAAAAAGAACCTATAACGTGTAACCTGTATTCCACTCTTGATTAATTGATTAAAAAATTCAGAAAAAAAGTAGTGTCTATAACAAAACAAGCAAAACAAAAACAAAGAGCCAAATCAACCCTCTAAGAGATTAATTCCCAAATATTCAAGGCATTGAAAAAGGCAGGATAATTTGATTGTTCTGAAAATTTTGGAAACTGCAAAATCATTGAATTTAAAATGTATTTTACTTAATTCACAAGTATGCAATTTACACAACTAAAATGTAACAGTTATTTAATTGAAGGAATAGTTTTTCTTCTTGTGACTGGCTGCACAGCCCATGAAAGTGATTAACCTAGAAGACTTGATTTTTTTGTTTAATGTAGTAATGCAAGTATAGTAAAATCAGCAATTGTACCATGTTTTTTTCTCTTCCAGTGATGTTTATTTGTTGCAACAGATTACTTTGCAGCAGGTGTCTGTGATAGAGTAGTCACCATCTGTGAATGCACCTAGGGAATGGTCCCAGCAAATGTACTTCTGCAACAGCTTTGTACCCTCAAGTGAACAAGCCAGCCACAATTTTGTATGTGTTTTACACCTGGGAGAATTTTGAGAAGGATCTAAAATTTTGGTAAATAACTTGTTTATTTCTGAGAATTCAGAGGGATTTGCAAGGAGAGGGCAAATTTTAATAGTGGAATTGTTCTGCATTTTGCTTCTTTCACGGTCTTTGTATGGGAATATTTTATGCAATGAAGGAGCACTGGCCACATAGCACTGGCCAATGCATCTTAGAAAACAATTTATTCACCTATTTCAACAGTGGAAATGAGTGAGAAGGAAGTTTTATGTCAGTCAAGAATCTGAAGATGAGTGATAAATCCTGAGGAAAGCTTTAAAACTAAAGGTGATTATGTACTTAGCAAATATACCTCTGCCTTTTGCCAGCTCTGCTCAATGCTACCATCCAATTTCCTCTGAGAGAATCAATGTGCAATTTTACATAAATATTTATTTATTTATTTGTTTGTTTATTTATTTATTTATTTATTTATTTATTTATTTATTTATTTATATATTTATATATGTACTGCGTGTAGCTTCTCTGTGCTCTAAACCCTGCATTTGGGAGATTATGCAACCCTGCAGGCTGGCGTCCCTTGTATCTGTGGGGTAAGGTCAGTAGAGTTCTCTGAACAGCTTTTCTCTCACTTGTAGAGTGCAGTAAGTCTGCTGGTATTCGTAAACATGCTACATGTCTGGAGATATAATATTAAATGGCTATAAATAAAGGCAAATGGAACCTGAAACACTAAGGTTTGTAACTTCTGAGTTTTGTGTATGTGTCTTAAAATGTTTTTAATTGTCTTTTCCTGCCTTTCTAGCTGCTGCCTCCATTTGCAACACCTATGGAAGCTTCTTTAAGAGCTCATTATATAATTGTGTTTGCCAGGGCTGGGAGTTCCTTCGGACACAAGAGATTGTCTAATGTGTTTTAAATCACAAAACCTTCTGTATAAGTAAAGAAGTGACAAGAAATAAAGTGAATCAGTTGAAGAAGGGAAAAAGTGAATCCAAATGGAATATCATTATTAATCTTATATGAATTTTCCTTTTTCAAATTATTCCCGTACTAGTAAAATTTTTAATTCATACTGTAAATAATGTCTGGAAAAGACTTTTCAGATGTTAATCAATGATTTGTTCTATCTTTGGAGCAAATGAGATAAAATTCTGTAATTTATCTAAGAAGGTGGATACAAAGTATAAAAAAAATGGTCATTTGTGGCTGAAGTGTACTGAAATTTGAAAATGTTGTTTTAAATGTTAATGACACCCATCACTATAATTTAGTTTCCTGTCATCTGGCATTCGTGAAGCAAGCATGTATTCTCTTAATTCTGCGCATTCCAGCTACCACACATTCCAGACAAATTAGGTGGTCTCTACATTTACAGTTGAAATTTTTTGGCTTTGGAAAAAGAATTATGAATTTGAAGTCATAAACAGAAGATGCATACACACAAAAAAAAATAAACCTAATTTCTAATGATTCTAATTCAAAATTGTCCTGCCTTCTTCATTCGGTGTTACTTTATATGAGCGATTCTTCTGAATTGTTGCAGTTAACTACTAAGTCTCAATGTCTGCCTGCAGCAAAAGACACGAACATCAGATGTTGTCTAACCAGTAAGGGTTATTAATTTCTTTGATTCATTTTATACTCATTCTTCCTCACCTACTTTAATTTTTCGTGCAGTAAAAAAATTACATTTTTCTGATGAAAACTAATACAAAAAAAAAACCTCTCACTGCAGAATTCTGTATTTTCTTTTTTCGTTTTTTTTAATATCATATCACTCATGGAAGAAAAATATTCCTTGGCATCCCATTTGTAACTGAAGACTCTTCCTAGTTATGATCAGGGTTCGACAAAAACTGTTGGATGAAAACCCCTGTTTTCCATTGCTTGTCAATTTATACTTTATAGCAGAGGTATTACCTTACTTGTGTGATGACAAATACACACTTTTCCTGTTACAAACTCATATTATATTTATTTCCTACTCTTGTTGTATTTGGTTTTAACTGTTCAGCAGTGTACAAAGCTGGCATATGTCTCTCCTTATTACAAATTTTACAAAGCTGTTAGCATTTTGTGAAGTATCATAATGTACTCTTGACTGATCTTTTATTACCAAAGACCTCAGTCAGCCACTGAAGACTGAAAATGGCAGGCAATTCAGTGTGCCCTAAGTGTAACTTTGAGACAGCAGGAGCCAGAGCTCTTTGTAATTATACTCCCTGATTGTGGAATCTGCTCCCTATTGAGACTGGAAGAACAGCATCTGTTGAAACATTTGGGTTAAATTTAAAGAGATACACAAATTTGTTGATGCATTTAACTGTGGGGAATCCTCTTAAATATTATTTTGAAACTGTTTTGGTAAAAAAAAAAACAAAAACCAAACATAAAAATGAAACTGTGGAAAGGACTTCATGTTGTTATGCTAAAAGACTGTTTCAAATTGTTAGCTATTATTTGTCCACAAATATAAGGAAGAGGTAATCAACATCATGAACACAGAACACCCAATCTGGATTCTGAGAAAATAGTTATGGCTATCTTATTAGTTTATTTATGCATTCCCTCACCTCCATCCTACATGTCAATACTTTATATTTGTAGTGGGTAGGATTTGACCTAAGTAACATGAGCTATAAAACTGTATTTCTAATTAGTTCTGTCTTTAAAACTGGTGTAAAATCACAGAAAGAAAAAATCTCACTTCATTTTATTAGAAGGTAATTGTTTTTCTGGTTTGCTTAGGTGATTTGGCTTGTATGCCATCAATTCATAATATTATCCATGTTTTTAATATTCTTGTTTTTAAATATTCTGTTTTATGACTGTTAGATATAACTTCAGCAAGTATTTTTCTCCTGCAGTAGTTCTTTTATATTAGATCACAATATTCTTCTAGAAGATTTCTTTTCATCATTAGCACTGCCTGTATTTAACATTGGAATTCTTATATTTGTATAGAATTGTCTAGACCAAATGGAATAAATCTCAGGTGTCCTTTTAAGAATTTCAATAATTTTTCTTCACAACATTAACTTGTTAGCATAAATAATTTTGAATATATTATATATTTTTAATATATGCCATAATAATTAAAGATCATAAAGATTTGGTAAGTCTAATGTAAGTAGAGCTTAAGACTGGATAAAGAGTTTTGACCAGGACTGTTGACATCTCATAATCCACAGGAAAAGAAAATATAGATTTCCTTTCCTATATAAAGTCCTTGGGTTTGGAAAAAAACTCTCTCAGAAGGCTTTAAGTATCTCCTCATGTTATATAGATCTGAAGGAGAAATTTAAAAAATAGTAGAAAAACTAGCAATTTTCTTTCTCTGCTTGGAAGTAGATTGATCTTTCATTCACATATAACTTCTTGAGAGTTTCAAGTCTTGTCTTAGTCTGCTCACTAAAAATAAATTGTGCAAGATTGTGTGTGTTTTTCAATATCAAAATAATCCCTCTCTACTGAAGAATCTTTCCAAGAAGATAATTTTAATATATCATATGAAATTAATAAACATGGAAAAAGTGGAAAAGTGAGGTAATTTTTCTCTGGTGTGGAATGAGTCCAGAATTCTTTTCTCAGTTCTGAGGACTATGGAAAGAATGAGCATAGGCACAGATATGTTGCCAAAGATTTGCTGATGAACAGCTTCAGAAGGGCATTGTAGCCCTCAAAATTGATGATGAGCCACATTGCCAGTCTAAAAAAGCACTTGCCTATTCACTTAAGAATTAACAACTTCTTTTGTGCAAGTAAACAAACAGTGTCATAGAAAAGACTCAGGTCTAAGGGTGTTGTATTTAAAACTTGCTATAGATAATTTTGAGATGGATGCCCAGCATTTTCCTTTCAACTCCCATTCATGCACATTTTAAAGAAAATAGCTTGCAGGATTCCACCTGTACATGTAGCATTCCAGACAAATTTCTGTGACAAGTTTCAAGTTTCTAGAAAGCTGAAGCTCTCAAAAATCTTTCATAAAAGAGAAAGAGGCAAGGCATATTGGAAACATCCACTCTTTTTGTCAGCAATATCAATCATCATCACTGATGAGGATGTCAGTCTGAAGTACCTACTGGGCAAATAGTCACAAGTATGCAGAGTAGTTTATTCTTCAATAATATCCATAAAGCCATATTTCTCACTGGTATACAGAGAAAAAAAATATCAAAATGTATTTATCTGTCCATTTTAAATAGAAAAATATTCTCCTTTATGTGCTTCCATTAAAAAAAAAAATCCTTTCGATAGACCTGCACATATCAGAGAACATGCAGTGTGTACTTTGGTGGGTCATGCTTTTGACCACCAGGCAGAAAATTTTGAGGTGGAAAGACTTGGTTGGAGAACACAAGCAAATTTGCTTTCCTATCATTCATCCAGGACAGGAGAGCAAGACTGTGGAAAGAAACCAAAAGGACTGAGAGATTGCTGTCTAATAAACCAGGAGTGAAGGGATGACTGAGGAGCTTCCAGAGAGATCAATGGAATGCTGTCAATGGTTGGTGACTCTAGAGATGGCAAATCCCCACAGTTTTTTAGTCCTAAGAAGACTTAGTGCCAGGAAATTGCTAAAGAGCTGAATAGAATACCAGTAGTTAAACGAGATTAAAAGTCTTCAATATGCTGGACATTTATAGTCCAAAATTCAGAGGTCCAGCATGAAGTTGTTATCTAGAGGTTCTTAGATTTTCCAGTTTATCAGAATTACACTGTATTTAATGCTTGCTATACTTATTACATACTGATGGAACTGAGAGGAGTAGGATTCTACATTGAGAAATAATTAAAATGAAAATTTTTACTCAGACTTTTGAGTTTTCACTTCAGCCTTGAGTGTTCCATGTTGTACACAGCTTCCCTATATTGATAAAACAAGTCCATGTGGGAATGTAGAGTGGGAAGAATAGCATCGGTGGAAGATGGAGGATCAAAGTGACTAAAACAAATGTGTGGTGAGTATATAAACTTGCTAGGTAGATATGGTTCTGCAGGATTTCCATAAGAAAGCCTTATGGGCTCAGGCCAAAGGTTTTGTCCTAGGCGGTGGACAAAAGCTACACCAAGGGAAGAATAAGTCAAACAGATTATTATTCCGTCTGTCACTCTCCTGACACCAATTATATTGTGCTTTGTGGATTTCCTAAACCTAATGTGACTTCTTGAACTTCTTTGTATCTCTTTTCTTTATGGTCACAGATATTAATACATGCAGAATAACTGACGGTCAGAAATTCAAAAGGTCTGTTAATTTTCCTATTAAGAACTAAGTTCTTTTATTTGTATTGAGCTTGGTTTTTACTCAGATTGTTACGTATAACAATCTCTTATTTTTGTAATAGGAGTAACAGCGAACAATAATTTCCTATTCACACTCTCCATGACTATTTTTTAGGAATTTTCTTTATGTGGTGTTATATCCAGGCTGCAGAGAATGTTTTCTCAACTATTATATGCAGGATCTTTTATGCTTTTAAACACTTTTGTCTTTCTCTGAGTCTTTCTCAGTTCTATTGAGTACATTTTGGGGATAAGAGGACCAGTCCTGCACATTGTATTCAATGTTTGGGAAAAGCACAGATTTACACAGTGATTTCACTATTTTTCTCTCTCTTTTTTTTTTTTTCCTAATATTTTCAAATATTTGAGTACATTTTTGGTCCACTACCAGATACTGAGACTTTATTTTCGTGGAAATATGCATCACAATCTCAAGGTTTTATGCCTTTTGTTAGGAATTCAGGTCTGTCTGCTCCACAGATTAACTGGTTTCTTTTGGTATCACTTTATGTTTTTCTATATGGAACTTCTTTTGCTGTTTCATTGCTATGACACACAGCATTGACACTCTGTATTGTAAGGCTTCTGTTCATTCTTTGCAGCTGGCTCTCATCTTTACCACTCTGACCAACTTTTCTCATTCCACAGAACTTTCTTTAAAGCTGACACTGAGAGAGTTTGCCACCTTTGGCTGTCTAGTAGATGACTGACATAGGTGAAGTGCATTCCCGCAAGCAGCTGCAGGCAAACCATGGTGTCTCACAAGCTGATTTCCTTTAGCTCTTGTTGTGGTTCAAGCCCAGCTGGAGATGAAACATCATGCAGTAGATCAACTCCCTCTTTCTCTTTATCCTCCCATGGTGGAATGGGAAGGAAAATCAAAGTAAAAATTATATTATGAGATAAGAATAGTTTAATAATTTAAAATAAAGTAAGATACAGTAACAACAGCACATAATAATAATAATAATAATAATAATAATAATAATAATAATAATAATAATAATAATAATAATAATAATAATAATAATAATGGAAAACCAAGTGAAGCACAGTACAATTTCTTTGGTACAGATTTGGTGTAAGGACAGAAATGACAGGCACTATAATGGAGCAGCAGCTGTAAGACCGTATCCTCCAAACTAACCAAAAACTTCTCAGCAGAGAGGAACAGCTTCAATGCATTGTTAGATTATCTCAAAATAAGCAGAGACCTTTGAAAACCTGGAAATATGAAAACTGAGACAGACACCTCTCTTTTCTCCAGATGAGAAGGGAAAAATTATGTTCTTCTGAAGAGTATCTATTAGTCTGTAACCCTTAAAACTGACAGGTTAGAAGTACTGAAATTAATATAAAAAAATTGGGGTTTTGTCACTCAGTTTAAACATGCAATTTTGCCTAATAATAAAAAGATTAATGGTGAAAAAAATATCAATGAATACGCAGCAAGGTAGATGAGATGCCTGTTAAATCTTGACTCAGCAATTTTAACTTGCACAGATATAACTCATATTATCTTCTTTTCCAGTACTCCTGGCTTTACTGTCAACAATTTCAAATACAGCTAACACTCAGCGAACAGAGCAAAGGAAGTTCTTGGTTTTGTACTTGAAGTACTTTTTTTCCCTGGTTTTGCATTAAATCATATGAAGTAAGAAATATTCCTTCTCATCCAGATAGATGGCTAATTTCAAAATTACAGGTTTATAATCTGTAAAAAATCTTTTTGATTTAAACAAATACAAGTTAATCAGTTCCACCTGGGAAACCGTGTATCTCTTTAGGTCTCAAATATATGCATCTATTAGATTGCAACTACCAATATCAACAAGAACTTTTAAAAACTAAAGTTAAAAGAAAGTAAATTGACATTTTTTTACAAGATTGACTTATAAAGATACAAGTTATTGATGAGAGAAGAAACAGCTGTATTCACAGACTGTGCACCTTTTTTAACATAGAATTAAGCTGTAGCAAGTGAGATGCCTTTAAAACATTCATAACCACCAGCATCTCTGTGCAAATAGTGAAGTGTGTTACGGAAAAAACATGAAAATACTGCCTGAGAAGGCAGACCTTTTGCTGTTGTTTCTATGGATTTAAGGAGGTTTATTTGATTTGCTTACTGCTGCCTATACATTTTGACATGGAAAAGTCTGTTTTCTTACAAAATATATAGTCCCATAATAGTGTCAGCTGTTTTCCATTGCAGTATAGTTTACTGAGTTTATTGCAAGATGTGCCTTTATGCAAATCAAACAGTTAATATTTGTTTTAAATTTTTTTGTCTGTTTTCTTTTTCACTTTCTTCCTGAAAATATTGCTTTCTGTTTACTTTTCAATAGATGTTTGATTTACAAGCTCCCCCACGAGCAGATAGTGAATGAAGCAGAACTGGCCAAAGCAGAAGCTCATATCCCCCACACCTTCCATGTGGTGAGAGGCCAGGACTGCTTTTGTAGGAAAGGTCCAGCTTGAGACTTAGAGTAGGTGTCATACTTCCCTCTCCTGCTGGCTGTTTTGTAGGGAAGTTGCTACTGCTTTTGGAAGTTATCTATAGTTCTTGGAATTTCATCACCAGTACACCTACATGACTCCCATATCACAGCCACTAAGAAAATCACTTGCCTGGTGTCAGCAGACCCTGTAGGGAAATCACCTTTGTAAAAGCACCTTGGGTAAAAAAATGTTATTCAGAGCTACTTCAGTGTCTTTGCTATCTTCGAAAGTCCTGAAATTGAAGATAGCTGTAATTGCTTGATTGTTTAATCCAGAATTGTAATATCTACTTGCTTTAACCATTTTACATGCATGTCACTTCTAATTGCTGCAAGATTGTACCAAAAGAACCTCCAAAATGAAGACTAACAATGACAACAGCAACATACAAGCTTGTCCTGACTCTTTGCTTAGTAGCAACTTTAGTGGAGACTATAGGAAAGACAGAAATATTTTTTCATAAGAAATCAGTATTTATGTTGAGTAGACATTGGAAGGATTAAGCAGAGATTGCTGAGATCTAATTAGAATTTAGTGGAAAAATTAGATTCAGAATAGGGGGAAGCAAGGAATAATGTAGGCAAACCATAGATATCAGGCATGATACTAGCTAATGCAGAGTCTGGAAGTAAAGAGAAACAGGAGTCAAATAAGATGATAGTGAGGTGGTCTTGAGTAGGAAAGATAGCAATATCTGCTTATATAAAGAACCTGTAAACTTAGACAGACTGCAACAGTTTTCTTCTCCGGTATTACCTACAAAATGGAGCTGTACCTTGGGGGAGAAGTAATGTGATAGACATGAATTTCTTCATAGGCTTTCAGTGCCTTTCCTTTAGTATCATTTTTAGTCCATAGAGAGCTGTCTGATGTTTGATGAAGTTTTTGTTATGAGTACAGTTGCGAAATGAAAAGAAAGTAAGAACCTCGATAATCACTTTGCATGAGACCTGTGTGTGACCATTACATGAAGCAGTGAGTGATGAACTCTGAAAAAATAGATGAAGAAAAATGGGACTTGCTGACCTCTTTCAGTCTTTAAAAGATTTTTCTTGTGAAAAGGAATAATTCTTCACATAAGTATCTTAGAATGAAGTTATTTCAGATAAAGCCTATGCCTTTTGACATATTGAAGTATCCCTAATTCCATAAAAGGTGAATTAGAGAATCATATTTGAGAAGCCAACTAAATTGAGATAAAATGCAGTTGAAATGAAATGCAATTGTCTGTAATGAGAAAAGTAGTTGCCCTAACTGTAGATGACTACTTTAAGTCAAATGACTAAGAAATTGTGTTAGTTAAAGTGTAGGACTGGAATGCATATTGTGGAATATCAAAATCTCTTGAAATGTTTCTTAATAGTATATGCCTTGTTCTTGTTCACATCATACGAGAGATTATAGGAAAGGCAGAAATGAAAACATTTCTTAGTATAACTTTTAATTGAAACACCATTACTCAATCCTACTAGGATTGGTTTGTCAAGTCTGTAAAATTAAGACATGAGTAAGGAGTTATACTATCTTACGTTGCTGCAGCCTCTAATGCGCTTCAGAAGAAAATAATCTATACCAATACCGTTATTCTTGTCATAGGGTGTATAGAAAAAATAATTACTTTATAATTCTCTACAGAGCCCGAGGACATGAGTAAAATAGAAAATAAGTCATATTAAATATTGAAGTACCTATGCTTTCTAATCCTTTTTGATCCAGGAACATAAGCATACTTTTAGAGTAAAAAAAATAAAATAAAGAAAAAAATAGTGGAGAGAATTAATCACAACTGGCTAGATATATTTTTTTCTAAAAACACAAACCTCGTAGTAGAATTACACTGAAATCATATTAAACCTTAAAAATTGATACCACAGCTTTACCTCTTAAAAGCACTATCTTTCAGTTTTATTCTTGTTTTTGTTGTGGGTTTTTTGTTTGTTTTCCTTTTGGTTTTGGAGCTGCTTGGACACCTTTCTTAGTTAATATTTTACCATAGCAAACTTAGCCTTGGAAGGGAGTTGAGCCTAACCTTTCAAAAATCTCTTCAGATCTTGCCCCACAATGTCAAATATTCTGGCACCATCTACTCGTTTCATAGTCACTTTTATGTTTCTTCCTTTTAATGCTTTATTTTATTTTTACAGGTTTTCCTTCTCTCTTCTCCTGCTGTTTGTGTAATCTCTAGACCAACAGGTGCCCAGTTGTAGTTTTTTTGTTTCCTCTGTCTAGTAGCTCTTTTGAATCCATCCCAGTGTTTCTGGATTGTTCTGATGGTATTTGGTCTCCTTTTAATCAATGCCTTTTTTATTTAAAAGCAAGGTGTTCTCAGAATTGACCTGAAGATTTCTTTTTTCCTACTGTGACCAAACGGATATGTAATTTTCCATCTTTTCTGAAGATCTATAGTACTGCTGTCATATAACAGACTCAGAATGGCAAAGAAAACAAAGACGGAAAGAATGTAGCACTTGATTAAAGACTTAAAGCAAACATAGTAAAATATTCTTTGTTTAACCATTTTGGAACTTAGAGATGGTATAATGGATTTTGACTTATGGTAAAACATTTTTTTCTTTTGTTAACACAAATCAGTAATTCTAATGTATACATAATATTTGTCTCAGAAACTCATATGGCCATTGACCAGCTCAGAAAAACCTTCTTTCATTTATCTACTACTGAGCTGGGAAGTGTACTCTCTCTACAACCTGTAGATAACTGTAATGTCAAATGCTCAAAACCACACCTTATAAAAGATCTTCTGAATTCCTTTAAACGCAGAATTGTCCTAATCTATATTCTTTTCACTTCCTTTTAAATAAACTAACATTGAGCAACTAGGTATTTAAATGTGATTTGATTTGAATATCAGATTACTGAGTTAGGAAACAAAGACCTCATGCAGAGAATATCCTGCTGCCATTCTGCTTAATAGCTAAGCATAAAAAAGAATCTGTAAAATTATACAGATATATGTCTTCCTAATACAAAATATTCTAAAGATTTTTAAAAACATTTTTCTGAAATCTTCTGTTCTGTGTTACTATTTTAACTCTATAGAACATCTCAAACTTCATTTAATAACCTTTTGACTTTATCACTTCTGGTTTCTTCAGAGTTTTCTCAGAATGTTTTTAACTTTAATATTTCAAATGATCTCATCTGCCTGAAGAAAAGTATCAGCCTGTAAGGTAACCAGACCTAATACATTCATGAATGGGCAGATTAATCTCAACACTCTAAGTTACAGTCGTGAACTACCTACAAACTGGTTGCAGCATATAGCAGTTACAGTGATCTTTCTTGCACTTGATGAAAATTCTTTTTAAGTCACTCTGTCATCTCATTCCTCCAATCTCAGTAAGACTGTCAATCAAACATAAAAAAGACTAAATAACATGTACAAACTGAGACAAATAGTTGAAGTAATAAGAGTATGTCTGCTTGAAAATTTTATGTGCTTTTTTTTCCTTTTTTCTTTTTGGTTGGTTTTTTTTTGAGGAGATACACAATTCCCCCAAAACTATCAATATTCATATTTGTATTTGACAATTTTCTTTCTCTAGTATTGAATAATCTAGAATTCAAATGTTATTGTATATTAAACAGAGGTGTTTCTATTCAAGGTAGTTTGATACCAAATCTAAACTGTTCTGGAGTTCTGTTCTGTAAGTAGTCAGCTGCCTAGCAAAGAAGCCGGAATCATGGGCTCAGAATAGAAAATGAGGACACAAGACCCCACAACTAAAAGTACCATGAAGCAGTGGCAGTTCAGACAGACAGGCCACTAGTATCTCAAACTTATATTCTACCTTGCTTATCATTTCCCAATATCAATTATATTAAAAAAAATATGAGCTTAGTCTTAACTGATACCAAAAGTAGGAATTTATTGTTAGTGTGGATGTCTCTCTGGTCGGCTGTTCTCATCTTCTCAGAATGAAAGAACAGAGCACCATTTTTTCTGTTCCTGGCATACTTTACAAAACAGTGTATCAGTAACGCTTCATGGCTAATTGCATCAAAGGCAGCTGCAAGACCCAAACAAATTAGTTTGAAGCCTAAACTCACTGCCATTGCCAAGAGGAGATAAGCAGACAATAAAACATTGAAAGTCTCCTGACATATGTGCTGATTAAGGTTAAGGATTCTAGGAATCAGCAGGGACTGAGATAATTATATCTATGCCTATACATTATTCCTTTCTATATGGTCCCCCTGGAGAGGAGTTGGTATATTGATTTACTAACCTGAGGATTCAACAAGCCTGCCTGTTTCCCTTGGAACTCAATCAAAACTTGAGGCATATTTCCAGGATGTGAATCAGAAACTAAGGAAAGAAAAAAATGGCAAAAAAAAAAAAAAAATGTCCAGCAGAGCAAGTTCTGCATTTGTCTTAAACAAGTTTAGCCTTAGTCAAGAAACAAGTGAGAAAATGTCTCACAAATATTTGGTTCAAGATCTGCTGCTCATGAAACCCTATATGAAAAAGGGAAAGAATTACCTATGCTATAAGAGCAAGTTGATTTGAATTTTCCATGTATTAGTATTGAATCTGGTTTTCTTACACAAGAAACAGATTTGGCTTAATATTTCAAAATCTACTTGATTCATAGAACAGTGAAGAGAGCTATTATATCTTATTCCGTCCTATTTGGGTGGAAATGGCCCCTTTCACTTGGCAAGTAGATTATTTCTATTACATAAACTTCCTTCAAAGCTGTTAAGAATATTAGTATTACAGGGCAATAAATGTGTATATATGACATAGCCTGATTTTGATTTTCTGTCTGTGACTTGACTGTCAATATTGCAAGATTCCATCCCACATTTCACCCACAGTTTTTCCCTAAGAAAAGATGGTTTTAACCATGCCATTAAACATCCTCCATGGTATTGAAAAGCTAAGGGCATATTTCAAATATTCATATACATGTTATTTACATAGTTTATTTGGGCACAAGAGGAAACAGACAAAAGGAAGGATTCAGCTAAGAATGTCTGGATGTGAATCAACACATTCAGGTAACCAAGACAGTTGAAGTGCAAGGAGCAGGTTTGTTCCATCAGCTCACCAACACCGCCGGGCGACACCAGCACGGGGACACCGCTCTGTGGGGCTCAGCTCATCCTGGCAGAAGGGGGGACTGCCTGCCCCGAGCTAGCAAAGGGCTGTGTGCACCTGCAGCTCATCTCAGGGCTGTGCTTCTGTGATCCCTCTCCCAGCACGAGGCTCAAGCCTGTCTGTGAGAGTGCGTTACCTCTACATGGGGATTCTGCTTCTCAAAGCAGGCAGAGGATGAGCAACACTGGGCATAATAAATGGAGTTTTCCTACACCACCAACATTTTTAGCAGCAAGGTGCAAGTTTACTTTAAGCAAAACTACTCCCTCCTTCTCACCAAATCTTAGGATTCTAACCCTTTTCTCCCAACACTTTGTTCGCAGACTCTTCTTCTAATTCTGCACCTTGAAGATTCCTGTGTGCCACCACTATGAGCGAAGTCAGGCAAATCCTTGTGGGTCTGTGACTATGTGCATCCCTGGAATACACACACATGCTTAATTAAACAGGGAACGCACTACCCAGAGTTTCAATAGTTGTACAAATTCTCTTCAAGACACAGAAATTTTTCCTTTCCAGCTAGACTATAAGCTAAAACTATGTGAATAATTTATCTCAAAAATAGGCTTATGTGTCATCAATCTAAAGTAAAATATAGTTTAGAACAAAAAGTGAGATTTAGGTTTATTGTTATCTTCTCTCTCCAAGATTTTTGATGTTGAAAAACTCTCTTAGTACTCCTGGGTTTCCAGGGTTTATTATTTTAATTGATGACAATGCTAACGCAATGCACGTTTTCAGAATGAAAAGTTTTCTCGAATAAGTGGCAATATCACTGGAAAACTCAAAGGTCAAAAACTCAGAGAACATTAAATCAGAAATTCAAATTATTTATCCCTGATGATGTCAAAGTGGGATTTGAAAACTGAAGATGCAATAGTGAGGATATCTGTACATTAGAAAAAAATTTCTGTGAATATCCTTATAAAATGAAATGGATTCGGATTTGTAGTTATCTGCCTGAAGAGAAAAGAAATAAATATTTTAGATATTCTATCTTGATATATAAAATATATATCATGTATACAAAATTAATCTTTCCTATATTAAAATTAGATATTTTAGATCTTATTGTTCTGTGGTTATTATATAACCTGGAGAGCTTAACTAACACTCATAAAAATGTAGGTAAAATTAAAATATACTTGACATAGAGAGATTAAATAGATGACCTTATAAAAAACATTCAAACACTGTTTTCTTTAATCTTGTCTATATTCCTGCTTCCAACTTCTGATGCTACAAGAAGTACTTATTTCTTAAACTCCTCATGCTGTCTTGAATCATAAAGAATTCTGTTTGATTCTGACCTATAAGCACTAGTCTATATACATATCTACAATGTATATAATATATTTGCAGGTAAAATGCTGCAATACTTGTGGCACCTATTTCTTGAAAATACCTAAGAATGAACATATGTATGATTGATCAGTAAAAAAAAAGGAAATTGAGTGGTAGTTTTTTAAGATTGAAAATTCAAGTGCATGTTCACAAACACATATATGCAAAGTTTAACCAAGGTTTTATTTTAAAGTGATGCTTCTTGCTTGGTTGTGAATATTAGTATTCACACATCTTCCTGAGTTGTCATAACATTTATCTTCTTAACAAATCAAATAGGCTAGCAAAATTAGGTATCAAATGTTCTAGCCTCTGACTCTAGAACTTGAAAAAGAATTTTAATCAGCACAATCTATATTTCATGAAAACTTGTATTATATAACCAGAGCCTTAATCCACAATAACAAGATTTTAAGCTGTTCTTTACACTAACATATAACATGGCAATAATTCTTTTTTTTACTGAGTGAAATCTAGATTTGTAGCTGATGGTGAATTGTAATCTAGCAAGCGCTGTTTCCAGAGGTTCATTTTCATCACTGCTGATATCACTGTTTATGCTTTTGCAAAGCAGGTGAGTAAATATTCCATTGCTTGTAGTCCATGCCTCACTTGAAACAGACAAGAGGATGGAAAATTCAATGTTTGCAAAATTGAAGAGAACAAAGTTTGTGAGGAATAAAATGCTGTGCTTATTTTTCACTAAAAGATTCTAAAAGACAGAATGAAAAGAAGAAAGCTTTTGGTGTTGATAGCATGGTTTGACTAACAAAAAAACCAATTCTATGAGCAAGCATTTCTTATTGTATCTTAATTTTGCAGTAAAATTATGACACACATATGAACTATATTTTTAACTGAAAATTATAATTGAGTACATATATGCATATGATTTTAGAGGGAAATATTAAAAATTCATGTGAATTTATGTGAAAACAGGATTGAAAAAATTACATGAGAGCAGGATTGACCTATGAGCTCAGGTTGTCTGACCCTGAAGTGGCGGCAATTTGGTATCACATGCCTGCATCATCTGCTGGTCACCATGACATTATTTCTGAGTTACCTGTGATGCTATGTCAAAGGAACATTTTAAATATCAGAGTCTAAAGGAGATTGCAATGTCTCTTTCCTCAGTACAAGTGGAATTTGTTTTCAGATTTCTATCTTCTTCCACACACAATGAGAAAGCAATTTCTGCAATTCTGTACTCTCACACTTTCCCTGTGGTCGGTTTGGAGGTTGGACTGAAGTAACAGAACTTGGTTCCCGGTGTTCTGTGCCACATCTTCTTGAGAATGAAGTCAGATAAAGGATGTATTACTATGGAATGTTAATTAATATGGAATGTCACCCACCTACCCAGATAGGGAACTTCTGTAACAGTAATAGGCACCAACCCAAATCCTTTCTGAGAAGATGCAAGAATCTGGGGAAAAGAAAACTCTCTACAGGTGACAAATTTGGGTCTTTTTATGGACACTGTGATTTTCTACAGTATTTTGAGGGCTTTTCAGTTTCAGACTAATGCAATTATTAAAGCACAGTGTTGCCAAGGCAACCTCCTAGAACATTCCTTCCCTGAGGCCCACAGAAAATCCCAAGGAGCAAAGAAAGCAGTTAGTTCCTAACTACTGTGTACAAAAAGTTTAATTTTTTTTTTTTCTGGAGTCTAATGTATTTTTTTACGTCTTTGAGTTCATTTACTTGCAAAGAAAAATAAGGAGAAAAAAAAAATCCTCCTTAACATTCAGGAACATGTCTCACATACCATCATATCCCTGAACGTTCTCTATTGTAAAAATCATACATCTGTTCTGACCTTGTTGTCTTTATTTTGTTACATAAATTTTTCAGTTTTGACATGTTCTATAGGTCAGACACTGAACAAAAACCATTTCAGAGACTTAAAAAAATGAAGAAGGAAGTTTGCTTTTTTTTTCCCCCCTGCAATCTGTTCAAATACAGGATACTGCAGAACTTGATTAAATAGGCAATATCCAAATAAAGTATCCACTTTGGAATGAATTAAGTCTGTGTTAAAGCTAGAATACTCTAAGGATTTGCAACTCAAAGAGGGAAAATTAGCCTGGAATGTATATTCCCTGCTTGGATGTGAAAAAAATAATTAGAATTATCATTAGCAAACCAGCTCAAAGGATAGTACCTAAGTTAGGTAATCTCATATGGTTTTTGACATGCATTTGCCTGTCAGAAAGACACCACTTTTTTATCACACATAATTTTTTAATTTAACCAGTCCAAGCAAAATAGCTCATTCAACATGTGACATTTTCAGTTTGGTTATTTTAAATGAAGCACAGTGGAAAACAGATTTTTATTGAACTACCAAGAGACTGCAATACATAGAGATTCATTTTAATGACTTTGCAGATGTCTTTTGTATCTGTCTCTCCTCTCTCTGCATTCCTTTAGCTGCTGCTCAGGAGAAAACATCCATTTAGGGAAGAAAATTCAGGTTTTACTTTCACATTAGTTTTAATATGCCCATTAAAGTCTATGGTACATTAAATACATTAAGAGTTTGAAAAGAGTAGTTTGTAGCCTCAATGAACTTCTGAACAAGGCAGTATAGCCATGCTGGATTTGCTAGCTGCAATTAGCTTTGCTATTTTTTTCTCCATTTTATCATCTGGCGCTTCTCAAACTGTCACCACTCCTAGTATCTTTAGAGACATACTTTTTATAGGACAGACTCACAAACGATGCATACCCTTACCAGGCTTAGTAACAGACCTTTCCCAGACCTTTCCCCTCCACACTCCAATTAGGCAGTTTCTCATCTATATTTTTCATGGCTTCACTGTAAAAAAAAAATAGCCAACCAGTATGATGGATATCAAGTATGCTAATTTGCACAAATTCTAGAAAATACTAGTTCCTTGGATGTTTATGTGGAGAGTAAGAAGAAAAAGCACAGTATTTCCAAACTCATGATCTTCTATTTTATCAGTATTTTGTTCTATTTTATTTTCTATTTTTTTCTCTTATTCTTTTATCCCCATATTTCTGACAAGAACACAAATAATTTAGCTTTACTCCTATCACAGATCCAATTCAGATAAAAGGCAGAGAAACTAAAATATAAAGTTGTAGTTCAAGTGAAAGTGTAAACAAAGTAATAAAGAGATGCAATATTTTCTTCATACTTTTCTTTATCCTATCTTTAATTTGAATTTCCATCCTGTGATTTTTGAGGGTGTCTTCCCCCTCGCTGTCTTCTCTCTCTCTTTTCTGCTCAAAGGAAAGAGCTAAAAGAGGAGAAAATTTATTTTTTTATTTATGAGTATTTACAATTACATTCGTGCCAAAATCTGAAAAACCTGAAATTTGACAGAATTGGCCATAGAAAGGAAAGATGTAGTGAATTAACCAGAGGATAGGTCATTCTTCTCTATCCCAGAGAACATGATACTTAACTAACAAACACGTTCTGTTAATCTATCTGGGAGCTTCACCAAGTTGCTTGAGAATTTTGGTTTCGTTATTCGTTGTTGTGTTTGAGCTTATTCGCTTTTTGGGATGTTTTTTTCTTATTGGTTTGGTTTGGTTTTTTGCCTTTACAATCCATTTCATTCTCCTGCTTATTCTATTGAAATCATGATCCAGAATGTGCAACATCCCAATAACAGCCAAAAGTAGGTACATCCTCAATAAGCAACATACTAGTACCAGAACCAAGAAGACAAAGCTGAATAGATTAAAAAAGTCAAACAAGAATTACCTTGACAAAGTTATGCTGAAAACTGCAGAAGCTATGGTGATTTAATGGAGAGACAGGGTTCATGTCCAAAGAGAAATTCATAGCATTTTTTTAGAAGTTCAAAACAACATTCTTCAGCAGCTGGAATCAACTACTCTTCATCCTCATAGTACCTAAAAGTTTTATCTCTTATATAATCTGAGCTTTGTAAAGTAAAGGTATTAGATTTGGAAATGAGAATTTAAGTTTTATTCTTTTAGGTTTATCACTCCAAAAAATACAGCAATGAGTTTCTTGAGTTGCTTCACTAATTTTTGCGTATATGGAACTTGGACACCTCATGTGAAAGTTCTGAGAACAGATGCAAACAAATTATCATGATGTGGTCTCCAGCTTATCCCTCAATAAAAAAAAAAATCAAATAAATCCCCTTAGGTTACTCTTACATTACTTGGGAAACACCTCTAAGCAAGGAACATCGTGGTAAGGATTCATTCCTTTCTGTTTCCAGGTCAGGATCTTCAGATTGATAATAGTTTCTCAAGGAAAGAAGGGATTTGAGCAAGTGTCAAGAAAGAAATGAAAGAAAACTAACCATCACACTGAATTCATTATTTATTTTGAATGGAAAGTGCTTCTGTCCACAAAGACAAAGCAGGATTATAACTCTTAAAATTTGTATTGCTGTTGTTGGATAAGTTTAATGAAGTGGCACAAATTTTTCAATAGATACCAGAGAAAGCTGAATTATTTCAAGGACTATGAAAATAAAGGAAGTTTTGAAAATGAGAAAAATGAGAAAAATGGAAATAGTGTTTTACTTATACTGCAAGTGCATATTGATAATAAAAAGGGAAGCATTTTAAAATATTTTGTCTGATATTGATTATATATATCCACAGTTTTCCTTCTTTGGCAAAGGCAGCTTATCGTTGGAGTTGGGTGGTTTTTTACCAATAAATTTCAACTTTACTAAACCGACTATATAACTTCAATTTTATTGCATGCCAGATAGAATCATAAAAAGTATATCAGATCAGCTCAAAAGCCAGCAGGTTTACAGAGACTGTCGGAAAGAAAGTGACATAAGGTGTCAAATGAGAAACCCCTTGAATTTATTAAAAAAATCCCAAACTTGACTGGACAATAAATGCTGGTGTTGATTATCTTGTTCAAATTTCAGAGGTGAGGTTTTTTGGTTCTGGGACTCAGAGTGGACCCCAAACCTTTGCCCAGACCTGGGTGACGCGAAGCTTCACTTTGAGCCAGGTTTACTTCCAAGAGAAGGAAACCTCTTCAGGGAGGTTCAGATTCTAAATCATGTCAAAATCTGAAATTATTTTTCAAACTCTTCTTTAGTGTCACTTTGCTTAATTCTCAGGAAAAACCAGTGAAGGCTATCTCACTCAGCTGTTTGAGATAGTTTGCATTGGAAATACTTGGCAGTCAAACATGTGAGACAGGAAATAATGTAAACTCTTCATATTTCAATCTCTGATTGTTTAAGGCTTTTGAACGACTGCCTAATGAAATCTGATGTCTGCTGGTATGATGAGGACGGAAAAAGCCAATTTTAAACAGCTATGCCTATATTTTGCTGAATGGTTCTCTGTCGTTATTTATACTCACTGTGGATTTTTGGTAATCATGGATCATATTAGGCCCTCCTATACATTAGTTTTCAAAGACACTAGATTTCTTCAGACATATCTGCCCATTTCATGATTCTCTCTAGAGGGTCTTCATTTCAGCAACAAACAGGGAAAGGATTAAGAATTCTAGCTACAGCTAAGGATACCCATTTCCTCTTTCATTCTTTAAGATGAAGATATTGTCGCTCTTCCTGGAGTTTCCATCTACATCTATGTCTTCCAGTAGAATGAAGCACATCAATCTTTTTATTGTGGTCTTCAAACATTTACATCTAAAGCTGTGAAAATGAGATTTCTGGTATGTTGAGGAATGCTTTGACCATCTTCTATAGCAGCGAGGACAAGTCTTCATAGAAATAGTTATCTGTTATGTAGATAATTACTACCTGATGTTAAAGCATTTGAGCAGGCAGACAAAACGTTACTGTTCTTATATAAACCAGCAGAAGAAAAGTTACTGTTCTTACGTGAACCAGCAACTTCACTGACAAGCGACCTTTAAGGTATTTTTAGAACATGAAATGGAAATTCCCTTACCTATAAAATTATTCTCTCTGAGTAAAGAGAAAATGAATGCATGAAACCAGAGCAAGACAGTAAGCTTCTTATAGGTTATAAAATACTAACTTTTTAAAAAATCATTTAATGGGTAGAACTGCTAGCTCCTTTTCAGAATAGTCAAGACACTTGTTCACATCCTCTTGGTAAAATAATTTCATCTGTAGGCATTAAATTATTACAGTTAAATGTTGTGTGTTAAGCAAAGTGCATACTCCAGTGTGGGGGGAGGAGCACTCTCCTTTCTAATTTTTCATTTACAGTCCAGCTACAATTCACTGTGTCATTGAATTTTATTTTTTTTATAATAACATTTTTTTTTCATTTTTTTTTCTGGTAGTGTTTCAATCATTAAGTACCATTAAACATTGCCTAAGTAGCTATTATTTTTACCTGCTTTGAGAGTCAGTGACAGAAAAAAAAAGGTGTATTTGATAAAGAACAGGTGACAGAGTTTGTCAGAATCTGTTAGAGGAAGCCGTACCTGATCCTTAGTCCTACCTGGCAGCAGCCGGCATCTTCATGTTCTTCTGAAGGTTCTCAGAAGTTTCCAGCTTTCTGGCAAAGAGCACAGAAACTCAAGAACACATCAAGAAGTAGCACCCAGAACCTGCTTTGCAAACTGCTACATCTGCTGTCTGCCTCTGATAGTTGTGCTCTGTCCCTGACTGTTGTGTCGACCCATACAGACCCAAAGTATATACAGCAACAATCAGAAATCCTGCCAAACTCAAACCTCTGGTCAAGCTTCCTGAAAAGGGGTTGTGCAAGCAGAGGCCAGATTTCAAATCAACCGAATTCTGAGTGAATCATAAACCAGCTTATACAATTGTGGTATAAATCAGGACAATGAAATTAGATCTTTGAGACATTTTAGTCTCTGCTAGGCTCTGTAGGCTTTGGACTGAGTCCCAAAAATCTGAGTTTCACCAGCTGTTCTATTAGAATTGCAATATTCAAATACATTCAGTCTTTTGTTTCATTGCGTTTAGATATATTTGAGCTATTCATAGATGTGGTGCATCCGTACATCTCCAGATCAAATTCATACAGGTAAAATGCTCAGAAGCATAATTTAGATTCAGACTAAAATAGATGGTAAATTTGATTACTGGAAGATGCTACATAACTGGAGATCCTGGTATTGAGAGAATATATGAAACTAATGTCATACATTAAGTGGCCGAGTGCCAGTGGTCATTCTTGAGTGAGATATTTCAAAGCATATACAATATCAGCAGCTTTTGTGACTGCCAAGGGCACTCCATCCAGATGTGTAATTTATGCAGTATCCCCAAAATGCTTTGACTTACTCTAAATTTTGTATAAATGCCTTTATATGTCAACATAACAGAAGCCTTCCCAGAGAGTATTTATTTTTGAACTATCAGGAATTTTGTATGTTCATTGAAAGCCAGCCTCAGTGTTATTGTAAAAATGAGTATGCGCCTCTAATTAGTTATTTTCCCCTCTCAAAATTGTCCTATGCTACTCANGTGTGTGTGTGTGTGTGTGCATCTACTCTAGGCTGAGTGTATTCCTTCCTATAGCTTTCAAGGGCTCTGCATGACTTGTGTTTTCTCAGTTGCTGATGATTTCTCATTCTGTTTGGACAACCTAGACAAGGAAGATCTTTTTCATCAACATAAAGTCAGCCATCAACTGAATCATAATCACTCACAACTTGATATCAAAAAAGACTTAAGATTGCTTGTCTCAGAAAGACCTATGATGATGACTGCCTTCAGTTTTTTCCACCTACGTTTTTAAACTTTTGAACAGAATGTGTTTTTCTCAGAAAACTCTTACATACTTCTAAAAGTTTCTAAGAAACAGGAACACTCTTCAGCTCTTTATTTGGTTTGCTGACCTATTGGACTTTCAAAATAATCCAGACCTTCATAGTTTTCTCTTCACAATTCCCTGTGAAACCATAAGTCCTAAGGAATCTTCTAAAATCTGGGGCTTATAGGGTTTGTAAAGGTCCTATTTATTATATGTCTTCTCAAGTTCCTTACTTTTCAAAATCTAATTGTTTGTATGGTCTAGCTTCTTCAGGCAAGAATGATCAGATACAGACTTATGCCATTGAAAAAGAATCTAGAAAATGTTTGAAATGAATATATGCTTTACATGGTTAGAGTTCTAAAATAACACAGTCTAGATGTCTTTATGAAAAATCACTTTCTAAAAATGACAAAGAAAGGCTTTGGACTCCGTCTTCTCAAACAAGATCATAGGTCTAACAAACTATGAATGAACAGAAAAATCTAAACTAAATGCCATTCTGCTGGTGCAGAATTTGGATCAGGAAAGGAAAAGCAAATATTGCAGCAAGTCGTTCTCTATTGGTGGATTCAGCTCCTGTCATTAGGACCTTGCATTTTAAGCCTTTCACATATTTGGTGCAGTAAGGAATAATGGGAAGGCAGGGACATGGAGGTGAATGTGGGCTACACAAAAGACACAAGCATGGAGAAAGAGGAAGGAAAGGAAAAGCAAGAGAGAATTATCAATTGTACCCTTCTAAGGCTTGATCTAACTTGATATCATCTTTTACAAGGAAATGAATTGAAAGTATTTAATGAAAATAAAATTTTACCACATTATGAAATTATTCAATGCTGGCTCAGTATCTTCTCAATAATATCAAGAAACAAGTTAGGAAGCTTTTACACATCTCTATTAGGCAAATTTCTATGCATTACAGTCTTAACCCCATCCCACTGAAAAAAAAAAACATTTGCAGCATTATCCTCTTAAGTACATGTTTATCATACAAAGAATGAGTCTGAAAAAAACAAAAAAGAGGAAAAATTAATTCAAGAGGAACTTTACAGTTTTTTCTGTTACTGTGAATTAAAAGAGATCCAAATCCAATCCAGAACCTCAAGCTGAGATGTCTGGTAATGGAAAAAGAGTCAAATTTGCAAGGTGATATGGAGATTATCCAGAGCAATCAGGATGGCATACGGTCTTGTTTCTTTTACACAAGAACTATAAACTTCCTTTCATATTGGCCAGGCTGGACTTGAGTGTTGAGTGTCTTCTTCTTACCTTACCTGTTGGTAAATGGTAATACAAAGGGAAAATAAATTGTGAGGGGTTTTGGTTCTTGCAACAGCAACACCGGGGAGAGTGGAGAAAAAGAGAACAAAAAGACAAGAAGGACTAATAGTCAAATCATCCAAAATTAATAAGAAAAACAAAGGAGATGAGCTGAAAGTGCAGTGAAGAAAACAGAGTGGTGATACCAATCTGTATTTCCTGTCTTTCTTCTCTAAGATAGGAGACTGTTGACTGCAATCATACATTTAATTAACCTTCCACTTTATCCCATTATTTACATTGAAGTACATATTTCATTTCACTTGATGTTGACAGTAATTTATATATACATGTAATTATAAATTAGTATGGAATTATTGCATAATTATTTACTTGCTTAAACATAATGAAACAATGTTAAATATTCAAAAGAAATGCAATTTCCCTTTTGTTATGGAAAAAGATATTGGCAATATTTCTGCTTTTTTAAGGAAAGATTTCTGGTTTACTGACACTGGAAATACCAGACATAAGAAAGTAGCTCCGACAAATATTCCAGATTTACGTTTATATATTTAGACCTGTAAAGGAAACCTGTATTTAGCATGAATGCATATGTGTATGTGAATATGTAAATGGTTTGCATTATTAAAATTAAATTAGTGTTTGATAAGATTTTCAAATGAACTGCAGTTACAAATCTCCAGTTCAGAAGTATTGTATATTAAGGTAAAAAAATATAAGCTGAAAGTCAACAAAAATAATGGGATTTATACATTGATTTTACTGTGAAACATTCTCTAAAATACTTGAATTTCCATGTACAGACTCAGACCTTCATAGCTCATGAATATACGCTCTGTATTTCAAAGATTTAAGAGCTCATACATTAATATCCGATTGCAATGACTGTGTGAAGGTGGGAAAGCTGGTGTGAGCCTTGAAGCTGGTGACTGCCCCATGTATTAGTTCAGCAGTTACTTTGTTCAAAGTGAAGAATCTATACTGTATTACTTACAAATTCAAATACCTCTACAAATAGAAAAGAAAGGGGGCCTGAAACATAAACTAATTTTGAAAAAAATACTTTAAGATAATCTAAATCTGAAATTACTGTTCAAATGAGAAAGCTGGTTTGAAATACTTATATTTTGCTTTGGTTTTCATCAGGAAATTTGTAACTCTACATGGGTGTTTCTTTGAAGGATTAGCTCTACAATCACTGCCTTCAGCGAATATATTGACCTCGGATGAGTATACAGCTGAAGATCTACTTCCTTCTGGGAGTAGTATTTACAGTTAAATTGGTGGGGCAATGACAGCTTACATCATGTGATAGGGAGCAAGATAAAATGGAATCGTATATTAGCATGAGACATGTTAGAGAAAATCATTGTTCTCTGAGTGTTTACCCAGTGTGCTGAAATCCTTCAGATTCTTCTTTCTTAAATCCACATCGTCCTTTCCTTGTCTATTTCTACAGAATTTCTGCCTCTTACTAGTTTTTTGGTTGTTTTTTTGCTCCACATACATCTATAAAAACTTTTGCTACTGCTGAACGTGAAATTTCTGGGAAAATGCTAGCTCTGGTATCAAAAACATTAACCATCATGATTATTCTCTCGTGAAAGATAGGTAAAATTTTGATTATATTGGATAATCTTTTGGTTTTGGAAGCTTCTAGCTCTCTTCCTAATGGGTGGGCAGTTTTTTGACTGTAGCCACATCTAGTGATGTGTTGAACACAATGTAGACCAGAAAAAAAAGCTGCCCTGAACTTAGAACATTTGTTGAGTTTTTAATGCTAAGAATTAAAAAAAAAAAAAAAAAGAATAAACCTCTCATATAATTTAAAAAGCAAGAGAGACTTTCTTCTAGTATAGAAAATAGCAATTACCAAAATAAAATATTTCATTAGTAACTAACCAGTTGTCGGTTTAGCCCTTGAGGCAGATAAGCAACATTCAGCTGCTCACCCACTACCCTGCCCCTAGAGGGACAGCAGAAGAGAAATAGAAGAGAAGAAGCAAGAAATCTTATGGTTCCAGATAAAAAATATTTAATTAAAAAAAGAAGAATTGGAACAAGCAAGAAAGAAAATAAAACAACAGTGTTACAAAGGCCGTCACTCACCACCTTCCAAGAGTAGACTATTTCTCTCCCAAGCAAAAGATGGCAAATCCTTCTAGAGCATTCTCTTTTTCCTTGTTATTTCCAAGGATGACACTATATGGCATAAAATATCTGGTTTGTTTGGGTTACCTTCCTGGTCATGTACTCTCACAAAATCTTGCATATCTCCCTATTTACAAGGGGAAGAGCAGCAGAGTGAGAAAAGGCCTTGATATTGTGTAAGTGCTGTTCAGCAGCAGCTGAAATATTGGTGTGTTATAAGCATTGCTTCAGGCACAAATCTAAAAACCCATTACCATACAAGCTGCTATGAAGAAAATTAACTCCACCCCAGACAGACATAACCGTAATTTGCTTAGGAAATTTACACATTTTGGGGCACATGTTGAAATAATTTGCAAACTAGGAAACTATATTGATTTTGATAGCAGTGCAACAGATACTTGTGGCAGTCTTCTTGTGGCTGACTGTGATACTGACTTAAATTTCATCACTTTGCTGAGACTAGTAATCTTACTTTGGTGTCATGAGAAAAATTTCCAGAATATGGCTTATTAAAGTAGTACTTGTACTACTACCTGCTGTGATTTTTGATTTTAGAATCCTCAAAATTTTCTTAAAATTAAAAATATATGTGCACATACTTATATGTCTGCACATACACATACATCCTCACTCACTCATACATATATATATGTATAACTGTATCTCTTAAGGTGTATCTCTTAAGGCACACCCAGAAACTCAAAATTTATTCAAGGATACTGTAGATCATGTTTTGCCATTTGAAATGCAATTAAAGAGTTTAAAAGTAGTTTTACAATAATGTTCTGGTGCTAGTCCTGAAGAAACTAAAGAATTGTGAGGGATTTGCATGAGTGCCAGCAGATTAGAAATTAATCCAATAGTATTTGTAAAACATTCAACTGGTCAAATGATCAAAATTTGGAGATAATCCAATAGAATAAATTAACAGAGGATTATGAGTGTTAGGAGTGTGCTGGGAGGAAATAGTGACTTTTGAGAAGCCATGATGCTTAAACATTTTAGAGCCTGACTAATCTGTGTTTTCATTATTAAAAGGTGTATCATTGAAAGGATTTTAACAGATGTCAATCCTCTTAATTTTCTATCTCACTGCTGTCGACAGCTTACCTTGATCTTAACCAGTGTTGCATTGCCAGCAACTAATAAAGCCAATGACATCACTAAGAAATTGTGGGGAGTTTTATATTTCATTATCTTTTAAATTCTTGAACTTACTACATAAATTCAATTCAGAGTCATACAGCACAGAAGTCAATCCTCTATTCTTATGCAATCCCTAAAGCTGTCATTGGAGTAGCTATGTCACTTTAGTGGAAATAATTTTTCATACACAGGATTATCCCAGGTGCCATCTGGGGTAGTGGCAGAAAACGGCATGGTTAAAATGATGGACAAGAATGTGCTGCAGGACAGGTGAAAATATAAATGTAGAATAATATTGTGAGTCATTTGTTTCAAGTGTTAAAGATTGCCTGCTTTAAATTTCCTAGCCAAGGTTAGAAGGACATTATGTCTGGCTACCTTCAGCTATTGGTATGGAAACCAGCTGCAAGAAAAACATATGATTTAAGTACATTTTAAATGGGTATTAATTTCAATGCTCTATGGTGTGCTATTTCAGAGATGAGTAATGGTGTTCCCCGGTGATTTTCCACCAATCTAAATCCCCATGACTGAAAGCAAGTAGCTTGTAATGAATGACACATTCAAGGTAAAGTGGGATTGCTACCTGCTGTTACAGCTGGTAAAAATGAAAAACAACTAATTTATCTCATTTTTTCCCCACACATCTTAAAAGATAAACAACTGACCCAAATCTTATGATAAAAGAGGCATTTTCCTAAAGTTAGATTTTTTATTTTCAATCCAGCAAGTACTGAAGTTCTAAAATATCATTTTTGCTTAATTAAAATCCTTAAGTACTTCCGTGTCCTTTGAAAACCTATATTTCCTTCAGCACATGGCAGAAGAATCGGGCTAGATTCTTTGGAAGGCAAAAAGAGGAAAGAATTTATCCTACCAAGGCAAAAAGTAGAGAAGAGGTGCTTTTTGAAGCTGGAAGAATTTTGGGGATCCTTGAATACTTCTCTCCTTGACCTGAATAATCCCTTCTTGCTGGTAGAAAGATTAAAAGGTTCAGAGGGATATGGAAACTCTGCCTAATACTTATCCCCAAGCCTACTTTTTTGCTGCATCTCCAGTACTGCTGGGAACAACTACAAAGCCAAGTTTACTCCGAATCGCTGGGGTAGACATATCCTACAGCCCCTTTGCACAAATGAATGCAATGAAATGTTTTGCCGAATGGTTCATCATCCTTCAAAAAAATTGGACAGTCGAACTCCATGACTTTGGTATTACCAACATCAAAAGCATGCACCAGGCAATCTTCGTAATAGGAGCTGCAAAAACATTAAAGTATTCACAAGCAATATTTTTCTGTTTTTCAGAGTATTAAAGGTCATATTTTCCAGCCTCAATTACACAATATACAATAAAAAGTCTTTATTTTAAAAAATATATTTGCATGTGCAGTAGTGAATATCACATTTTATCATAGATTAAGTGAAATTTTGTTTTAAGAAAAATGTCAAAAATGTTGAGATATGATAAAGTCACAAAAAAATGATGAATGGTAATCAGTGTTTCTACTGGTTATTTATTTCACGGAGAGTTCATTCTGATATATTATCAATAAAAAAGTATTGCTTTTCTGGAAATTAAAAGTTATGGGAATCATTGGATTCAACAAAAAATTATTTTAACATAAACTTTTTTAAGTACTTCTAACAAAGATTTTAAAATAGTAGTATGGTATTTTGATTAATTTGAGAGTATTGCAAGTAAAAAAATAAAAATACCATCTTCTTCCTCTCAGGCCAGAAAAGAAGTTGAAGGGTAAATTTTGGGATTGTATTACTACAACAGAAGAAAATATGAGGATGACATTTCAAATGTCATATCAATCATTGCTGTTGAAGTTTTTCTATCCATTGTCATGCTTGATCCTCAGACCCCAGGGAAACACCGGAACAGTAACCGTTTGTCTTGCTTAGCCTACATCCAGGAAATAAATAATCTGAAGTTTACACACAGTTTTGTTCTTCAGGCAGTAGGTTTCCATAGTGTTCACTGTTGTTGACAAGAATTGGGGTGGAATTTTGGTGAAGATTGAACCACTGTTGACAAAATGTAAAACCAGATAACAACCTCCCCTTTTAGTGCATGCTTGAGAATAAAGAGCTTTTTTTTATTTTTATTGATATGATGGAACAGCGCATTATTTTGAAAATTATAATCCAATTTTTTTTAACAGCAGGATAATTGTAATGAAATTTACTGCCCATCCAGTGGCTATGTAAAAAGCAATGCATTGACGAAACATCACTGCACAAGAAAAAGTAGCAGTATAATTATATCACTATAAGCAGTAGCAGCTATCCTAAAATTGTCTGTCTTCTTTTCACTCTCCTTCTCCTAACTTGAACCAAAGATTTATAAATGTGAGTTTTAAAAGCATTTCCACAGCATTCCTTGGTAGTAATCATATTCACCATTACTGACAGTAATTCTGCATCAGTGCAAAATGTACAAGAATGCTATTTCTTTGAATGTTTCTTTCTTTGATCACTGCTCCTCTAAATAATATAGGAGATTACCAAGATTTTTTCTTTAGAGTCAATTTATCACAAAGAAAGCACCATTGCTTCTTACTGCTTTTAAGTGATGCATTCCTGTTGAAGTCTGATTTTATACCACAACCATTGCTAAAATACAGCATTACCAGGCCAGAAGAGTGGATTCTTGCACATAGAATAGATTTACAAAATTTATTCATTGATCTGTTGACACTAAAAACTCCTTAAAATGTTCGAGCTCATATTGACCTAGCATCTTTGAATTATAGTATCTCAGATAGTATAATACTTTTTACATTGTCATGGTTTTTTATTATTTTTATTATTTTCTAAACCTCCCCTCCCCCTGTTTTTAAGACTATTCTCTCACTGCAGAGCTTTCAGAGGGAGACATCTATTTTACATTTTATGGCCCAGTACGTGACATGGAAGCCAAACTTCAACAGCATTCTCAAAGAAGGCTTCTGCTGTTTGTCTACATTACTTAGCTTTAACCTCTTTGCATGGGAAATTATCCGGTAGCTGCCTGGAACTTTAAAAGCAAAGCAATTAACATGAAATCAAAACTGAATAGTAACTCAATAAGTAAAAAACACAAAGCCAAATAAATAGATAAGCAAGGCTATATAAGGACTTCATACTTTCTAAGCTTCAATTTCTGATTACCAGACAACAGCATGGAGCATTAAGAAATCTCTGGAAAAATAAATCCTTCTATTTCTAGGTATATGTTTGTGTTAAGTCCAATGGGTTAGTCTAACATGGGTAGCAGAAATAAGTACATAAAATTCATTTAATTTCAACAGATTTAGAAATCCACTAGCCCCACATGGTACAAAAGATTTAAAAAATCTGAATTTATATCAAAACATACACTTTTTTTCATACTACTGTTATGAGTTTATTTTGATATCCACTCATAAATCTCATACCTACAGATATATGTATTTTCTTTATCTACTGATAAGCAGAGTTTCAAAAGAATATGAAAACCCAGAAATTGCAAATATAAAGGCATATTAGGTTGATTAATTGTTATTTCTATCTTTCTCTAATAAACTTCTTGAAAACTGAAGTGATTAGATGCTTGTCACTTAAATTCCATTAAGTCTTCTATGAAGTTGCACATGTAGTCAGGAACACTGCTTAATTTAAATATTTTATATACATATTATCATCCATCTTCACTGATATAAGGGAATAAGGGCCTAAAGATGCACTATTTTGAATCTTCACAAAGCTGGAGTGCTGTGTAGCTAAAACATTTTGCCTAAAAACAGAACAGAGGAAATTAAGCTCAGCATGACATGTAACAATGTCTATGATAAGGAGGCATAGAAAGGAATTTGCTCTTAATTAGAAATGGAAGCACCTCATCAGAAATGGATTTTATAGAATTAGTTAGGGTCCTTAAATATCATCTAGGCTCCAATCCCCTGCCATGGGCAAGGGTACTTTCCAGTGCCAGGTTTGTGGAATCATAAACTTTCCTGACAGTTCAATTTTCCTTTGAAATGCTTGAACTATACCTTTGAGTTAAGGGGAGAGAATTTCCCTGGTTTAGTAAAAGTGCTTGTATCAGCTACACACAGCTGAGAAAATGCAGAGGAAATGCAGTTTAACTGTGTATCTAAGGTGACAAAAAATTGTCTCAGAAATTTGGAATTAAATCTGGCCAAGGATGTCAAGATAAATAAGAAGAGCTTCTTCAAATACTTCAGTACAAAAGGAAAACAAAGGATAATGTGAGACCAGGTCTAAATGCAGGTAACAGAGAATGCAGAGAAAGCAGAGCAACCAAATGCCTTCTTTGCATCGTTCTTCAATGACAAGATCATCCCTCGGGAATCTCTGACACAGGAGACCAGGGTAAAGAATGCTGGAAGACTTTCACTAGTTCAAGGAAAAGTGGATTAGAGAACACTTAGGAGAACTTGACATTCACAAGTCATTCACACTGTTGTTTCTCTCTTAATAAAACAGAAGGCCTTGACAACATGGAAAGATGTAGTCCTAAGGAATTAGGAGGATTTGAAAAGTACTTACAAATGCTTGTCCTTCCCATATGCTTTGCATTTATTCAGTTAGCATTCAGACCATGCAGATGCTACAGACATCAAAGACAAGTGGTGTTGGACAATAGGACAGGTGGGTAACATTTTGGGATGACGAACTAACCCACCTTTGAGTATTGCTAGTGATAGAACATCTTTCAGAAAGGATAGTTCCCATAAGCTTCAGCTATCATATCATATGGCTTTCATATAGGTTTGATATCATCTGTGCAAAAAAGGTGAAAAATAATAAAAATGTATCTTCCCTTCTCACTGACCAAGTCCTTCAGTTGAGGTAGCAGTTTGTAACAGTTTTTCCTTATATAACAGTTTAAAGAAAAAGGTCAACATTTTTTTTTTCTTAATCTGTGATATGCTGTCATATGTGAGAAGCTGCAAACTCCTTGAAAATTCTAGCAAAGGTAAATCAAATTTTTAGTTCTCATGTGTGTAATATTATCAGAGAGATGTTTCAGATGTATCCTCATAGCACTCCATATACACAAAGTATGAGGACAGCACATGAAAACTCAAGTACGTGCAACAAAGATCTGAAAAATTTTAGCCTGTTTGTCCAGAGAAAAGAACAATCTCTTTCTCTGCAATTTACATCATAGATGTAAAAATAATCACAAAATGTCTGTGTACTAAAGAGCAAAATTCCACCTTCTAGGAAAGTACAATTGTTGCCTTTGGATCATCCTTGTATTTAAAAAAGGAATTTACAAGGAATCATCCTTGTATTTAAAAATTACCAGAATTAAACATATTTCTAATACATATCCTGGTATAAGTTCCAGTTAATTTGTAGTGCATTTGCTATAATATCATACAAAATAAAAAAAAACCCACCGTGTAAATAATGGGAAAAGAGAATTATTATATCTCTAAACAGAAGAGTAATATAAATATTAACAAAAGGAAAGCTGGAAAATGAAAAAAGTATTCATACCTTTTTTGAGGAATTTTAAATTACATTTGCCTATGTTCTTAGATTTTGTTTGATTTTCTCCTACAAATCCTAGAGAGTATTATGAAAGGGTCATAGATAAATACTTCCATAGGATTTATAAGTGATCTTGAAACAGCTGCAATTAAACTAATAATAAAAAAACCTGTTGGGATCCTATACTGCCTGCCCAGAACTACCATGGTTGTAATACAGATGATGCATTCATTACTTAAGCTAAAAGGTTTTTATTTTTTTTGTAAGATGGAAACTTTCACTATACAAGACTAGAATTTGTTCTCTCTGAGGCCCATGAAGAGTGTCTCTGCTGGAGATGTCATGATTGCATTGAATCCTGATTGCATCTCCATGGGAGAAACAAGCCTGGTCTTGCTCCCTTTAATATCAGCAGTAACATTCCAGCCTTTTACAAGGCAGGTGTTGAGATAGGCCCTAAGCACTGCCCTCATGGTGTTATCTTCCCTCAGTTCCTACTGCCTGTTAAGAAAACCTTGAACTTTTATGTCCGTAAATCCCACAGGACTCTTTCCTAGGAAAAGGAAAAACTTCTTCCTTTCCTAGGAAGGCAAAATTTGGTTATGCATGTGACGGCGATGTACAAAGACTTTTACTGAAAGTGCGAACCCTGGAACTGGCATGGTTCTGGGCTGAGCCTCTCCTAACAGATATTTGTCCATAGTCATTGAGAGAATTTCATTTCTGAGAATGAAATTATTAATGTCAGCAAAAGGGCTTTAAAATCAAAGATAATCAGCATAAGAGGTCATTTCTGCAGAATAACCCTGCTAACAACAATGATTGACAAAAATAAATTATTTTTTCTAGGTTAGCTGTCCCCCTTCTGTGAGATATGAAGGATATATGATTATAGATTCTGTAAATTGTAGAGTGGATAAGACAGGGAAACCTGATATTTCATCCAACTAAGATTTCTGGTATCTCCACCTTCCACAGGTATGAAGTAGCTCCAATTCAAACACCTTCAATAACCTTGATTTTCCATGTCAACAATCTACCTTATTTGAGGTGCAAGACAGACTATCTGTCCTCCTTCAATGGAAAGCTTCTCCTTTAGCTGTGTGTCTGGTCAAAAGGTACCACCTGCACTCTCTTTGGAGTGATGTTAATGTTTAGAGAAGTTAAATATTATACATTATTCTTAGAAAAGAGCACTAAGTATAATGTTGAACATATAAAACATATAATGTTGAGTTGAAAGAGTTGTAAAATATGATTTTGTGACAGAGTTCTGAAAACGGTAAGTGATTCCAGAACATTCTGACCAGCTTTTATTTGAGCCAACATATCAGTTTATAAGTATAGGGTGGGCTAAATACTGCTTTTTAGCTGCTCTGAGCTCTTTATCTTTTTCCTTTAATCTGACTCACACCAAGTACTAGATTCTCTGATTTAATTTCTCATTAGCAGCGGTGAATGATGAAAAGCACAGTGGCCTTCACAGGCATTTCAGATCTGACAGCTCTATTCTTTGCGAACAAGATACATTATTACTGATAAAATTTTGACTTTCACCTTAGTGAGATTTTCTAAAAAGTGTGCTAAAAATAATTTGGGAGTAATTTGGGAGCTTCACTGCAACTTTGAATAGGATTCAAACAACATCTGGATTATACTTTGCTTGTTTTACACAGCTCTTCTCCATAGGTACAACATATGTCTGAAATATGATTCTATATTGTAAAGTTTAACAGGGGAGTACTAGGATTAAGTTAACAGTGTAGTTAAAAGGTATAGGGAGGACAGAAAATTTTGTATGGTTTGCCATTTTGTTTGGTTTCATTCTTCCAGTCTAACCTGAAAAATGTGTTATTTTATTGGTGTACTTTCATTTGAATTATCGTGAGGTACACACAGGTGTCCGAGTATTGACACTGAGAAATTGCAATTATTATTGAGTTGGACTTGGACATATTTCATTACACTGATATTTATTTCTCTCTCGTGAACTGCAATATGTAGCTGTCTTCTTCGACCCAAAACACACCAAAGTTTTTCTAGAACTCAAGACCATTACTGAAGTAACATTGCAATAACTCTAATAAATTGCACCTGTGAACTCTTCTCTGGTTTATTTATATACTATATCACAGGTTATTAACAGAAAATAACCCACTGAGATACAACATTCTTGTTTACAGTGAGATGCTGGTAGTGACAGCAGGAATATAAAACATAAAATCAACAGGGAACATAGAACTAATAAAAAGACAAGGGTCTATAAAGCAGAAAAAAATCCAAAGCCAACTGTGAAGGCAAAAATAAAATGAAATAAACTTCCATCATAAAACAATCAAAAATCTGCAGTATATTTATAGCTACTAGAGAGCACAAATACCCACTGAGCTTGAATACTTATGGCTGTCAGGAAATCTGTGAGCTATTCAGAATCAAAATTTGATCAGTAGAACATATATCTCAAAAAGCTGGTTATGTCTATTTCAGTATAACTAATAGTGAAAGGGATAAAAAAGGAAAGGGAAAAGAGAAAGAAAAAGAGAAGAGAAGAGAAGAGAAGAGAAGAGAAGAGAAGAGAAGAGAAGAGAAGAGAGGAGAAAAGAGAAATCATCCACCGAGAAAACTACATTTAATGATAAAAAAATAAAAATTATTTTTAAAAAATTGAGAAACTGAGAATATTTTGAAACTGTTTGGACTCATTATTCCCCTTAAAATTGTTTACAGATGAACATCTAGTGCCTTTACAAGTATCCTGGTACATTCTCTGGATAGATGCCATGAGTATCTTAAGCATTCTGTTGCTTAGAACCAAAATTTCGCTTTGTGATACCAAGAGAAAAATCATCTGAGACAAGAATGATAATCTGAAAGTGGTGAGGATATCATGACTATTTTATATATCATACTATATTCCATGGGAGTTAGTCTATAGAGATCTGCAGAGCTCCTTGTCATTCTACAATCCTCCATGTCAGGTTTTACATTGTGCTTCTCTATACTCGCATTACCTGCATTTGTTTTATGTCACCTTATTTTCAAAGGGACAGAAAGATTTTTCAAAATAAAGAGAAAATAAAGTGGTGGTTTTTTTTTTTTTTTTTCAAGAAAGATAACAGGTGGAGAGTATCTCTTCCTACTCCTGACCTTGGAAAACAAGAAAATAAATGAAAGGCAGAAATATTTCCTAGCTATAAGTACTATATATTCAGGTTGGAAAACATAGCCAAAAAAATGCTGGTGGGGTTGGAAAAGGCCAAACTTTGATGTAAGACACACAGTTACATCCTCATCTCATGTGGAAGTACATCTTCCCATTTAGATCATAGTGAAATAGTACTTTTCTGGGATAAAGCCAGTTTACATATCACTCAGTCCCAGACAACACTGCCTGGCCCAGAGTAACAGAGCCCTGAGGTTTGGAGATGGGACAGAAAGTTCATATTTATGTCACCAGGAGAAAAATAGCAAGAGCAATACCAAGACAAAAATGTTGCTGGTTAGTTCTTGAAAATCCAGTCCTGCTTCTCCTCCTCTGAGCCAAGATTCTCTGGTTCATACAATACACTCTGAAATTATTTCCTCATGCCTCAGGCCCATTTCATTATACATGCACAGAATTGCTACAGAATCACTCTGAAAACCTTATCTGTCCTTACCAGCAGGATGTGGCTTATATCAGTTGACATGGAATCACACAGCCCTTTCCCATTAGCGTGGACTCTTCAGGAGTGGGAAGGTTTCAAAATGTAAATAATACTATTCCTTATTCTGCTTCTAATTCTGTGTGTCTGTAGTAAAATACAGTAAAGTAATTAAAGTCAGTTATTAGGTACTGCTGTCTGGGCTAGTCACTGTCCCACTGCATTAATTCTCCACAGTATGCAGCAAGGTTAAATGAAATCTAGGTCTAATTCAAGAGCTGCATATCTTGTGGGGTAATTTCACTGAGGGTCTACTCCAGATGGATGCCTTTCTGGCATTCTGCACCTCTAGCTAGGAGTATTCTGTATTGTTAGTTGTCTGGATTTTTTTCTCTTTTTTTTTTATTCTTTTTTTCCCCCTGCTTCATTCTGAAAAAAATACTTCACATTGTTGTCAAGAAGGCTGAAGTAGACAACCCCCTGTGCTATTTTTTCAGCTGAAGGGAAATCATCATTGTTACAAATAGCTTCACTTTATGTATCAGCTTCATACTCACCCCTCCTAATGAGCAGAGATATCTGATTTATTCTTTTCTTTGTGGGTTTAAAGTCATTGACTATAAAGTTGCGGTAGAAGTGATATACAGTCTGCAAGACATACACATCCCTTGTGAGGTTCATTTGTGTAGGTTTTTGAGGAAAATCTTCATCTAATATTTACTAAAAAATACTGGGCAACAATTCTTTGCACCGTTCCCTGTGCACCTTTATGCAACCAATCTGTGCAGGGCTGATTAGCATTCACAATCTAAGAATTATATATCAAGATGATTAGGATCATTTGATTTTTTGCCACTCTACCAAACACCCTACTATTATCAGGAAATCTTGGAAATTAACTGATTTGATCTGATCTGCCTAGGGATAATGTTAATCTGTAGCGTAACCTGCATTTTGTTCCTCTTCATCCTATATACGTATTGCTCTGAATGTAAAATTGTGTGAATTTTGTGAATTTATTTATCAGTAATCATTTTATTTTTATAAAAAAAGTAATAAATAAAACATATTTTTTATCCAGTTCTTAAGCAGTGATGTAAATTGAACTTTAACTGCCAAATAAGAAGTGGCCACCTAATCTACAGTGCAAAGTTATTTTAATTTATAATGGACATTTTTGCTTAGCTCACATGTGTCTGATGTATTTAAAAGAAAAGAGAGAGGAAAAAAAAAAAAAAGGCATTTACAAAGGAGTACAAAGGAGTACAAAGGTCCCTGAAGACACAACATCTCATTTTCAATTCAGTTGGCAAGAATACTAATTGCATTATCACATATTCAGCAGCATTCAGCAAAGCTTATTCACTCATCCTTAAGACCTGAGATGTCTGGCAGGTCACTGCCAATAAGCACTACCTTGAGAATCTCAAACGATGGTATACAAAGAAAACTAGATGTAGTGCTGCTGGGAAAAGAATCTCTCACAAAGAAGCTAAACCTCTGAGATTTCAGTCTTTGCCAGCGTCATGACTGAGTGAAAAAAACGTATTTGTCTCTATGAACTAAACAAAGCAAACAAGCCCATAACTTTCATGATCATGAAAGAGAAAGAAGGAAAAAAAGGAAAGGAAAATATACAGGATGATCTTCAAATCATAAAGCATGAGATTGCAAAGGACGCAGAAGAAGCAGGAGTCAACATGCAAAACAAGCTGTATCCCACAATCTTATACTCTACCATGTCTGTTTTGTACTCAGTTTCACTGATTCTGGAATAAGAAAATGAAATTCTGAAATAATTTTTAATTTTTTGTTTCTTTTTTTTCAGTAAGTTTGATATTAAATTAAAGCCTTCACATTTCACAGCATGAAGTGAGAAATCAGGAAAACAAGGAAGAATGATAAGAAAAATCAGGACAAGTGGTGATATTTATTATGAAGAATAGGAGCTTCACCAATTGGCCGTTTAAACACAACAGGAACAAATTAAGACTCAAATAATAAGTTTAAACAGCAGTCATACTGGATAGCGTCCTGTCCTTCAAAGGGTACCACTCAACTTGGTGACATCTGTAAATGTGCTGAGACTAACCTCAATCCCTCAGTCTATGTCATTAATGAAGAAATTAAACACTGGTCCAAATACAGACCCCTGAGGGACACGACTTGTCACTGAGGTCCAGTGAGACTCTGAGTAATTGACCACTACCCTCTGGATGAAACCGTCCAACTGCTTTCTTATCCAACATCCACTGATCAAATCCACCTCTTTTCAGTAAAAAGACAAAGATGTTGGGTAACTGTGTCCAAGACTTTACAGAAGTCCAGATAAATGACATCTGTAGCCTTCCCTTGTCCCTGATGGAGTCACTCCACCATATAAGTCCACTGGCTTGGTCAGGCAGGACTTGCCATTGGTGAAGACACACTGGCTATCTCAAGTCACCTCCCTGTCCCCTATATGCATTATCACAGCTTCTAGGAGGACCTGTTCCATGACCTTCCCAGGCACAGAGGTGAGGCTGACAGGTCATTACTTTCCAGGACCCTTCTTTCCATCCTTTTTAAAGATGGCGGCATCTTTATGAATCATTATTTTGTATCATTTATGTATCATTATTTTTCCAGTCACCTGGGACTTCAGCTGACTGCCAAGACTTTTCAAATATGATGAAATGTGGCTTGGCACAACATCAGACAAATGCCTTTAGACTCTGCCATGTATCTCTTTGGATCCCACAGACTTACACACATTCAGGTTCTTGAGGTGGTCATGAACCTGATATTTACTTACAGTGGGAAGCAGGTCACTCCCCCAGTCCTTATTCTGCTGCACATCCATTCGAGAGATGTGGGAAGAGATGTTGCCAATGAAGACTGAGACTGTTGTTACCAGTTTTCCAGCATTGTTTATTGCAGGGTTAAATTCTCTTTGACCTTTCTTTTCTGGTTAGCATGCCTGTAGAAGCCCTCCCTGTTTTTCTCCAAGTCTCCTCCCAGGTTCAGTTCCATCTTCCCTTTGCCTTCCTCAACCCGTCTCTACACAGCTGAATTTCATCTCTAGACCCTTCCCAGGCTACCTCTCCTTGTCTCTACTCTCTGTGCAATTGCTTCTTTCCCTTTAGTTTGACCGACAGTTCCCTACTCAGTCACGCCAGTCTCGCCACCCTTGTCTGATTTCTTGCTCCTGGCGATTGCTAGCTCCTGGCTCTATTGAAGTTTTTCTCAAAGATCTGCCAGCTCTGTTACACTCCCTTGTCCCTGAGGGCAGTCTGCCAGGGGATCCTATTGACTATCTCCTTGTAAAGCTGGGAGTTTGGTTTGCTACAGTTCAGGTGCCTAACTTTATTCCTTACCCGATCCATATCCCTGAGGATTGTAAATTCCACCAATGCATGATCACTGCAGCTCAGGCTGCCTTCAGTCTTGATGTCCCTGATTAGTTCATTTACGTTGGCGATCATCACATCCAGTATTGCATCCACACTGGTAGGGCTGTCTATTACCTGGCTCAAGAAGTTATTCTCCATGTATTCCAAGAGTTTTCTGGATCGCCTACAACTCACTGCGCTATTATTCTGGCAGATGTCAGAATGGTTGAAGTTCCTCAGTAGAACAAGAGTCAGAAAGTGTGATGCCTCCAGCTATAGGACGCTACAAGTGAGCTGCAGTGTGACTAGAACACTTCAGAGTCGCTGGCAAAAGGCCCTCAGTAATAGCCACACAAAAAATTCCTCAGAAACATCTTCTCTAGCATGACTTAGTTGCCATGCTTAAATAGTCAAACAATATCCCTTTAAAGCACAGCACTATCTATAAAGGTCACTTTCTATCGTCTCAGTGATAGTGTGTTCCTTCACATTGTCACTGATTATAGAATACTCTTTCCATCTAATGAAATGTGGCATAAGTGGCTTTTTGTTTGGTTTGGTTTGTTTGGTTTGGTTTTTGGTGGTTGTTGTTTTGTTGTTTTTGTGGTTTGGGTTTTTTGGTTTTTTTTGGGTTTTTTTTCTTTTCATTTAAGTTCTGTGAACATGAATTTGGCCACATAACAATAAACTTAGTTCAGATTAACATCTTCCTCCAAACAGTTCAGATTGGTCAGATTAGTGGATTTGTTCATACTGTTATTTATCCCTTCATTAACTTTTGCTATCTTAAAAGTGATTGGTTTGGGTTTGTTGGGGTTTTTTTTTATTCAAGATTTTTTTTTGTAATATTTTCAGTGGTAGATGTATTCCTGAGGTGCAAAAACTAATAGTCTGCACCTTGATACTAATTTAATTTAATTTAATTGACCTATACAGTATCTCTGCATTAATCCAAGTCACTGGACAGTATTCAGATGCATTTTCCAATGTTTGACCAACAGGTTCAGATTTATTACTCCATACTCCACCCTCTCCCCCACCATCCTCGATGTATCATAAAGTAGCTATAGCCTGCTTTCCTTACTATCTTTGCAACTTCATCTCTCGGTATTAGTTCAGTCTAACTTGACTATCAACAACTGTAGAATCCTTAAGCAATCTTTCTAGCATCCATTAAATCTTATCATTAATGATTTTCAGAGCAATGCAGTCTAAGGTAAATTTGCTAAGTAGAATAGAATTAATTTTTCAAACAGATCACAATGTGGATATTGTGTCTTCATAACTGACAACTGAAAGGGCAATGAAGCAGAACTTAAATGCTGTGTTTTGGCCTTGCTACATATTACTAACAATAACACCAGAGCTGAGGACACAGCTCACTGTGTTTCAGTGGGGTTGTTAGTGGAATGAGCTACTGTCAATGTAATGGCAGCAGTGTCAAATTCATGGACTATGTTTACACTGTGCTACACTGTTATGTTAAATGCAGTAAATTTCCATCAAGATTACTTTCATAGGAGAATGCAGAATGAAGTATCCTCCAAAGTCAAAGTGTAATTAAATTCAACTTTTTGATCTCTTCTAACAATCCAGTACAGTATCAGAAACAGAAGAAATCTCATTTCCAGGTTGCCAGTTCAGTCTACGTATACAGGTGGGCATTCTCTGCTGGTCTCACAGTGGTTTTGATACAGCTGTTTGGCATTAGTGAGCCTGCCAGAAGTTCCATCATTTCATCTTGACATTGCAAGAAAACATGATGGGATTTTAATATATTCTCATCTCCTTCTGGCTGTCCATCTTGCTTACAGTCTTCTGACATTGCTTTCAGAATTAGACCAACACTCGTGTGAACAGTGTTGTCATGGCCAGGATGGCCTGCTCTGCATTATCTAGTTTTTGCAAGGACAGCAGGATCCCATCCCAAGCAGAGAAGCCACTACATTAATATACAAAGCTGTCGAGTTGACAGCTCACTGCTTCTAGGGGAGAATGCAGAATGCCATTTTTTCATCTATATAACCTTTATGCTTTGAAAGTTGAGTCTTCTCAAAGTATCATATTAAGAGCAGAAATATTTCTAAAAAGAGAAACCAAATCAAACAAAATGACTTTGTTTTTAAAAGACCTAAGCCAAAAATCATTTGTTGATATAAGTTAATGAACTTTGTAGGTCTTTATAAAGAAACTATGATACTATGATATGCCCGGTAGCCTGTGGAGGGTGGAGGAGGGAATGAACAAATGAACTTTTTATGTGGATCAGGTCCTGTGATTTTCTGTGTTGAGCCTTCTGTACAATAGACTTATAGAACTATGAAACTATGATACTATGAAACTATGATACAGAGCATACCTTATGAACAATCCCCAACCATATATTCTTTCAATACTCTCTGCCTCAGAGACATTCACACACACACACATACACATGAAAAAAAGAACATTTGTGCATTTCTGTATACCAATTGTGTCCTTTCTATCTCAGGCCTTTTGAAATTACTCAATTCACAGCTAGAGACTATTTCCATACAAACCACATTTGATTAATGAGGCCAGCTCACATTAGTCACAGTTCTTTCAAGAACAACTTTGATACAGGCCATCTGCTGGAGTCTAGTAAGACTATACGCACATGCAGGCTAAAGCATTAAGCAAAGTATCCAAAGAGAGATTAAGAACACAAAACCAGGCAGTGTTCTGAATTAGTTCCTCTAATCTGCTCAAAAGTGATTTGACATCAATAAAAGCAAAACCAGGGTGATTTGTTCTCCACTACTTCTCAGATAAACTTTAAATATAGATCCTGAATTTTTTTCCCAGATATTCAGTAAAGTGGAATTTTTTAAGTACAGCATTAAAAGTATGTAATCTTTGTTCAGACAGACTGAAATCCCCAGCTTCATGCCTTTAATTTCCTTCCAAGTCAATATAAGTGAAGGTGGATGTGAACTGCAGCATGCTTCATAGAAGTCACCTTCCTGTCTTCCTGTGGCAGGCACTCTTCACAAAAGTCATGGCCCAGATAACAGTCTCCAGTTTCCTGTGAACCCTGGCAATTTGACTGTCATCTTACAGTGAGAAGCTTGCTCATCTTGGTCTGCTACAAGCTTTTAGAAAAAGTATGCCATGCCTGGCAGCTTGTGGAGGGTGGAGAAGGGAATGAACAAGGGAACTTTTTATGTGGACCAGGTTCTGGGATTTTCTGTGTTGAGCCTTCTGTACAATAGACTTATTGAACTCCACCAGCAGAGTCAACAGTGCACATGCTGCACGTGGATGTACAGGAGGGAGATCACAAAGCCAGAGTTTTCAGCCTTTGGTACACAACAGGTGGAATGCTACCAGTAACCTGGAAGGTACTCTTACATCTTATGTATAAAATGATGAGAGAATTTAGGTGTGAGTTTGCTCGCGTACAAAGTATAAAGGCAGAGAGTAAACACATATTGGATTTTTCCCTTTCAGTCCTCAAAGGTTGTGCAAGTAGCTTATGACTTTTCAATTGGAATCACTCTGAGTATTCCTATCCAAACTTTTGCCATAATCAGGTCATTTCAGAACAGTGTATTGTGAGTGCTCAATTTTGAATTGCCAGATAAATAGCTTGGTTGTGAATAAACACAGAAACCACAGGGGCAAGGTTCTGTTCTTAAACTTGCTAGCTCTTGAAATCAAGCTCATTATTTTCTTTGAGCATTTCTCAACCAGTGAAAATTCTAATTAGTACTATATTTTGGACAAGAAGAATTAAAATAATATGAACGCACTGAACAGATGTTCCATGTAAATTTTGATCATTACTCCTGTATGGCATTGTTTCTGGGTCATGTGATCATAGTTTACTGTGGAAATGCTTCTTTTTCATTCCTGTCTCCCAGATGCTAATATCTGCAATGAAATGAACGAAATGCTTGGTTGTCATCCTTGACATTTTTTGTTCAAATAAAAACCAATGTCTTAAACAGCCTTTAGGATCTATTTGTTACATGGGACAGCTGGTAGAATAAAAGGGAAAATTGGTTGGAGACATACAGTGTCTAGAAGGGAGTTGAAGAATTGTGCATTCAGTGTAAGATTTCCCAACATTTTAAAAGTAATATGTTGTGGAAAGTACGTAACAATAATCAAACTTGAAGGTAGAGAGAGAGAAAGAAAAACAACCTGGAAAAACTGTCTAAGCAACAGCTGTGGCTTGGGTAGACAGGAGAATTTACATCTACAAAGGTTACAAATCCTTTAAACAAATGGTGAGCATAACTTATCAGCTGTATAAATGCATCCACTTTTTCTGCCTGTTTCTTCCACTCATAAGGTAATTCTCTTTACGTGTCTTCCATCTTAGTAAAACAATACACCATATATCACTGCTTTTATTTTTTCTTAATTATGTTTCTTTCTTTCTCCTTGGGCATCTACTGTTATACTTTTATTGAGGAGGGCAACAAGGGAAAAAAGTATTGGACGTGACATGTTTAGTTAGAGTAAGATTCTTGAGTATTTCTCCAGCATTCTTGGCAACATTGGAAATGAACTGAGGCTGATTCAGAGAGGAGACTTTATCTGGATAGATTGCACCACTGAAACATTTCTGACACAAAAGTAAATTCTTAATATGTCCACTTTATTTCTAAACCAAGCAAGTACTATGTGACTAAAATTACAGAGAGGTAAGTGCAGACACTTGTTTCTATTCTATGCCAGAAAAAGAATATTAAATGCAATCACTGCTGCTGAAATGAGCTGTAGTCCCCTGTGCTTATAGTACACACCTGAAGAATAAGTAGCTATAGTTTTGCTTTTCTCTTCGCCTCCTCCATACCCCATTAAATTCTGTATGCTCCTATACAGTCATTTATCAATGCTAATCCTCATCTTAGTGAATTTCCCAAGCTCATACGGCAGCTACTTTCTCAAGATCAAGTCTTCAATGTATTCAGATAAGAATGGACTGGTTCAGAGAGTTCAGGTAGTTTCATAAATTTTCTACAAAGCTATAAATCATATTCCTTGATAGCAGTCAGTCAGAGTATGCTTGATAACAGGAGAGATGTGGTAAGCTTTGCCTTATTAAGAGTTCCCACGTGGCAAGACAAATTTTGTACTTGACAATAGAAATACACAGGTGATTTGCACCTCTTGGGTGCTTTTCTTTGGTCATCTCACTTCTTGCCTGAATGGCTTTGAGGAGATATCTGAATGACAGCATCATATTACAGGCACTGGCATCAGGCATTCAGTGGTCTCAAGCACTCTTTAGCCTAAGAGTCATCTTTTATGGAATGAAGCTTAGAATCAACTTCAGCTTCTCATTCGTTGCATTGTTCGATATCAGCATCTTGATAATTAGACAGAAATTTGTATAATTATGTGTCTGGACAAGATCTTCAAATGTATTCCAGCTGATTTGGAGCATCTGTTCTCTTCTTAAATCACCATTTTTGTCCTATAGCACTGCTGCTTTGCGAATCTGTGTCTACTTTCTCTGTAATAATATAGTCCATGTATTTTATGGGCAAGAATCTAGGTTAAAAAAAAAAAGGCATTTCTTACAAGACTGTAAAATATTTAAAATATTTGGTTTCAATATTTGTTATGAAATATGGATTTATAGGACCTTTCTGAAAATAAAGATATGCATCCTATTTTTATTCCATCTTATTTTTGGAATAAGCAGCATTTTAAGGAAACTTGTCAATAGGAATATCCACTATTTTTGGTTTATGTCCCTGTGTTAGATGAACAGCATCTTCTAATGTTAAAAGGAAACCAGAAACTAAGATAAGTAATAACGAGTATATATATGTTCACACATTCAACCTTATGAACAAGCAGAAATGTATTTGAAAAAAGTATGCAAAACCTGAAAATGCTCAATCCTGATGTAGCACCAACAACTGCAACTTGAATTAATCTTTTACGTTCCAAGAGAAATCTTTCATTTAAGGAGAGTGTTCTAAATAACTGAAATCCTTGAGTCACTGTGTCATTCTATTATCCCACTGAGCTCATTATTTTAGCTGTCCTCTTGGAGTTAGAAACAAGATATCAGGCCTGAAAAATTTCTAGAATTCCCAACTTCCCTTTTCTTTTTCTTTCACTTTGAAATAATGTACTTTAAACAATAAAATCAAAAGGAAATTGTCATGTTAAGTTATCTTTTGAAGTTCAGTCTGAGATATTGTGTTAGACTACGGGTTTGAAACTCTGTTTTTATGGGGGAATAGTGGCATTGGTCATGGTAGAATATTTTATCCAACAACAATACTACTAATGCTTATCACCAGTGTGTTCTCACCATGACTTGGTTTGGCTTTTGTGACTTATCAGCACTCTTATAATGAACTCCAGATATCTTACCTTGCTTAGAATATATTATGTCCTTGAATTAAATTGCATCTGCCAGACAGCTGTCTATTCACAATAAGTAATAATGTAATTCAGTAATTCTTAGATCTTACTCTCCTTCAGGCTGTTGTTTCTTCCACTGATCTGTCAGGGAAAAATAATAAAAAATCTAGCTGGCATTTCTCTCAATAAAAATATTTCCAATAGTGGAAGCCACTTGTGAAACAATTTGAAGAGAATTTCTTATTCACAACCAGTCTCCATGTGGGACTATTGCACTGGAGAGACTACTGGTTGCTTGTATAATTTAAATTAACATCAGAAACAGGAGAATGCACAGAGGAAAGAAAATTTCCTTCCATGTGCCTTCATAATAAACATATTGTAGTGAAAACTCAGGCTGTGATATCTAAAATGACTCTGTCTTCATTATTATTTGCTTTGGGAATGAACAATGTAGATAACAGCCAGTTCCTAGGACATATTTATTTGGTCATAAATGCTCATGGAACTATGCAGATTCATGAAAAATCAAGATATGGTCCTGTAGAGTATTCATTTATGAAACACTCAAACTTTACATATGTATTCTCCTGGTATTTCCTTTATAAGAGAACAAATCATAAAACAAAGAAATTGTGCAATCAGAGAGGTGATATATGTTTGTTGGAAAACAAAACAGGCAAAAGTACAAATACAGATTTTTTTAAAAAAAGATTATAAAATTTCTTTGCATGAAGAGGCCAGGAATTAGTAAGAGTGAGAATGCACTGTCTGTTTCCAATCAAATAGACACAGAATTGGAAAGTGCTAGAAGCTGAAGTTATTATAAAAAGTGAACAAGCCTCATCTGTGTACACAGCATTAGTCTTGGGCTGTAATTTGCTCTTTCTCCCTATCTATCCTTTTTTCTCTTCTGAACATTAACATGGAGTATTGATGAGAGGTGTGAAAAAATTGTTCTTTCACTTCATCTCACTAATTCAGTTTGCCATATGAGGTACAAGTGTATTTGGGGTGGAAAAAAATATACCCTTTTATTAAAACTATACGATGGTCTTTCATGGTAATTCAGAAAGAGGTAATGAAATCCAGATGAAATTATGTAACCAATGGTAGGGAGAAATTACAAGAAAAATATCTTCTCAGAAAAAGTCAAGAAAGAACCCATTAGATTAAATCTAAAATGCATAACAATCCTTTCCATACACAGTTTTTGTTTCCATGGATTCATAAAACGAAACAGTTTGCATTCTGCAAGCAAGGCGATTAGAGTATTTTATGCCACTGAAAACAATGATGCTCATATAATCTAAACTATTTTAAGCCAAACTATGAGTATGAGTAATAGTGTCCCTGAATCTCACTGGAATGCATACTCAGCTGCCTTCCTTGCAGTAAAAAATATTCTCTAAAGGGAAGAATCTACAATAAGTGGGTAGATTTAAACTATGGTTTAGTCTTCAAAAGTCTAATGACCTCTGGGAAATGTTGCAAGACTGGTCTCTTTCTGCAGGCATTTCCTCATTCATAAATCTATTTTAATTATGGTCCGTGGGCAAAAGTGCAAACTTGGCCCTGATCCACAGCCGTTCTCACTGCTGTCACTTTTCGAGGTTCACGGAAAGATCAAGAATAGTAACTGTAGCAACTAAATATTTAGTCATTATTATTCCTTCAGTACCCTATGGTTACACTCAACATCATTAATGAGTGAATGTACACATTGTTAGCTTGCCGTTTATGCTCCTTTTTCTCTCAATATCTCTTTTTCTCCTTAGGGAAATTTGCCTCTCTAGGAAATTGCCCTTTACTATTTTTTTTATTAGATTTTTTTACCACCATTGTTGAAAACCAAATTGCTAACTGGGTCTGAAGTAGAATTATTGCAATTGCTAAACACTGAAAATGAAATGTCATTAATTGGTCTGGTTGCTTTCAGAAATCAACAGGATATTATAACAATTCACCATTTTCCGAATGTACTATTTTTTAAGTTTAAAGTTGATACTCTCATATTGTTATATTCCACATAATATGCTTTATGTGGAATGAATTACCTATTGAATCTTATGGTTAGAAACATACTATTTTTCTTAAATAATTGACAAATCTGAAAGTGTATAGTGACTCACATAAATATGCCCATTATTTTTGCCTGACAAAAATACAGATTTTAACAATACTACTTTGAAATGTTATTTAAAAGATTCTGTGAATAAGATATCTTTACCTTTATCAGCTGCAGGAAGTTTAACAAGGGTGAGTGCTGGATTCTGCAATGGAGCAATCCTGGATGTATGTTCAGGCTGGGGAACAACAGGTTGGAGAGAAGTGCTGAGGAAAGTGACCTGGGAGTCCTAGTTGATAGCAAGCTGAATATTAGTCAGCAGTGACTGGCAGCCAGAAATGCAACAAGTAGCTGCAAGCCATCAACCCTGTCCGGGACTCCATCAGACATAGCATCACCAAACAGCTGAGGGAGGTAATTGCCCTGTTCAACTCTGAGTCTCTTGAGGTATGGCCTTAACTCAAGCCGCGAGTAAAGATTTGACCACCACAACATAAAAAGGACATTAAGCTGTTAGAGAGCATCCAAAGGAGGGCTATAAAGATGATGAAGAGCCTTGAGGTGAAACCTTATGAGGTGTGACTTCTGTTCAGTCTAGAGAAGAGGAGACTGAGGGGAGACCTCATTGCAGTTACAGCATCCTCATGAGGGGAAGAGAAGGGGCCAGCACTGATCTCTGCTCTGACAGTGACAGTGACAGTGACAGGACCGAGGGAATGGCCTGAGATTGTGTCAAGGGAGGTTTAAATTGGATATTAGAAAAAGGTTGTTGAATCAGACAGTGTTCGGTCACTGGAACAGGCTCCCCAGGGCAGTGGTCACAGAACCAGCCTGAGAGAGCTCAAGAAGAATTTGGACAACACTCTCAGGCACAGGGTGTGATTTTTGGGTTTGTTATATGCAGAGCCAGCATCTGGAGTTGATGATCCTTGGGAGTCCTTTCTAACTCAGGATATTCTATGATTTATCATTTATTAATCATTTAAATTAACCTGACTTCAGCCAACAGAGCCAAAAATCAGTCGCTTTGAAGGCTAATGATTTGCCATCCTGTTCAAGTTGAGGAGGAGATAAAACATAGCTCATGATCTATCTTATATTTAAGCCTTTTAGATACTCTTGAGAGACAGTAATTTGTTTGAAGCTACATCTGCATATCTAATTCCATGCTTTGGCCTAAATTCCTTACTCAGTACAGGCTTACTTTTTTTAATCTTGTGATCACATTTCTTGACCAATATCTTGGCATTTCTACACTCCTTTACTTGAAGCTCAGGTGACAGACTACCTTAATCTCCAGTAACTGCTTGTTTGCTAACTCAGAAAAATCATCCTAAATCATCCTCAAATTCCTTATGAACATAATTTTAATTCAATCTTTGCAATCTTTTTTCTAAAAGCAAAAATTTGTAAAAAGGTACTAAAAAGCTCTTTTAAAGTATGAGTAACAATAAAATAGAAATTAATCTATAAATCTAATTAATTAAAAAATAACCAATTATATTCTCATTGCTATCTCACTGGCTTGCTTTTACTGGGAGCCAATAATATATAAGGACAGAGATTTACCCCAAGAAATAACACTTTCAAAGTAAATAATTTTGGATGGGTAGCATAATGAACTTCTCATGTTGGTATCTTGAGGGTGCTTTTGTGCTCAGGAGAGTTTATGAAAAAAATTTCTCTATGAAGAATTTTAATTTATGTATCTAAATCTACTTACATGGCATTTTGGAACAAAATGAGTGGACTGTTTTCCTTGTGCATCATGTTTTTGTAAATCTTAAAGCAGGCACTCCTCATTTTTTTTTCCAAATAAAGCAGACTGCAATCCAGTGGGAGCAACCTGAATCTTTTCAGTTTGTTTACTTTATGTGAAAACTGTTGCCCTTAGACACAAGAGTTAAGAATTGAAGGAATATTCCAGCAGTAAAATTCTTTTCAACTTGCAATTTCATAATGTTGTTTCATGTGCATGTTATTTGATGAACATTCATCAGCCATTTTCCAAAATTAATTATTTTGGTATGACAGAAGGGGAAAGGAGAAAAAATACTACTAAATTCCAGAAACATGAAACTTTTCAAACTAAAAGTCTTTTCAAGTCTGTTATAATTGTAAATATCAGACAGAAAAAAAATTAGTGAATTAACAAAGAAATAGAATAGAAAAAATATCTATGTATACTATAACACCTTTTTGGCTTGTATGTATTCTTGTGCTTTGCAGTCAAGTTAAGAAAACAACCATACTTCATAAATAAGACATTAAATGAACCCTGTGACAATCTACTTAGTCTATTACTGTGCCTGGTAATAATATCTTTTCTTGGTTTGTGTTCACGCTGGGTTTGGCCAAGGTAATTTCCTTCACAAGTATGCATCTAAGTTTTGGATCTGTGCTGAAAACAGGGTTGATAATATAGGGATATTTTTGTTGTTGCTGGGCAGCTCTCAAACACAGTCCAGGCCGTTTTAGCTTTTCACTCCCCCCCACCAGTTAGCAGGCTGAGGGTACCCAAGGAGCTGGGAGGGGACACATCAGGACAGCTGACCCCAAGCTACGAAAGGGGTATCCCACAAAAGATGTCATCATGCTCAGCATGCAAAGCTGGGAGAAGACAAAGGGAGTGGAAATGTTCAGGGTGATAGTGTTTGACTTCCCAAGTAACTGTTACATGTGATGGGGGTGACTGAACACCTGTCTGCCCATGGGAAGTGGTGAATGGGTTCCTTGTTTTGCTTTGCTTGCATACGTGCCTTTTTCGTTCCATATTAATATGTCTTCATCTCAACCCACAAGTTTGTCACCTTTACCCTGCTGTTTCTCTGCCACACTCCCACCATGTGCGGGTGAGTGAGTAGCTCTGTGTGCGGGGTTGCGATGCTGGCTGGGATTAAACCTTGAAAGCTTTTTGTGGTTTGTTTGTTTTTTTGGTGTAGTATGCTTCTGTAAATAACATGAAAAAGAAAACTTACAGTGAACAATAACAACATTTAAGGTATGTGAAAGTAGGACTATAAAATTATGCGTATTGGAGATTTAATTAATTTCTATTCCTTTTTATGAAGATAGGACTGTATCATCTTAATTAGTCAGTTCTATTGTGGCACTCAGAGACATGTAAAATTTAGTCTCAGACTTTTCCTGTAGAGCCTAAAGTAAATTAAATCTTATCTCTTAACTTCATATCTTCTTCTTTAGTTTCCTTTCTATTTGATGTTCTTAGTTTTACTTAACCTTAGATTAAGATCTAAGTAGAAATATACTTCTGTCTTCTTTTTCCATCTTGTGAAAGACTTCAGCTCTTCTAGCTCCAGCTTTTTTATCATATCTTGCCATATTTTCAAGAATCACACCTTTGAAGTCTCTTTATGCCTTTCCAGATAATATGCTTCATCCAGAAGAAAACCAAAACGCGTGTTTTAAACACTGTATAGCTTACAAGATTTGTGTGTTCTATCTATTTGGTCAGGAAGAAAGGATCAAGTACTATTTTGCGTTTGTCCGTACCTTGCATATGCAGGTGTTTATTAACTGTATTTTTGCATTTTATTATTTCAATGAATTATTATTTGAATAATATTAGTGCAGTAAGAGTCTGTTCTACAGTAAATTTTGAATTATAGATCTTCTGGTGCTATTACTCAGTCTGAAATGTAACACATTCTTTGAAGAAAACTGAAATTATTCCTGATGTACACAATTGTTGAATTTGAACTATATGTCAAAAAATCACAGTATCATGAATAAATGGGACCAATATTCCACTCTTTCTTATGGTGAATGTAATACTCTATTCAATATTAGTAAGAATGGAAATACTGGCTTCCTGAATTTTTTGTGTTTGCTCTTGCAAGCATACAGTAAAATCATCATGTAATATCTATATACCTTTTCCTGTTAGAGATTGCCTGAAAAAAGTGATACTGATAAGGTTCTTCTGTTCTTGAATACCCAGATATACCTGATCATTATGTGAATATTACATATACGATATACGTGTCAGCATAAAAAATAATTCTTGTAGGATACATGGATTGAAATGCATTATTCTATATTACATGTCTCTGATAGTATATACCTCCTAATTTTTTAACTCTATTTTTGAATTATAAAAAAACATGAAAAAATACATAGCAACTCATGACTTTCTGCTCCATTAGGAAGATTGAAATAAATCCTATGTTCTTAAATTTCTTCCAATTAACTATAAGAAAGGTTCACTATATTATGTTTCTGAACTTCCTAAGCTTTCCTTATAACATTTCATCACATGACATGTAAGTTTGTGTACTTACATTTTGTTTAGGAGTTTTTCTATTTAGGTCTTGCTAATGCTCTCATTTTAATAACAAGAAGATTTTGATTCCTGCTCAGTGAATTCACCCTTTTCTTTGCCTAATCTGCATATGAGAGATTAAAGTGATTTCTTTGAAATGACGGCAAAGGGAACACAATATTCCATACCTGAGGACTAAGGATTAAAGGAATGCGCTAATTCCATTTGTGAGAAAAAAAGAAGTAATTTTCCTCCTCTAGTGTGTATATGTCTCAGCAGATTTATTTCAAATCAATGACTCAGTATGTTTCCTGTACTTGGCAAAATCATTATTTTTACTGAAAAACTGATTTTTAATTAACAAAAAAGTTAAATACTTTCATATAAATTATTGCTTTAAAACATATGAAATACAATGTAGCTGGATTGAGCAGAATTGAATAAGTCTACATAATTTGCTGTGTCCTTGAAAGATTCAACCTCTATTAGAGGCATAATCTATCAAATCTCTAAATTAATTCATTTCTCACTCTTTCTTGTCTAAAGATAGCCAAAACACAATGCAGAAGGCTAGTGCTATGAAATATCATTTAGTACTGCTGATTACTCTAAGCCAGTCCATCAATATTGATATGTTTCTTCAAAAACACAAAAATTTTACAGTGCAGTCTCACTTTAAGTAAAGACTAATTTCTAATATTTTGAAAATTGTCTGCAATTTATGTAGAAGTATTTTCAAGTTTTCCTTTTCCCTAGGTTGCATTACGGAAGGGATTAGTATTTTTTTTCAGTAAAAATTGATATAAGCATGATGGTCAATTTTAATGTTATCATTCCAGACAAAGTGGATTTCCTTAGGAATAAATAAATTACCTTGTATCAAAAAATTTCCAAATACTCTTCTGCTACTTCAACTAATATTGCGGTAAATGTAGCGTTATTATTTGTGTCACCTAGAAGTGACAGTGTAGTAGCACAGAGTAAGAAAAGTTAAGACCCAAGAACTGATCAAGCAAGCAATAAAGAAAGAAGGAACCTTCTGAACATCTGTAGTATTCCCACATGAAATATTACTGACTTCAGTTCTAGTTGCCTTCATTTCACACTGAAATCTCACCAGTTTTTGACAAATACACTCCGGTTTCTACAAATACTTGTGTACATTATTGATGTAGGCAGCTTCTGGGTGACAGTTTCTGCTGCCTCCTAGGTCCCAGATTCAGCTCATTCATTTGCTTCAGAAAAAAGGGAAGGTGAGGCGGGTCACCACCTAGGCAAGCCTCATCAAGCAGTGTGGGTCCTGGCAGCCCATGTTTTCTGCAGCGGCAAAACCAGCAAAACCTGTCTTGTGCCATGCTTGCTTCACTTTCTTGCCCAAAAGGCACATTTTGTTTGCTGTAGTGAGAAGTTCCCTAGTTCCTTCCCTTGATTCACAAAATGAATATAGATATCCCTTTAAATGTCAGTTTAAATTAGTGGGATTAGCACAGGCACTTTCAATAGTTATTGCAGAGATTAACCACAGGCTTTCACAGGCTGGTCTTGGTGTTGGATTTGTAAACATTTCAAAACATTACTCTTAAATCTCTAATGAAAATGATTGTCTAAACTTTATGTGAATATACCTTTGTGTTCATATAAACACATGCAAAATTCATGAGGATTCTTTTCTGGCAATGAATATAATCTGTATAATCTGTATGTTTGTCACAGAGTTAATATCAGGAGTGCTTACATGACTGCTGGAGCCCCATTCTTTGAGGTACAAATTATAAATTAAATTTATAATTTAATTTTAGTTATCTTAAAAATAAACACACATAATTACAATTTTTTATTTTATGACAAAGGGACAATTAACACATTCAAACAAAGTAAACACAATTTTTATTCCATCAAGTTTTATTAAATATTAAGAAAGGGGTTATCTTTTTTAACTTCTTATATTTAATTTTTAAAAATAAACCCAAGAAAATATATATGCAAATGTATTAATATAAAAATATTTTTCACTCATTATTTCCACTCCCTGAGAAATTAAACAAATTCCAAAGGTAATTATGTTTGCGTAGCAAGGTCTACACAGTATATTAAATTTCAGTTGCTACAGGTAATGCCCAAGAAGAAATTGGTAGAAGAACCACCACAGATAAGTGCAAAATATCCTGTAGCATCAAGATCAGTTAATAAAATTTCTGTCCTGCTGGTGTACTTCTGAAACAAATGGACTGCCCTGTGTATGGAAGTAGCTTAAAGACCTGTCAGCAAAGTTTCCCAGTAAGCTTTCAACGCACGTAACACAGTGTTCCCCTCCCCTTACTTTCTCACCCCTTCCTAAATGGGTAGGTAGGACTGAAGATGCCTTGTGAGAAACTTGAGGTCAAGTCCAAGTTCCTTTATGATTTAGATAAATGTGTTAAATAAATTTTAAACATGGAACGTGGTCATAATAATATGAAGTACAAAATGTGCTGTGTTCTAAGTCTACTTTGCATATTTTGCTGTGAATCTAGCAGCAAATTATATCTAGACTAGTAAGAAATATGATTGCAGTAAATATTCTATGGTCTATTAAACAAATGGAAGCAATATAGATGGACAATATCATGCATTATGTAGCCTACTTTCTGCTACTGTAATAAAGCTGCCTGAAGAGAGAAGACTGAACCAGCAGTATGAAGGAGGACGTACAACTGACACCATGAGTGGCTTTAATCATCAACAATTTTTGTTCTTCCATCCAACCTTTTCTACTACTCACCTTACATGCATTCCACCTGTGTGCCCTCTCTCCCCCTCTGTGGTTGGTCAGCACACCTCACACTCCATGTTCCACACCCTCCAATGCTGCTCACCTGTACTACACAGCTGGAGCTACTGGGATGGGGCTCGGCCACAGCCCCATTCCCAATCACCACAAACTCTGTGCCTACAGTAGTATGTCTTTAAGTTTTTATGACTATCCTCTACATTAAATATTATGCCACTGAAACTTTATTACACACACAGAAAAGGCTGGAACTTAGTAATTAATGTACGTTGGACAAAGTACAACCTGTCCCAGCTTGCTCCATATAATGTTATCAATAACATATACTAATAGAATGCTGGCAGTGACCTTTATCCTCCACGATTCTTTGTGATATTCACAGGGTCTTTCATCAGCAGATACATAACGTTATGAAATGAATATAAGTTAATTTCACCATGTATTTTGCAGAACAAAAAGAAATATAAAGTTTGTTAAGTAAAGAAACTTTACTCTGCCCTCAGTGGGAATGACCACAGCACAGTGATTGCAGTTCACTGTTGTCTTAAATAATGGATCTTTCTTGTAATCTCTAGCCAAATGATTTTGTCAAAATCTGATGCATAAATTAATTTCTTATTAAAGTTTTTCTCTTCCCATGGTTAGAAACTGAGTGACCTGTTTCCCTAATGACAGAAAAAAACATGTCTGATCAATCATTTCAGAATTCAAGACTTAAAGAAAGCCTCACATAAGCCATGCACAGCAATTAGCACTTAGCACTCCACTGCCATGTCAATTTGGTACTTTTTCACTTTTCACTCTGTCCACTTACAGGCTGACAAGCCAGTTTAAATAGACACGGCTGTACACTGCTTGTTGGCTTGGATAAGCAGTCTGAATATTCTATCAAACATCATCATTCTGACACAAACTAGGACCAAAAAACTACCTTGGACACCTCGGAAAACAAACAAAACACAGGTAACACCACAGCAATGCTGGAATAGCAAGGAAAAGCACTTGAAAAGATTATAAGTCTGAAATTCCTAAAAATTCCTTATGCCCCTAGAAAAGAACTGTGAAAAATGAAGCACATATTATGTTCAGCATGTCATACAGCTGGATAGTTCTGTAAAGGACTATATTTTCATGCTGATTTTCTAGGGGACTTTCTCCTTGGGAATAAGACACTTTGTATCTTTTTAGTCTAGAAAATTAAAAAAAATAATCTTTGAAAATATTTCACTTCTTTCTTGACGTATTTGCTAAAGCTGGAGATACACAACCTTCCTTTTTGCTTCCCCCCTCCCCCTTTTGTTTTTGTTTAATAAAAATGGTGGAGTAAAAAGTGAGTTTACAGCGTTCAGCAGAGCTGTTTTAGCAAGCACAGTTAGCATCTGCAGGTGACCAGCTGAGAGATTAATAAAGCTATTTGAAATAGGAAATTTAAAACCATAGGGATAGAACTCTATGGGTAACGTAAAAAAGAAACAGGCGCATCCAACGGGTTCTACATAGGGGAAAGAAAAGGGGAATGCTTTAGAGCATAAAGTGGATTGCCTTCAATGCAGGTGCTGGAATTTTTCAAGGCTATCTTTAACAACTCGTATGTCTTATCTCTCGTCTATTTATATGCACTGTGAGAATGTTGTGAGAACAAAGCAAATAATATTAGCTTTATGTTGACTTTCTGCTATAGTCATATATTGTAAGAAAGGAGGAATCTGATAGGAACAAATGTTACTCGTACACTTTTCCAGATGAGGAAAATCCTATGTGATCCCTTTTTAGTAGGTCTAGCCACTTCACCTACACTACTTTCACATCTTCCCTTCCTTTTTGTCACACGGTAGGACTCTCCTGAGTTGGAAAGGGATGGTTCAAGTTCCCATTGCTTTAAGTAAAATTTCCTGTGGTAATATGCATGATGCTGAAAACGTGTAACAATATCTTTCAAAGGCAAACGATTCCTTGATTTTTAAAATTTAACTTTGTAAATAGAAAGTTGTGAAGATTCATTGACTGCTCTTTGCACACCATTAAAGTGGTGAGCATGTACCAAGTGTTAATTATTACAATTATCGTGAGATAAAGAGGAATCAGAAATTTTCAAATACTAGAAATGCCCTGCCCTAAGCTTTCAATATCATTACCAATCTTTAATATTATGCAAAAAAAATCTTCTTAATTCAACACAAAAAATATAAATTCTTATTTCTAAAGAGCCTATAAAATTTAACATAAAAATAAAAGATAAAGGTAAACTGTTAATGAGTAATTCCAACCCTGAAGATTTCTAGTGGATCTTCTTTCACAATTGCAGTCTGAAATCTTAAGTCAATACAAATAAGGAACAGTCATCAATCATGAAATCTGGGGTGCTCTTCAAAGCCTATATTTTCATAGTATTTTTCTCTAAATAACATATGGCTGCCCAAACAGCTGTGCAAAAAACTTTGCCCTAGTTCCCAAAACAGTGGGGTTTTAGTGGTTTCTGCACTTCAGTGCAGCTAATTTTCATATTGGTGGAGACAGAGGGCAATCTGTATGACTCTGTAGAGGCCATGAGTCACTGCTGTTGCAGGATGACAGACATTTTTTCTTGGAACTATGAAGAAAGCAGATTTGAGATCAAATCCATTTGCAGGACCTATCTGTGGACATGCACTGCATAGTTTATTTGAGGAGGAAGAGGCTAATTTGTGGACTAATGTTGAATGAGATTTGATCTATATCTCTAGTTGAATGCTTAGTATCTCATAAGTTTCAGGAGCTTGTTCACAATTTAAAAGAGCTGTCAGTCTGGGTCATCAGAAATACAAACACAATATGTATTGTATTGTAGAAGGAAACCTGAAGCTAGATGGACATGCTGAGCAGCATAAAAATTGCTATCTGTAAGGCTGAAGTTACTGTTATTCTTCCCTTATCGATGACTTAGTATATCTTTTTCTGGAGAGTTCTGTAGGCCCCAAAACTCTGAAATCTGATATTCTTGGAATGAATATTGACATTTTCTGCTTTGAATGTAGATAAGCCTGTTCATGTACAAATCATAGAACTCTGAAGAAAGCTTGCAAAGTCTTGGGAAAAAAAAATTTCTGTATGGGCTTTGGTTTCTGTGTGGCTTTGTTTTTCTGATAAAATCTACACTTTAAAAATGACTATATTTATGCTAAATATGATCCACATTATCACAGGTGGCAACTCATAGAGACAGGGAAATGAAGGGCTGTAATTATAGTTATAATTATGCATAATGATATGCAGACTACTGCCTTAGTACACAGATCCCTCATCGTGGAAATGGGGCACAAAACACCTTTGTCTCCTTTGGGACAGACAGAATTTCATCTTGAATGGATCCTTTGAGAAACACTTGGGCAATATGTAAATAAATACAGGACCATTTATTTGCCAATGTGGACATTATGGTCTTTTTTTCTTACTAAAATTAATGCCATAGCATAGTCTCCTTGAGAATATGACATAACAGGAAGGATAATTTGTCAAGTTCCAAGGTGACTTTTCAGACACTATTAAAAAAATCCCTGCACTGTAGGGATAAGGAGGCATAATGAGGCAGGGAAGCCAAATGGAACTCATCCCACACAATACAGCATGTTTGATTTAGAAAGTGAGTTTTCACCTTTGTTGTCAGATTCTGCTCACATGAAAACAATGTGTTGAATTTTTAGATTTTTTTTCCTCTCTGCCTGAATGCTGGAACTTTCACAACCTTTTTATCATAAAACATTTTCCATTGGCAAAGATAAAATGAGTCTGTCATTGATGTTGCAGTGCTTCCAATGGCTGCTCTGGATTAAGGCACATTTGGAATCTCATTGTGTGTGCAAAAAAACAGAAGTGTGTTCTCCTAAAGAGCTCGCTATCTCATACTATTCTTGAAAGAAAAAGTACACCATGACTTTGACTGCTAGAGACTACACATCATAACTATACAAGGAACTATGGTTGCTTAAAATGGAGGAAATTCTGGCAGGATGTGCTCATAACTCTTTTTCTCTACAGTTAGTTTGCTCAAGACCACATTTCATATTAGGCTAGTAAAGGAGATTGTGCCTTGATGGACCAGGTATAAATATAATGTAGAGAACATGGGACATCTTTATAACAACTGTAACTAACTCTTGTTTGACAACATGATTCCTGAAATAGTCCAGTCAACCGGGTAATAAGCAAAATTATCACCTCCCCTTCATCGGAGGCGGTGAACCTCACAAAATTAAATCAAGATTCATTGGAACTAAGGGAGACTTTTCACAATGCAATGTGCCTCACAAAGTCAATATCCCCTGCATGCTGAGTGTGATTGCACATGTCATATCTGACTGGCAGTGCCTAGGGTGAGATTTTACATATAAGAGATAGCAATGAGCCCACGCAGAATAAAAAGTAACATATACTTCCATTACAAGTCCTGTAGAATCTCAATAAACTATCTGGAAAATCTCATCTTATAGTCTTTGGACTTTTAGACAGTGTGGCATCTTCAAACGAAGATCCAACTGCCATGAGCTTCAATAAAATATAACTGTTAAAAGACACATATCAAGAAAGTTGAAATGTAAAAGACTTCATGTCCTTTATTAAGAAAAGAGAGAAAAGTCTTTCAGTCAACAGAGACAGAGAGAACCCTTTTTTATATTCACAGAACTATACCCGATGTCATGGTGGCAAATTAAAAAACCCGAATTTTACCTAGTTTAATTTAATTTCATGAGTGCTGATGTATTTTATTCTTGCTGCACCTTTCTCATGTGTTGTCACTAATATGAACTGATAGGTAACCACTGCAAGATTGCTCATTTTCTCTCTTTTAAAAATAAGGACAGCTATACTGGAAACCTGGTCTCCCAACTGTTAAAGAGTAAAGAGATCACCATCTGCTGAGATGACTCGGTGTAACAATCTCCATTTGGTTTGTCCTTCCAAAGTCAAGAGTGTGATTATTCTATAATTCTCGCATCTGATTAATTCTTAACTATGAACATAATTACACTCTCCAGAAGGTAAATCACTCTTATAAATCAGCTGCTGCTGACAGTTCACTTTTCTGCACACTAGAATACTGCAGCAAAGTCAGTCTCAGATTGTAGAAACAGATGATTGTTAAAATACATATTTGGCAGAGGCTCTACTCATTAATGAATTACAGGTAACATGATACTGCAAGGTAAAAAAAGGAAAAAAAGGGCAGAGTGTGGCATTTATAAACCCTTCAACTACTGCAAAAATGTTTTTTATGACCACAATGAACAAAGAAAACAGTGCCTGCACATACAGTTGTACTGCAGCAAGCTGACATGAAGAGACAGCTTGACATTTATGAACTCTAATCTAATATTAAATTGCCAAAGGTGGGCTTGGAACTGGGACTGACTTCAAACAATAAATCAAATAAAAATAAATCTAGTGAAAAATTGCATAATACATATTTTTCATGTCCTCCCCACCTCCCTCACCCTCCAACTCTGATTCAGCAAAGACATCTTTTTTTCCTGGTTCTAGCTGCTGGTCACTTTATGCCCTGACACATAATTTGTAATAACAGCACAAGACTGTGGTTCCCAACTGTATGAAAAGCACTCCAAGAGACTTCTCTTCACATGCAGGAAAAGTCAATGTTTAATACATTTTTCCTTATGTTTCTCCAGTTTTTCTCAAGCAGCTATAAAGTCCAAGCTTTGTTAAGAAATAAGAAACTTTCAAAGCAGATTTTCTGAAACATCTAAGACAAGAAAACCTACATTGTCGCATCATATACAGAGCAACAGCTCCCACTGTCTAATCCTTGATGGTTTAAGACCTTGATACATTTGAATCCTGGGTAATGTCTTAGCAAGTCACACAAGGACAAACAAGCATGACATAATGATAACAATTGAATTGGTTCTGGGCTTTAAATTAATTTTTATTTTCCCTAGGATAATATGTACTGACTTTCATGAATAGCCTTACCAATTTTTTTCCACAATATCAGTGAATTCCGTGAAGTGATTCAGATAAAAGTAGTATATTTCACCTCTGCCAAATAAATACTCCAATCTACTGATGACATGAATTATTATTTTAGAAAAGATAGAAAAAAAGTATGATAAATCCTTTATTCCTTAGCTTTTGATGTATTATTCAATTTATTGCATTTTCCGTTTTCTTTTTCTGTAGAAATCTAAATAGTAGGTTTTAAACTCTCTTTGGGTACAGAAGAAATTACTATCATATGTACTTTTAATTATTTCTGATTCCTTTTCCTTGTTCTTTTGCATGTCTGGTTTCCCTAGTGAAATGAAAAATTGCTATAAGATAATGAAATCTTTGAAAAATATATTTTCAAATAACTGGGCTAGAATTACTTCTGAAATCAGTGACACTACATCTTATTATCTTACATTTGTTCTTTGTGTGTAAGCCCACTATCTCAAATCCACAGTTTGAAAAGGAAATGTAAAATAAATGTGCCATGTTTTCAGTTAAATCTATTTAAAGAGTTTGTAGAAATATCTCAGATGAGGCTTGATGTAAAAGCAACAGACTAAGGGAGATATTTTTTGTAGGATAAAATTCTACATAGAACTTATTTAAAAAAATTAAACTTTCCAAACTTTATTTTCTATCGTTTTATCATAGTTCTATTTGAACTCCTTTAATTGTCTAAAGGATGAAAGGTTAAGGAAAAAGAGTGAAAATCTATTATCTGTGTAGGATAAGCTCCCACCAACTTTATCAGTTTCTGGAGGATACCTTCGTTACTTTTACTTTGCTTTACTTCAACATTCATTTTGTACAAACTTGCCTCTGAGCTCTACATTGCTGAAAGCTAACTGTAGTTTTCATAGCTTGTTTAATTCAGAATTGTATATATGGTACCAGAACTAATTCTTCATTTTGCTGTACATACACATTTAGATTATATATAAATTTACTTAGTCATAATTTGTTGTCTAAGATCACTCTCAGTCTTACAGACAGGCTCTGCATAGCACATGTTGAATGAATAGTGTATTAGCCTGCAAACCTTTTTATGTTAATGTTCTTTAGCTTTGTTCTCAGTTCTATGTCATTTCTGAAATCTCCCAGTCTCCCATAATACCCAAAAGCAAAAAGGAAATTTGTGATGATTCTTCAATGAGAATCTTAAATTACACGTTTAACTTTAACTTGTCTTATTATAGAGAGAATACAGTTTACAACTGGGGAGTGTTTCTGTGGTTTTATTTTGTTGGGGTTTTTTTGGTTTGTGCTTTTTTTGGTTGGTTGGTTGATTGTTTTTGTTCTGTTGTTGTTTGTTGGGTTTCCTGTTGTTTTTGTTTTGGGGTTTGGTTTTCTTTTTTTTTTTTCCCCTCTTAGAAAAGAGGAAGACATTTCACAAAGCAGTTTTATTCATATATTTTTTCTTTACAGCTGAGGTTTTGGCTCTGCACTCAGCTCAAACATCTTTGGTGTGTGGGAAGTTCCTATTAAACCAACATATTTATTCTCAAGAAGGGTCACAGAATCTCCGAGGGGTTGATATTGGCAGGGAGTTTTGGAGATCCTCTAGTTCAACTCCTTTGCTAAAACAGATTCTCCCAGACCAGATTGCACAGGGTCACATCCAGATAGGATTTGAGTATTTCCAGAGAAGACTCCAAAATCTCTTTGGGCAGCCTGTTCTAGTATGCTTCAATCTCAAAGCAGAGAAGATTTTCCTTATATTTAGATGGAGCCTCCTGTGTTCCAGTCTGTGCACTTTGCTCCTTATCCTTAGGTGGTTAGGACCGTTTTGCTTAGGACCACCGCAAAGAGTGTGGCCCCATCCTCTTGACATCCACCCTTAAGATAACGTTATGCATTGATAAGATCCCATCTGAGTCATCTTTTTCCAGCTAAATAAGTTCTGCTCTCCCAACTTTTCCTAATAAGACAGATGTTCCTGTTTCTTAATGATCTTCACAGTCCTCTTCTTAACCCTTTCTAGTAGTTCCTTGTCTTTTTTGAGCCTTAGAACCCAGAATTTAACATAGTGGTCCAGATGTGGCCTCATAGGGCAGAATACAGTTTTCTACTCTACCTTCTAGAGCCCTCAATGATGCTGACTTACTGGCTAGAGAAGCTGTAATTCCTTTACTCCACACTTCAAGTGTTCTCCTGACGATCTGTTATCCCTCACCAGCAATCTGTTGCTAACCCTTCCCATCAACCTGGTAGGAGTGGAATAGATCGAGATTCCTCTCTGTTTATTTTAGTTTGAAGTCTCCCATCATCAGCTTGGTAAGCTTATGACCAAAAATGCCCTCTCCCCCATTCTCTTACAGATGAACCCCATCAGTCCCCAGTAGATCAGGTTTCTCAAAGTGAGTCCAGTGATCTCAGTAGCTAAACCTGTGGCTGTGGCACCAGTCCTGTAGTCATTTATTGATTCTTCAGATTCAACTGGCCTCTTCAAAACCCTTCACTTTGATTAGGAGGATTGATGGAAAAACTACATGTATTACAGAGGCCTTTACTGTCACTCCTAGGGATCTGTAATCCTTCTTGGTGCTGCTTGGACTGCTTGTGGCTGTATCTGGTTCCCAGATACAACAGAAGTGAGTAATAATCAGTGGACTTTCTGAGTTCTGGCAGGCACTCAGCAGCATCCCTGATATGAGCTCCCTCTAAGCATCACACTTCTCTAGCTATTCTCTCTAACCATTCACACATTTTTATTCTGGAGTGTTTGCTTTCTTCTTTCTAGAAACTTTCCCTGTTTCCACTAAAAAGAGCATAGCTACAAGACAGAGGAGACATAGTGGTAAAAAGTTGGATAACAAGTATAGTTTTGATGTAACTACAATCTGTGATTCTAAATGGAAACTATGGAAGTTAATACGTTCTTGAAAATTGCCAGTCTCTCTACTCATATGGGACCCTTCCATCTGTTTTCATCAAGGGAATGAAGTCTTTTTAAAGCTCTTAAAGCCAGGTTTTAGAAGTCAGCTAGGAAAATGTTATAATTTGTGAGGTTTGTCTCATATATACATTTATATACTTAGATGACATAGGTGTGCTGTAACTCTCTCTACAACAACCACTACTTTCATTTAAGTGTCAGTATATGCAATATAAAGCAAAATATGCATAGATGTAATGTAGCCAAATTCCCACAACATTTGAAATTAAGTAGGTCTAGGATTAATAGAGACAGATGCACTCCTGAGTGCTCAAATTCCATACACACTGTTTTTGCAAAAGGAGGTACCTAGTTCAGTGCAGGCCTGTCTTTCAGTACTAGGCAAAGAAAGGTGAGCAAATCCCTTATCCTGCTTATGCTATTGCACACTACAGTCGTTTGAATCCCATTTTATAAACCATACCTGATATATTTTAAGGTTTTAAGATACCACATGCGCTGCATTCACTTGACAGATGGATATTGCTATTTCCTCTCACCTGTGTGAACACCAGCTGAAGCATAGGCAAAACTTAGTGATATTAAAGCTGTGCTGATTAAGACAATATTCAAGCCTCTGATGAAATCCAATATCATATTTCAAAAATTCGGTTTCTGAATTTTTTATTGTGATGCTGATATACTATTTGTTGATGCTGTGTAGCTAAAATAAAATTTAATATGTTAGATATACAATGAAAGTATATCCAGATAATTTATTCCTCAAATAAGTTGGCTCTAAAGAATATTCATGACACTAATACACAAAGGGGAATATACAGGAAAGGCAAAATGTAAGTATATATAAAAATTTAGAATTAATGAAAGCTTTATCTAGCTTCTGGTGCTAAGGAAGTTGTTATACTCAGACCTTCAAATGAAAGAGTGTCTTTCAGGGTAAATTTGAGAACAAACCTCAGACACAGAGGTGTCTTCCCCACAGGGAAAGTTTGCAACAAAGACGAACTTCAAAAATAGGAGGTCAAATTCTGCCCCAGACTGCCTAAAGTGTTTTTCTAATAATGGACACCAGTATAATGCTGTATTACACTCTCTTTAAATCACAAAAACTGAGAAAGTATGTTATATTGGATAACGTAGGAGGGGATTCACATTCTTTTCCATAACCAAGCAATGTAGGATATTGATAGGAAATTCAGGAAAAATTCTAGGTATCACTCCGCAGATATTTTAGATGCTTCCTTCTATTCTCTTCATTTTTTTTCACTAGAAGCTAGCTCAGCTCGTTAGAGCAGGGTGCTAATAAAACCAAGGCTGTAAGTTCAATCTCTGTATGTGCCATTCACTTAAGAGTTGGACTTGATGATCCTTGTGGATCCCTTTCAACTCAGAATATTCTGTGATCTGTAATCTCTTCAGCAAAGTAGGTGGCATAACCACACAGTAAAAAAGTCTAGCATATTCTTAATGAATAGTTTAGGGTAAAGTGCTTTAGCTTAGTAGAGTGTAACTGAAATATGGGTACTCCTCCCATTGTGATGACTGCTGGAGACATGGTCAAATATAGACAGGTACAAAGTAGTCCTTGATGAGTAATAATTTTTTTCATATGCTGCAGCAAGAGTCATCAGACCTTAACTGTCAATGCTGTCAAACAATATATTCTGTGTCCCAGTTTAATATGACTATAATTAAAGTAGGGTTTTTTGTTTGGTTTTGGGTTTGTTTTTTTTTTTGAAAGAACTCAACTCTGAGAATTACTGGTGCAGTACAAGATTTTATTACTTCATTTAACCATATCTTTTTGGCAGTTAATAGTAGTTACTAAATCAGCCACTGAGAAATATCCTTATTATCAGATTTGCACAAAAATTATGAAGGGCACAAGATCCCAGTTTATGCATGTATTTTACTGGGAAATTTATACTACAGATGCAACATACATTACATATTAGAGAAGAAATCCACCATGAATGGCAGATTTCTTTTCCTTTGCTTCCAGTACTCACACCAGTTTGATTAGACCTAGTGGGAACAGTCTTTTATGACACATGATGCATATACACATTGAAGCAGTGGCTGAACTGCAAATACAGGCAGAAAAAAGAAAAAAAGCTAGAAGGATTTCTGATACAGAAAATTCATTTTTTTACTGAGAGATAAAAAAAAACTGAGAAAACAAAAACTCTAGCAAAGCCTCTACTCTCATATTCAGGTCAAACTATTCAGGCAATTACATAACATTGCTGAGTTTCATTCCTACGCTTGTTATCCCTCTTCTCATACATATAGACTGTTCTCTCTCCAGCCATTCAACCCAGTAAAGTGTACCATTCTCCTATTTCCAACAGGAATTCTTTTCTGGACAGATCACTTAGTTTTTTTCGAAACATGAACACATTTATGCAAAAACCATCATTCTAGGAAGACCTGGTAATTTTTCCAAGCGTGCTCAAAACTGAGCTTTCAACTTCATTCTTAACAGGCTAAGAAACGTACAGGCACTTAACTCCAATGATTCATCGGCCTATCTGTGAAATAAATTATTCTAAAGCCTCCGAAAACACCACATCTGAAATCTTTGAAAATATTAATGCACAAGATTGTGCAGTGTTGATCTGTGAAACTGTTGAACTGCTGAACTGCAAACTGAGATATTGAGAAGTAAATAAAAGAAATATCTAGGAAAAAAATCACTTATAGGGTGAAAATAAATTTATATTCCATAACAATACTTTTGGTTTGTGGAAGAAAAGATACTGACATTTTCTTAATCCCAGTGCTGGATCTTAGGCACTTGGGTATTCTGTGGGATCACTGTAAAGGACTCTAAACAAGACTTAAAAAACTTCTTTGTATTTTTTGATATTAAATGCTGACTTATGTGATTACAATTTCCCCAGAATATACTGGGGAAAGAAGAGAGTCTAAAGTAAAAGTATCGATCTTCAAAGACTTGGAGGGAGGATTGGAGAAAGAAGTTGGGAGGTGGAAAAAGAGACAGGGAGGGACATTGTTTAGGCCTAGAAATTCTTTTCCTTCCATAGTTTCTGAGAGGAATGCAAGAATTGCTTTAGTACTTCAGTTTACCATGGAGGAGCCATATGAAAGTACGAATCTCTAACCTGGGCTTTTATCATCTCAACAAATCATAAGTCTTTTTTCTTCAATTTGCAGTTAAAAGTTGAGGAGGAAAAGGTAGTGAGCTACACAGCTCTTAGTTTAATGAATTTCTACTAGTAGAGATTGACATCTTTACATTATATAAGTGCTAATAAACATCTTTTTAATTCAACACCTAAAGGTTTCTCTGTTCATTTTCATCCACAAATTCTGTGCTAGCCTTCTGTGCCTTGTCACTACTGTAGCCTCTGGTGTCTCTTGCTGCTGTGCTTTGTACTATATCCACATGATATTAAAGACGTTTAAATCACGCACAAAATAATTCACATATAGAACAGAAATCAGGTGGGAAAATGAGTCTAAGTAGATAGATTCTAGTCTGAGGTAGATATTTCCTAAAGTAGAATTCTGAATAGCTGCCTTTTCAATTTCATTACTTGGTCAACTATTGACTAATCAATGGAGTATTTTTTAACAAAATAATTTGGCACAACATAAAATTGCCCTTCTACCACAACAAAAATGTGAGATATAGATTACATTAGTGACAACACTGAAATTGTTCAGCTTAAGTGAACTTCAGAGACGTATAAAGACATGTAATCATACACTTTAGCATATATTGCATATGTGAAATGTTCTAAGATAACTGTACTTAACAGTCAAGTATTATGTGAGTTTATTTAATAGAAATAGGAATGTGAAAAAAAAAATCAATTTTGTCAACTGTAAATCTGAATAATTTTTTTTAATGCCAGGATATTTCCGAATGTAAATCCCTTGGTTGTTATTATTGATTTCCAGCACCCCCTTTTTTAATTTAAATGTAAATCTTTTCTACTTTACCTTTTGTATGAATCAATAACAATTTACCTTGAAGTATTATGCTAGCACAAATGTTTAATACATGGATTATGTCCTTCGACTTGCACCTTGCTGTAATAAAAATGGGTTTGGAATAGATGAAGGTGAGGTTGGATAGTGCTAGTTCTCTGGCACAGTAGCTTGTATCTATTTATAAAATGAGAAATAATGATAAAGCAAAACCTCTTCCAATAAATGCTAATTTAAATTGATATATCTGTGGATATAAAGATATAGAAACTAGAAATTCTGATTAGCTAGCATAAGCAGAAATGTAGTTCTCTGTTCCTTTCTTTTATGCAATAATTTAAAATTAAAAAATAATTTTAGTAGGAATTCTAACTGTAAATGTTTCACTTAAAAACTTGCTAGCAAATGGAATGGTAAAGTCAAATCCATTTTACCATATATCTTTGATAACTGTCCAAAAGTTTAAAATGTAATCCAGTGTTTAATACCACTTTTGGGATTCCTTCCTGGTCCTAAAGTCCTCCAAAAAGCTACAAACAGTTATGAATACTTAAACTTTGCTCTTGTTTCAGAAAATGTCCATTTATGCTTTGCAAAGACAAAACAAATAGTGACATTTTAAAGAATAAGTCACAGAATAATTAATAGATCTAGATGTGAATATTTTTACACAAAATCACCTTATCGGTATAAAAAATATTAATATTTAAAAACCTATGCATCTCCTCAATGATGAATCTTGAAACACAGTAGTGTTGATTCAGTTCTGGGCTCCATAGCACAAGAGAGACACAGATCTTCTGGAGCAGATCCAGTGGAAGGCTACTAAGATGGTCAATGGTCTGCAGAATCTCTCTTATAAGGAAAGGCTGCAGGAGCTGGCCGTCCTCATCATCCCGAAGAGGTGACTGAGAGGGGACCTCATCAAAGTATTCAAATATCAGAGGGGTGGGTGTCAAGAGGATGGAGCCAGGCCAACCAAATGCAACAGAGAGAAACTGATGAACAGGAAGTTCCACCTGAATGTGAGGAAGAACATTATTGTGTGAGTGACTGAGCACTGCCACGGGTTGCCCTGAGAGTTTGTGGAGTTTCACTCACCAGAGAGGCTCAAGAAGTGTCTGGGTGCAATCCCGTGCCATGTGCTCTAGAATGACCCTGTCTGAGCAGGGAGGTTGGACAAGTGACCCACTGTGGTCCCTTCCCACCTGACTCATTCTGTGATTCTCACCAGTGCAAAGCCAGAATTGTAACTGGACAGTTAATGTGACTGTAGGAGGCGTCACAGTGCTCTTAACTGGAACAATTTTTTATTTTCCATTGTTTAATAATACTTAGAAAGATTGAATTTCTTATTGATAAGCCAGGGCATTCATTTATTGGTTTTGTCGTCTTTCTTTTTTTTTTTTTTTTTTTTTTTAAAATGAAATGGGAGATACCAGCATGTTAATTTCAGGATTCTAATCTGGAATATCCTCTTTCTCTCACAAAGTTTGCTGGATTTCCCAATTCTTGTGTAATGCAAAAAAATGCTGCTGCTTTAAAATAACTCCTGTTGAAAAATGGCAGTTTTCCTTAACATCTGGGAAATGCTTGCTGTAGCAAACATGGTGTGAGTAAAATGCCATTTTTTAAAGTAGTTAACTAACATTTTTATGACGGTTTGAAGGAGAAAATAAGCACATGCAGACTTACTGTTGACTTAATTTGAGGTTCCTCTTGCTTTCAATATACTAGTAGGACAGTCACCATATACAGTGTTGCGACTTTTTTGGTTTTACTTGCAACTCGTTTCATAAGAGGATAAAAATGACCAGGAAAAACATCTGTGAGCAATCTATGCCAAAGTACTGTGGACCAAACTTTTCCAAACATTGTTATTACTGCTATGAGAAAAAGACCAAACAGAATTGGAAAAACTCAAGCAAGTAAAACCCATCAAAAATACCCCCAAACTAATAAATAGAAAAGAAGGCAAAACATAAGGTGGGAAGAGTGAAATTATTTTTAAACTCTTTGGACACTTTTTAAATTTCATATTTAATCTAATATCACTGATGTGCTAGAATCCCAAGGTACCACTGAGGTCAAGCATAAGTTTCTGCAGGAATACTATCTTAGCTCACATGTACAATATCTTTGTTAGCTCACCTGCCCTGGAAAACAATAAAGCTTATGTAATCACATGCATAACAAGTTCTGCACCCCTTTTTTTCTGGCTTGGACCTGGACAGAGTTAACTCAATCGACTTTGGAAGGCTTTGGTTGCAGGCAGAATAGTTAGCCAGCAAAAGAAGGAACAATATAGATTTTGCAGGCAGAGCTGACATTGTAAAGGACAGTATAAAAATTTTAAGCATTTTATAATGTTATCCTGTAACAATGAATAGCAACGAGTTCTTCTATTTATCATCTGCAGTATTCCTTATCTCCTCCGCCTCATCTGCCTCATAATTAGAAGAGGAAAAACCTATGAGGATTGAAAAATATATTTTTCATATGACCTCTGTTGTTTTCTTCTAATTCTTAAATTTAAATAATATTTTGCAATAGTAAAATTTTCCAGAACATGTAGAATCCACTAGTGGTTCATTTTGAGAGATTTTTAAACCATGATTTCAATCACAGAATCACACAGAATCATGGAATATGCTGAGTTTGAAAGGAACTACATGTGTTATCAAGTCCAGCTGCTGGCCCTGCACAGGACAACCCAAAAATCACATGTGCCTTAGAGTATTGTTCAAATGTTTCCTGAACTCTGTCAGGCTGATGCTGACCCCTTCCCTGGGGAGCCTGCGCTAGTGCCCAACAACCCTCTGGGTGAAGGACTTTTTCCTGATATCCAGCCTAAATCTCCCCTAACAGTTTCATGTCATTTCCTCGAGTCCAGTCACTGGTCATGAGAGTGAAGAGACCAATGCTTTAATTTAATAAAATACAGTATTTCTCAATTTTATCAATGGAAATGAAAAAGTTAAGACCTTCAGAAAGAATATTATAAAATAAAACCTTATAATAATATGGGAAACAAAGTATAGGTCCTAAAACCTTTATAGGAGTAGATGACAGAATGTTTTACAGCTGCTTGAATTAAGACAGATATGTTTTTCACGGTCTATTGCACAGATAGAGGAGGGATATAACCCTTGGTTTAATAGTAGATGCGGAAGAAAGCACTGCACACTATCAATATCCAATCTTAAATCTGAAGTACTGACAGTGGAAACTCTGCAGGCATGTAATGTAACTACCTTATTCACCACACAGAAATGACCAAAGACACTGCTGAATTGGATCAGGTTACAGGAAATAAAACTCCAAAGGTAAAAAGATCAGCAAACCAGAAAAATGAAACTGAAAGAAGAAAAGCCTATAAAAAGGTAGGGGCAAATAAAACCAGAAATTCCTCATTTAATTTTGCACTAGCCTTTACATTAGCTACTATTTTAGCTACTAAAATAGTACTACATTAGCTATTAGTTTTCTATTTTTCATTTATGAAAGGTAATAATTTACAATTTGTGTGAAAATAAATGTTTTTTAAAAGTAGAATGCTTATCAAACAAAGAGAGACCACAACAAGCCTGTGCCAAATTTTGTAGGAAAAATATATTCTTGTCACTGCATCCTATTTTGATGGTGTATAGAGGCTGTTAGCAATACGCAAGTGTTTTATATATTCAGAATAAAATCAGAGAAATGAAAGGAACACATGGTAAAAGAGCTGATGATTTGCCACAGTGTGTTTGCTGGATGGGTTGGGATGCAGGTTGCCTTGAAAATTTCATTCAATTTACTGAAATTATCGATGTCTTATATAACGACATGCAAGAAGGTAAAAAACTTATTCTATAGTCTGTTCTTTAACTTGTAAATGCATGCAGGGTACAAGATATCTGAAAAGACAGCAGGTATGAGAGCTGTCATGGGCATATCTAAGAGGTTTAATAATTTCTTATTTATATCATACAATTATACTGATTTGGAAAAAAAATTAGAAATGAACCTAATTTCAAACTTCCTGTAGAAACAATAGGATAGATCATAGGATCACCAGTATTCAGTAGAAGAATATTACCCATACCCATCTTTCCAAAGGTGAGATGTTCAAGTATTCCTAAAGAGACCAAAATTGAAATAAGTGCAGAACATGTTACCAATTTATGCAACATTATTTTTATCACTTGAAGCAACTTTTTAAAAAAAATTACTGATGTCAAAGTCCAGTAAGGGACTGAGGACAAACACTGAAATTTGCAATCCAGAAGTTTCTACCCAACCTTACACTGAAGTTTTAAGGTGCTTAGGCTACATCCTTGTCCCACTTTTAGACTGTCCAGTGTCTTTGAAACTGGACTATAATTTCTGCACCTGCCCACTTGTCCTGGTTTAAGCAATTAAGTACCTTGTCTGTCAGAGTTTGGCTTTCTCATCAAGTGGAAGCTGAAGATCTATTCATTTCTGTTCTTGCTGTTCAAAAGAAAGTGATGCTGCTGTTGCATTCTCTCAATTTCATTTTGTTCCAATACAAATCAAAGAAAATTTTAAAACGTGGGAAATGTAAAAAATGAGTTGATAAAATACGCTGAAGACATAATATCCTCACAGTTTGGAAAATACATATACAGATCCCTTTATTCAGAAGTAGGTTTTGGCCTATGGACAGAAACTGAGATCTAAACACTTACAGTATTTGAGGCAAGATATAGAATGTCCTTAAAATTGTAAATGCCTCTTGCGTTCACAGGTTTTAAAAATTATTTTGCCGTAAGAATGTATTAAGTCAAATCACAGTAGAATCCTAATATTTTCAAATTCTACAAGACCTGCCTACAGTTAGAGGTAATGTGGATTGTTTTACTACAGAAACTGGTGAAGCCTTCATTTCGCTTTCTAGCAGTCTCCAGTAGTAAATAATTTTTTTTTTTTTAATCACAGTAAGAATAAGTGGTTTCAAGACAAACATTAAGCAGCTGGTGAACTTCAGTATTATTCACTCTTCCATGACATATCTAATCATTAAAACATCAAATGTTACAGAATTATTCTTTTACTACTTGTAAGTCTCAAAAGGGATATTACTTTTTATTTGTGTTTTCATTACATGAATTCAGTGTAGACTCTGCTACAAATAATTATTTAAAACTTTCCCCTGCCAGCACCTTCTTTTAATGTGGAAAAATAAATTCAGAACCAGTCTTCCAGTAGCCCAACACTGTTAGAAGAAAGAAGAATCATTTCCCTCAAAACCTAAATTAATGTAGACAACCAGCATGATTTTTTGTGGCTACAGGATTTGGAAAAAGGAGAAGGGCTTAGGGAGCAAGAGAAGACATAAACATTCCTATAGCGTAGTATATGTATAGAAGTGAAAAACAACCAAGTCTGCCAAATTTTAGAAATAATGCAATTGGAATAAAAGGGTTAAACATTCTCATGTAACTGGGCACAAAGCCAGGGGAATGTTGTGATACAATGGAATTATAAATTAGGTGTTTGTTCTAAACTTATTCTAACATAGAAAAGGGTACCTTCTGAACACTAAGTACTTACAAACTACTGCTGAGTAAGATGGTTGGTAAGTGTGTCAAGAAAAAATACAACTGCTAAGTTATATTTTCAGTTTATGCCAGATGTCCTTGATAAAGGCACATGAATCCTCTCAAGTGAGGGGCTTACTTCCCACACACATACAAAGTGAGAGAGAGAGAGAGAGAGAGAGAGAGTGAGAGAGTGAGAGAAAAGAGCAAAACAAAATCTCTTCATTCAAGGCAAGAAGCTGTCTCCAAAGGATAGTTACAAGAATGCAGACATGCATAAGAGCGAGCCATAAATTGGCAGGTGGAAAGAATGGCACATAAAAGGGCTATTAAATGATTTTGTGATAGCTAACTTCTCAATAGAATTCAGTGAAACCAAAAGCCCTTTGAAAGCATTCATGCATGGGGAAGTTGTATATCTGAGAGAGTTTTAGGTTGAGGGTGAGAGGTGAAGGAGGCATTAATTAGAGACTGTTGCCAGGCAAGGTATATGAGGTAAATTCCCCTCTGAAGTGGTGTTTCAATGAAGAGACAAAAAGTCCACTCGTCTCAAAAATATTGCTATAGCCCCTTCATTACTGTATAAACATGGATTAGTCATGCCACTGAAGAGGTTATATATACTGCTGGATTTAGCAGGGGGAAAAGAAATCGTTACAGAAGCAAGGAGAAAGAGAGTGAAAAATAGATGAAAATACATTAAGATGCCAGAATGTAAATAGTTTCCTCTCTCCTGAGTCTCTTACACATATATCTAAAGTGAATGTAGTTGCTCAGTGAAGTCAGTGATCTTATCTCTTGTTTTCAGCAGTCCAATGCAGCCCCAGAGGCACACAAAAAATTAGTGCTCATTGCTCTTATCTTTTCTTACCTAAAGAAAATGCAGCATTGATGAATAAGACGAAAAACGTTGTGCCTGTCTGATAAGACAGCATCCCTTCCAGCAGTCTGTGTCTGTAAAGTGCAAATGAACACATTGGAAAAAAGAATTGAAGGTCTTAGTTTTGGGGGAAAATCTTTGAAATTCTGAATTTAAGGAATTTAAGGTAGATCAGTAAAAGCCTAAAGCTACAATCTTTTGGAAAATCATTATCTAGGGCATCCAAAACATCAAGTGTCCTAAATCAGCAGTACATTCTAAAAAACATTAGTGTCTTCATTCAATATTCACAAAGTAAAGGTAAAGACAAAGACACACTGGGCCAGCTATTGGTTTGAAACCAGCATTTGTGTTTACTAAGAAGAGCTATATGACCTAACCCTTCAAATTGAACTTCTGCCTTTAGACATAAAGGATTAGAGTAGTAATGAGAATGGTTTGCAAAGATGTAGCTGCAAGTGTTGACATGCTGTGACCCATTATAGTCTGTTGCATTACTCTTATTTTTATTTCCTATAAATGTAAATTTTCATGGAGTTCAAAAGAAAATGAAATATGAAGATTTTTTTTTTAAAGCATTTGGAAAAAAAGAAGAGGAGTCTTGCTGAAGAAAAAGAGACACCTTTCTTTTTCTGCTATTCACTTTGTCTGTATTCACATTTATTTCTCAATAAAAGTTTGCTTAAATCCCTAAACTGGTGAGACATGAAGAAATGTTGTCTTGTGAACCATCTAATTTTAGGTAACCAGGTAAATATACCATCTTAGCTACGTATAAAGTAGTCATCATTTACAATAATGATCTAAATTTATATGAATGTTGAATTGTAAAGTTATTCTCAAAACTCACAAAAGGTCCAATAACAACTTGATTTTCTGAAGCATTGAAGGGAGCAGAAACACTTGTTTAAATTCTCCATGCCATTTGCTTTGGATGAAGGTGGCACAGTAGGTGACTTTGCTGTCATTGTAGTTTGCGATGAGTTAGTGAAATGAATTCAGTGACCCATAAGGTCATGTTGAACTCTGAAAGCCCAACCAAAATGATTATTACACTGCACATTCTATTCTGGTATGTTAGAATAAAAAAAACTTTGTACAACTTTGTAACCTGCATATTTACCTGCAGAAAATCGATATAATAAAATTATGCCTAGCTCTACAGAAAGGTTTCTAAGTTTAGTTTTTGAAACTTTTGTATCCACCAATAATGCAAAGAATATTTGTGTGCTAGTTTAGACATGCACTGAAGTGCCAGTACCTATAATGGAAGATGATGAGAGAGAGCTTTTGGTACATATAAACTCTGTATACATTTATATATAAATATATATAAATACATATATAATAAAGTTTGTGTGGATATAATTGCCACAATTTGGATTCTAGACCAGCTGTAGTTTAAGCCTTTTGCTTGGCACTGCAACTCCGTTATTCTTATTTACTTTATATATACATTATGTGTTTATTTATTTATAGGCATTTTGCAGCATTAAGTACCTGAGTGTTTCATTGTTCAACCCTGACTCATTACTTTGCTATCAGTGCAATGCACAACATGCTAAGGATATTAAAATTGTTCCTGAAGTGCCTTCAACTATTGGTTCAAGAACAGAAGTAAACGATTAGATAATCCTATACACATGAAACCTGTCACGGTCTATTACTATGAACACAGGAAACAATACTGTACTTGAGTCTGTGTAGAAAACTTAGATATAAAATCGAGAAAGTTTCAGCTGAAACAAAATTCTTTGTCTTCAACTTGATCAGCTTTAATCACACTGGATCTGGAACATTATGTTATATCAAAATACATTTTTTTCTCCTGCTGACTACTATTGAAATAATTACCTGACAAGATAATTCTATAACAATAATAAAAACACCAATAGCAATGATCTTTTTGTTTCAAGTCTTTGCTCCAGAATATGTTAGCAGAATGGACACAAATTTTTTTAAAAACCAGTTTAGCTTCTCATCTTACTATATGTATCTCTGGAAATATACTGCTTTTAGCAGCAGGTGAAATAAAGCAAAAATATAGAACTGTACATTTATCTCCCTTTGATCTGTAGGGGTTAGCAGTTTTAGGTACTCTCCAGAATTTATCTTAATCTTTTTTCTTTCCCACAAAGAATGGTACAAATATTTTCTACTTCACTTCTGAATTACAGAACTTGAGATATGACTTATAAGGAAGAGACTTACGGAGATTCATAATTTTGAAGTTACCTATAATGCTTTTACCTATTCCAATTATAATTTCTCACAGTGGCAAACTTGTGTTTCTTTAATTTTATTTTTGGTTTTGCCAAACTTACAGTCATACATGTTCCAATAGTGACTTTGCTTTAAACTGCCTTCATGCATGAATGTCTCATTACTGGTCAAGACCCAAGTTACAGCTTGGCATCTTTTAGGACAGATCTGTCAGCTGTCCAGAGCCCTCAAGGCTTCTCAAAGCTGTGGAAAGGCCAGATAATGGGATGACCAAGCAACAGAGTCTTCTGTTTGAGAGTAAAAACCAAGTACTTGATGTCTGTAATAGAAAGAAGCTGTGGGTAGCCTGCTCTAACATCACCTCAGAAAATCTGGTGCTTGCCACCAAGGTAGAAAGAATTATAGATCAGGTGGAATGTAAGGTCTGATCTATGTCTGCTCATAAAGTGACATGCCTGAACCATCAACAGAAAAAAGACCAGACCCACACAACTGGATGCCATATTCAGAGAAGAATGTTTACGTGTTTACACTGTTTTTTAATCTATCTGCATTCAAAATTTTCTAGCAGTATGCTATTACTTCTACTTTTATGCAGCTATATTTAATCACAAAAGGGTTGGCTAAATCTAGCACTGTGAATGCAGATAGTAAGAATTTTAATGAAGAAGCAGAGAGAACTACAGTTTTTGTCCTCCACAAAAGCACATGATATGTGAAAGTTATCGGATTATATGAGACCCAACAAACATTACATGTCAATATAACAGTCATATCATAGAAAGCTTGTTGTAGCTCTGGGAACCTTCAGTATAAAGGGCTCTCCTCTACAATAATGGGTGCTGATATCAGTGCCAGGATGGCTGCTAAAATCTGAAACAAACTGTTGCAGTGTACACAGATTAAAGCTACAGAGAAAAGTCAAGTTTCAAATCAAGTCCTTAGAGTTCTTTCACTGAAACCCCACAGCCAGAATTTCAACATCTTATTGGTCAAGAATCAGAACCTCTAGCATGACACTCATACATTCACATTTTTGGTATTATCCGGAATGTTATACTAAAAAAAGAGCTATTTTTCCTTCGTGTTGCTAAAGCAAAGTCTTACCTTTTTTTTCCTTGTTGTTCCTTTGTAAAAGTGTGAAAATAAGCACTCAGAGCAATTGGCTTCCAGATAGAATAACTTGCTCTGCAAATACAGCAGTACAGTATCACATCAATGCTTGTTTGAGGCTCCCAGAGGGGGTATTCACTTTTAAAGAAAAATAAACCAAAACATGTTTTTGCTCTCTGTTGCTGCCACAACTTTTTTCATCGATAAAGTGCGCTTCTAGGATAGCATCACAATTTGCAATCAATGTGATGATAATAGGGTCAAATAAGAAGCCAAAGTATTCAAGTGGATAAATTGGAACACAAACCTAAGTTTTACCATGTAAAAATCATCTAGGATTCTATCAGACACTGATTTTTTTAGGCTGTTCTGAAGACCTCTACTAAAATTTTTTGAGGCATTTTGGTGATCTAGACAGAATTATATTATCTGAATTGATTTATACAGCTCGAAACAGATTTATAAGGATATCTTGATCAGTTGGACTTACAAAAAAAAGTAAACTAGAACGTTAAAAAAGCACTTAAAATATCTGAAAGCTTATAAAAATGGAAATATGTATCTGAGCTCAAGAAAACTAATTAAAGAAATTAAGTGAAGTACATATATTGCATGTACAGTTACTTAGGAAAATTAGTGTCCCAAAGACAAGTTTAAGGACTCACACTTGGCCCTGAATAAACTTACATTCCTGATGAGCTCTCCTGCAGTAAAAACCGTAAGGATCATGGTGCCTAAATTCAATTTTAAAGTTTTTTCGTTACACAGAGTATTCTTCTGGAAATCATACTTAACTGTCATGGATTTTGGTGATTAATAGTAACACAAAGCATTTAGGTAACCTTATTTCTTTTTAATCTCATTTAATTTTCTCTTTAAGGTTTGCTTTCTCTTTCTGTTGTTGTTTGTTGTGTTCTTTTGTTGGGGTTTTTTATTTGATTGATTTTTTTATGTATTCCCATATTTTATTATTCCTCCTTATTTTACTGGTTTTTTCTTTGTGTTCCTATGTACAAGAGGCAATAGGCAGATACTGATCCACAGGAACTTCCACCTGAATCTGACGAAGAACATCTTTACTGTGAGGGTGAGTGGGCACTGGAACAGATTGCCAAGAGAGAGCGTGGAGCCTCCCTCACTGGAGGTATTCAAGAGCAGTCTGGATGCAATTCTGTCCAATGTGCTCTTGGACTACCTGGCTTGGACAGCGAAGCTGGACCAGATGACCCACAGTGGTTCCCTTCAAACTTTAATCATTTTGTGATTCTGTACCTATAATCCTGGAAGTCCTTCCCTATTCATGTCCTCTTGTTTGCTAATGACCTAAAATTCACATACGTCACTGTGCCTAAGTGTCTGATGCTACAATGGCATTACTCTCTATGTACCTCTCCCCATAGTTCTAAACTCATGCATATATAATCTATCTGTAATTCCTAGAAAAGTCAGGAAGCACAGGAGGACAAGGAGGGAGGATTTAGCACGATCTCTGTATCAGACTCCATAGATCTTAGGGGTGTGACTGAACAGGCTTGACTCAAAATTTTCTATCTCTTGTTTTATTTTGGCCTTGCACCTTTTTTGTTCCTACTCACATTTTCAATCTCTGCCCTGCTCCAAGACATTTCAGCTGATGTACTCTTGGTCTCTCTTCACAACAATAATACATAGTGGGCTACAAAACAGTTACTCTCATTAGAAGAGTAACTTTTTGGAATTTATGCCTGTAGCAGAAAACTGGGAGCAGATTAAAGAAGGCTGACAGGAACTGACTGCACTTCCACAAAGAGAAGCTCAAGGTCCTGAACCTGGGCAGGAGCAACTCCAGGCATCAATATATGTGGGCAGTTGACCAGGCAAAAACCAGGGGAAGAATATTTGGGGATTTCACAAGACTTATGAAATATTTAGGAGAGTGACCAACAGCAGGGAAAGTGATGGATTTAGGTGATTTGAGAGGAAGTAGGATTAAGAAAATAAAAGTAAACATTGTATAAATAGTTGTCTTATTGGTACAACTATCTGGCATGGAATTTATCTTCATACTAAATGCTACTCTTTCCTCACTCAAGAAAGAGTTATTCGCCCTACTGTCTGTCTGTACAGAGTTCTGGGTGACAGCAAGCACAGTCAGACCATGGATCAAGGATTCATGTGCCTGAGTGGTGCTGACTGGTGAGATCTCAGTGAAACTCAGTGCCAGTCACAGGACTAGGATCCAGGCTGAGGCCTGGCTGCCAGTAACTGGATCATATGAGAGTCAGACATGTGAGCACTAGTGAAGAGCAAGGCAGACTTCCTGGGAAGCGATGGATAAAGTGACTGAGGAGCCAAGGAGCATGTGTCTCTAAGGGTGAGTTGACTACTGGAGATCAGGGGAGTCCCAGCCAGTTTGGGGGTTTTCTGAGTGTGGCCATGAATCTGACGAGTCTGTAACAGCTACTGAAATCAGGTGATGGCCTTGAGTCTTGTATGCCTCCATTTAACCAGAAGCAGAGAGTCTGGCATCCTGGGTCACTGTTGAACAGATCAAGAGTCTGAGCCTGGCTTCTGTAATGATCCATGTTGTACGTGTGTGTATTTATGACATTGCTTAACTAGATGGCGAGCAGGTTGGGGACATCGGTTCTGGCTCTGTGCATTGTGAGTACTTTGTGTGTCTTGTCTGTCTCTATCAATCTGTATGGATGACCATGGATATTCATCTCTGTGTGTGTGTGTGTGTGTCTCTGTGTGTGTGTGTGTCTCTGTGTGTGTTCTCTGTGTGCATGTGCCTACTGGGAATACACGCTCAGTATCACTGCTGATGGGACCTGGGACGTGGAGCATCAGTTTCACCTCACTCAGCCTATCAGGACTGACACAGTATATTTTCCACTAGCAGGTACTAGCCTAGAGAATATAAGAAAATCCATAGGTGATTCATTAATGAGAACAACATTTTAGATTCTGGAGAGTGTAAGTATAAGGACTAAATTATCTACTGCAGATTTAGTTTATTTCCCTTCACAGAAATATTTGAAACTGAGTCCCCCATCCAGCAGCTTTTCTGTTTGCCATCAATATACAGAATATAGAGCTCCAGCTGCAAGGCAGAACATTGATACTTGTTCTTTAAACTGTACATAGATTTTTCGATCATGATTAGGGAGAGAGGGACCAGGCTGAAAATCAGGAGCATTTCACTGAAATTCACTGAAACATCCTGGAAAAGGGTGGACAGCTAGGAGGCAAATGCTGAGTGAAGTTTTTGATCATGAAACCTATCTGGTGCCAGACAACTATTTTGATAATATTTTAGCCATGAAGAAACAAAGCATTAAGAACAACAACAGCACCCAATAATGTAAGGGAAGGATTCAAGATTAACTTTTGTTTTCTTCTCAGGTAACACACCTCAGAATGTCATCCACAGAAACTCAATGCATGATGACTGGAAAAGAACTGTCCTGACCCCACTGGACTACTTCTGACTGTTTCAGCCCGTACAGTTTTGGAAATCTTGTGTTTTCTTTTGTGTTTGCGTCTTCTTCCAGGAAGCCCTTTCTGACCATGGGCTGTCACTACCTTGAATTTTAGGTTCTTGGACAAATTCACCAGAGCAAAAAACTCACATACTTTGCCAAAAGTGCTCACAGCCGCATACACTACCTATGGGAGGAGAATGAAAAACTTTGTGAATTTCAAGGTAGCGAATGTTTTAAGCACAGGCAAGAGGAGCACTTACCTTCTTAGTTGAAATTTGTCTACCAGACTGCCCTTCTTTTATGGCAGTTTTGTGCTCATGGCTGTGTCAGACTGTCTGAAAATGCCTTAGAGCATCCTGTCTTGTTTTTGTAAAAGTGGTCTGGAAGAAAATTTGAGGGATACAGAGCTTGCTACTGTCATCACAAGCTGTTCTTGTTCTTCCAAATAAAACAGAAAATGTTGGACACAAAGATATTTTCAATATTCTTGGAAGAAAGAACAAACAGAAGAGTCCTAATGCCAACAGTAACATATGTTCTCTCTTCCCAGACAGACTTCTCTGTGATACTACTAACTTAAATGGGCTGAAGACAGATTGTTAAGTGCAGAGAATGACAGTCACTTAATTCAATAACTTGGTTTGATTGCAGAACATGACCCCTATATTTCAAAGTGACTGGAAAAATCACAGATTCAGAATATTTTCTATCAAAAGATATCATAGAAACATAAGCTTTCACAATTGTAGACATGATCTTGAAAGAATTTAAACCACTTTCCAGAAGTTGTGGTCAATTGCACAAAGAACTTTGTCAACAATAGCAATCATATTTAATTCCTGTAAATGGATAGTGATGCAGAACTTGGTATAAAGTTCATGAAAATTCTACTATGAGCCAGAAGAGTGAGAGACAAAAATTAAAAGGTTAAGATAGGGCTAAATACAGTAAGACGTAGTTTAATATACACATTATTATGTAGAAATTTTAGAGGTAATACTTTTTCTAAAAGTCTCTAAATCATAAAATCGAAAACATTTTTATTCCGCGGTACAAAGACTATAAGTTGGAAGTCAAAAAGCGCCATGATCTTGCCTTCAACAAGTTGAATTTTTTGTTCAAGGAAACTCGTTTCATTTTCATAGAATTATCTTGCAAAGAGGACAATAAACATTTGTTACATCAGTGAAGGACTGAAATTGTCCCTTTAATTGATGCCATGGCTGTTCAAATGAAAAAGTTTAACTTTCTGAATGATTTTATACAAAAATTTTTCAAAGACAATTTTCAACAACAAAAGTCCACTTTTTTATTAAAATACTGCTTCATCCAATCTATCAATCAGATGAAACTTTTACTTCAACTGTGAAAAAAATCCACATATGATGCTGAAAGTTTAAGGCAGATAAAATATTAGAGCTTTTAAAAGGCTAATGCAAATAAAGGCAGGTAATAACACCATTTGAAGCCATTTGAGGTCAGTAAAGTAATACGTATTATAAATCTATTACAAAATCATTGATTTTTCAATTTGATTTTTCAATCCAGATCTTGCCAGAAAGACTGTGATTTGACTGAAAATATTGAGAAACATCTGTAGTCCCACAAAATATAAATGAAATTTGTGTCTATAATATGTTTTTGTCTATAGTTCCAACTTCAGCTACAATCAACTGATTATTTAACTTCATCTGATTCAGGCTTCCATATTGTAGAAAGAGAACTGAATTCCATTTCGAAAATTCTGTGTTTATTCACCCAAACTGAATGTTAGTTCTTTTTTTGAATTGGTGAAGTTCATAGAAATTGTTTTAAAGATACTGGCAGCACATGTTGTGAGAGATGTTTCAGTGTTATCTGCCATATTGAATCATGACTTTGTCCATGGTGAGACAATCCTGACTCATATGGTATGTAATTTTATTCCTACAAAGAATTGCACTACTCTAGTCAGTACAGATGTTGTAGAAGAGCTCACTTTTGAGCAAAAAGTAACAGAAACTCATGTTTGGAACTTTACTGGGAGTTGTAACACATTTTTTGTGTTTAAGAATCATCTCGCTATACCTTGTGGGTGTTAGTTTGGTTTAGTTTTGTAATGTGACTACATTTCAAAGTGAAATAAATCATTTTTCACCCCAGAATTTAGAATTTAGAATTTATTTTATTAGTTCAGCTGATGTTCTGAGGTGGAGGAAGTGGAAATGATGGAAGATTGCAGGAGAAAAGTCAAGGAAAAGTCTTTTGAGATTGCAGTCATCTCTCTTTGAAAATTATATTTTGTGTCCTCAAAATACACTGGTCCCTGGTGGGATCTGAACACTTTAATTAGCAATTTCTTCTCATCAATCCAACCTAAATCTGCACTGACCTGAATTAAAGGGGTACATCTCACACAATACCTTTGGGAGTGTAGATGACAAATATCATTGCAAATTCTATTTTTCTAAGCATTTGCAATAGTTTCATTCAAAAAAACAACCAAAAAAAAAAAAAAAGAAACAACAAAAAACCCCCCAAAAAACCCAACAGAAAACTAATAAAACAACACTGTAGAGAAAACAAGCTTTTTTACTTATTTACATATTATTGATCTATGAAGACCAGACAGAGTCACCTCGACAAAAATCAGTATACTGCACAAGCTATAGTAACAAGCCATAGGGTAGTGTTACCAGCAGGTAAAAAAAAAGGAAAAAAACATATAAGGTTGAAGCAATTCCAATGCTGAGAGAGTTCCTCTACTATTCTTTCCTACCTGTCTCCCAAATCATGATCTTTCACACTCAGGTGCCAAAAATACATGACAGCAAATACAGACCTAGCCAATAAGCAATCCATAGTTACAAGGAATTCTGTTACCAAGGCCACAGACTTAAGGAAGCTGCAAAGGAATTTGCTGCCTTTCCCACAGGCTATAAACGTAGTACTGTTCACCTGAGGTGTGGGAAAAATCACCAGTTAAAGTCTGTGTGGGTCAATGAAGATTATCAGAACTGTGGAGTGGCTTCTGAGCAAGAAGAGACTGAAGCTTTGGTTCTCTTCAGTTTTGCAAATATACAATGATAAATAAATAATAAAACAAATAAAAGAGTGCGTAGGATAGAGGTCTGTGGAATCACAAAAAGTGATGGATAAAATGAATAGGAATGATTATTCCTTATTTCCCATAGTGTTAAAACTATGAAATGCCCAACTTAATATATTATCATTGAAACATAGTGTTATATTGTTCAAAAAGGAATACAGTGGGGGCAGTATTAGTTTTACAAGAGAAAGGTTAAAAATCATGAAGATTTTTTTTCCCAGAAAAATAATTTGATGGTTTATTATTTTCCAGTTTCCATTTTTCATTAAGAAGTTTTCAAATTTTTCTGTCATATTTTGGATATTAGATTAAATAGAACATTACATACATAAAGCATTTTTTCTGTTGCTCTGACACTTTTCTCTGTGTAGATACTGACTCTGCTATGGCAGCCATAGACAATTGTACATAAAAATACTAATGTAATTCAATCAATTCACTTACATCAAGAAGCACGCTGAAAGTATGACACTTAGATTGAAATTCACAGTGTTCAATCCCCTACAAGATGAGAGTATTTGGTGTCGGTTTGTATCTGCTTATGTAGGTGAAAGTCTGTTTACACAACAGAATTATGAACAGAGACTGTTTACATCTAAGGCTGTGTTTTGGAATAATTTCTACTCACGAGCTGAATAAAGTAGAAGAGTAATGCATTATGAATCTTTGGTAAGCAGTTAATGTAGCTGCTTATTTTATAATGAGAAAGAAAAATGCCAGATAAGCTGTATTTAAAGTTCTTAACTTGGGGAGGTCAGTATATGATTCTGTACTTTCAGAGACTGATGATCTGATAAAATTTCAGCAATCTTGGCATAAATTATATTTTACACGATTCACATAAATTACTATTAATATATTTGCTGAGTTACTCGCAATTTGTCAAAAGCTATTTCCACTTATACTTTACTGTGCAAAAGAGATATGATTAAATTAGTCATTTAGTCTCTATATGAGTGAGTAAATTTCAATTACCTTTTTTCCTACTGCTGCATAATCAGACGTTGCTGTTAAAAGAATGTTTCCTTTCCAACCTCTCCTTGTTACCTTATACAAATAAATTTTTTTTAATTCTTCACAGAATAAAGTGAACTCCTGCACATTATTTTTATTATGTTAAAAATAGGATTTGTCTGAAAGTCCTTTAATTGAATAATAAATTGTGCAATAATTTTTCAAGTAGGAAGGAAAACCTACATCTGTAGCTGGGTTATGATAAGCACATGAGAAACAGAGAAGGAGCTATTAAAGGTAGTAGATACATAGAGAGGAAAAAGGACACAGGTAAAAAAAGGAATATAAAACTGGAAAAGAAGAAATTATACTTGAAATACTCATACATATTTTATAGAAAGGAATAAAATATGCTCTTCAGTAATTCCAGAAATGCATTTGAGTTGTTACAGGACAGAATTAATCAGCCTGGCTTCCATGAATACAGAAGAACTATGAAGCAGGTCTTAGGAAAAGGTTTCATACTGCTTTTATGCTAGTTTATATAAAAATGCAAGAATATTAATGTTCTCTAGCTACATGCTCTTACTATTGGACTAGGTCTGACGGACTGAACGAAAGCAGCTAGAAATCAAATTCTGTTAAGCCAGCGCCATTGGCCTCACCTGCCTCAGTGTCTTAGGGCAACTTAGTTTCAGCAAATATGCCAGAGGACATAAAATACACTGCTAGAGCATTGGAAACAAAAGTCTCTAGATTTCAGGTTTTTTCATTACCTTTTGAAGAAGGGCCATGAACAAACTAGCATGTATGTTTGTAACATTAGATACAAAATATTGCACTTCTTCCCTAAATGTATGTGTGTTGTAGCTGGTGTATGTGAATGTTCTATCCCTTTAACCATGTATATGATCTCTGAATTAAGTGAGAATATCATGCTATGTAGAAAACGACTTTGTTTCTTTTCTGTTCCGTATAAAGGAAGCAGAAAGGTGAGATGCACATGATTTGATTCTGAAAAGCACTACTTTAACAGTAGTTTATGCTATCTTCTTGTTCTTTTTCCTTGTCCAATATGACTAAGAATATTGGCTACATTAAAAGAAAGATTTTGCTATCTCTTTTAACTAATGTTGACCATCAAATATTATGCATAAAATCCAATTAGTTTGTTGATTTCATTCACTACCTTTGGAAAAAATATTTCATTACTATGCTAATAGAAATAGCTCTTGTTTCCACACTGTTCTAATAGACTGTAATATGAAGCCACTAAAAGTCAAATTCCTTCCTTATTTATAGCCTCTGCCACAAAATGTTGGCTAAAGGCTAAAAAACCTGTGTTATCCAAGTCTCTGAAATTGTGCTACAGAGTCTGGCTATTGGCAGCTCTGTACTAGTTTAAAACTCAATTCTCTACACTAGCATAACACAGTATATACTGTAAAAAAATCACTTTTATACATTATATTCTGGAAAACAAATTATGCTTCGAAATAATATAATGCAGGTGACTGGTAAATAAAGGATGTATTTTTTAAATCTTAACAATTCCTAAGGATTAGTGCAGATGAGTCAGAACAATTTGCATAAAATCGTGCCACTGTTTCATTTAGACTGTATCTTACATCTAAAAGTGACTAAATGGACAAACACAACACCTGGAAATTATTTGGTGTGGTTCCAGGAAAGCAAAATACTGTTTGTTTTTCATATACAGAGTGAGTAAAAAAGAGCCGTGAAAAAGAACCGAGAGCTTGTGTATGCAGATTTTGTAGTCATGCACATTGCAATGCCAACTGCTGAAGGCACAGTTGCTATTTGATTTTGCCATCTCACTGGTGTGAGCCCTTCAGTAATAATCTTTCCACCTAGCAAAACTTGTTTTTCTTCAGCTATCATCAGCCAATCCAGCTGTCATCCATAACCTTTCTGTGAATGCATGCTGCTTTAATACCTTAGGACTGGATTTTTAGAGGTTGAAAAGTTGGTTGAAATTTAGCCCAAACAAGAAGTAAATCGATTTGTATTACTGAGTGAAATGAAAAACTAACTAATGTAAAATTCAATTTTCTTTCTGATTTGGCTTAATTTCAAATTTTTTTTGTTTTTTTTTTTTTTTTTTACTTTTAGGCATGTTTGAAGAATGATTATTTAGTGCTGTTCAAGAAACAAACAATACAAACTCAGCACAATTTACTGAATTCATCCCAATCCTGTGATCAACTCATTGTTATGTTTGAACTGAGTTATTTCATTTCCTGAGGCCTTCTCCCCGGGGATCCTCCTTCCCAAGCCATTTTCTCAGAACTATGCATGTATTTTGAAAAGAAATCCGCTGGGATAAGAGCTGAGAAGATGAAATACAAGGCAGGGGATCAGAAACTGTGAGTATGCAGAGGAAAATAAAAGACAGGAGCAAAAGGGGATAAATAAAATTGTTGGATGAAAGAAAACAAGAAAGCACATGGCTACAGGCTAAAAGGGAAATTTCTTTGCCAACTCAAAACCCTGAGGCTGATTACAGGATACAAATATAAGATGTATTGCTCTTGGAATGGAAAAGATAACTTATTAAAATCTGAGTATTCCAACACATTATTTATTTTATGCTTAATTACTTAAATTTTTCATACCGTGTGCTAGTGGAACTTTCCCCTGTTACTTTCATCTAAGATGAGCATCATTTCATTTCTTCTGAAATGACAGATGTTATTTTTTGATGTTATGGAAAGGAAATGCATTAAAAGCAGATGTTCATTGAAACACTTAAACTTCTTACTTGTGAGAGCCTTGACAACAATAAATTGTATCTCTTATCTTTCAAAACTGATATATCATATATGACAAATGCCAAACCTACTGGAAACTGCAATGGAAGTACCAAATTATTTCTTTTTCAGAACACAAGCCTAAAGATTTCAGCCAACATTCTCTGTTCTGTACTAATAGTAACACTGATCTAATCTAAAAACCTATTGCTTATATTTTGGATCATAAATTATAAAATTCCTTACCGCTTGATAAAGAATGAGTAACGCCAGAATGATCTTATCCCCTGCTCTGATAAAAGAGAACCTAACAATCCTACAGTGGTAATATACCTGATAATAAGCAGCTACCAAGTTACACTCATGGAACACTTGCTGGCCCCTGGAATGGATTTTTTTTGCTAGGAATAAAGAGCTGGCATGAGGCTGAGACCATTCCACCAAAGGTAAAATGAGAACCCATGTCTTCTGCAAAGGAACATCATTTGCAGTGCCCTAACTCTAAAAGATTTTTTAAGACTGTCCTTGGATATGCACCAGAGGGAATACAATTTTCATTCCAAAGTCATTATAATTTTTTCTTAATCTTGTATGTATTGATCAATCACATTTCGACCATCTTTGGGGAAATTCTTGGAACAGTTTGAGTTGGAAATTGTTAGGTTTATAAGGAATTACAAAACAGCAAAGAGTCCTGTGCTAATCTCAAGGCAGATACTGCAGAATAGCCTTGACTAGTTGAATAAAAATATCCTTATTTCAGAAAATTCTTGTTTGACAAATAGATCATCATTAGTCCACAAAGGGTCCAGGGGATGTCCCGCCTGGACTCCAGCTGCCACTGCTGAAGTGCAAGGGCCTCCAACAAGCTCTGTGTCCCAGCTGCCAGTCCCCTATCACTACCTGTGGTGTCCCAGAGAACACCAAATGGCACCTGTCTTCAGACAGCTGTATCATGCCACACTCAGCCTTATCTACCACAGAGAAGAAGTAGGACATGAACTCCAAACATCTGATTGTGGATGAAATGGGAATGTGACAGAGCTAACTTTGGACTGCACTAAAGAGAAAGCTGCTACCAAGAGGGATGGGTCTCCAGATCAGAGGACCTAAATTTTCCTAAAATCTGCTTTTCTATTTACCACTGATAGAAAATGGAAACAATCATTTATTTCCATCAGCCCACTGGACCCAGTGAACAAAATAAATAATAAATGGCAAAAAAAAGTAGTCTTGTATGGACGATACTGAGTGGGTAATTCTGCCTCCATCGTGAAGGGAGGAGGTGTGAATATGAGTCCTTCCCCAGCAACTTTCCCACGTATCTCTCTGTATGTGGAAAGTGGATAAACTGACACTTTTGCTGATCATCTCACCTCAGATAAGTCAGTCTAGCACAGATGCAGTATTTACAGAGCAAAAAACCACTCAAAGAAAAATATCATATCATAGCAGTACAGAACTGTCAGCCTCCAGAAAAAAATGTTCTGTACAGCATTGGGTAAATGTATAAAAATTCATTACATATTTTGGTTTCTTCCTTGGAAAATCCATTTGTTGCTGCTGTTTAACATAAAGAGAGCAAACGTATTTCTCTTCTGTATATTTTTCACTTGCTGTTTAGACTGAGACAGAAAGTGAAAAACTTCCAAGGATTTCTTGAAATATATATAAGTTGACCTGGACTAGAAGTATTGAACATATCCAAGTTAGTACTTTTCCTGGAAGAAATTCTAAACCAATTTTCTGTTTTATATCCACCATTTCAGCAAGACAATTCCTGAAAAGTAATTCCTTTTTATTTTATGGTTTGCCTAAGAGTAGCATCATAAGCTAGGTATATAGTAGAACAAACATTATTTTACTTAGTTACAGGCTTTAATAGTCTATAGAATACAGTCTCAGTCTTGAAGTAAATACAGCATTCCTAAAAAAACTTTGCTGAATGACACCCTGTATTGAATCCTTTTAAAATTTGTAAACTCCCATTTACGTCTAGAAGTGTAGTTAATACCAAAATGCAATTTACAAAAACTGCAAAAAACCCCACAATATTTTGGATGCTTGTCAGAGAAAAATTGTCATATTTAGAGAGGCTAATGCTTCTCTAATTTCCCTTTGAGAAATATTTCCCATTACAACGTGAAACTGCCCATATAACAAGGATTAGCTTTAAACTTAAATGACTTAGAGAAGGCATTCACTTTTTTAACAACAGGAACACAAAGCCAAGATTTAGCCATTCTAAATACATATCATATTTTATTGAAACTAAGTGTTCTGCATCGAAGATCGATGTATTGAAACGTCACATCTACACAGGGCACCTGCCATGGTCATAAACGTTAAGATGCCATTCTGCAATACCAAATTTTATTGAGGAGGTAATTTCTATATGAGGAATTTCTGGGGTTTGATGAAAATTATAAAGCAGCCAAGTGGATTTGAATATGAAATAGCTATTTACCACCCTTGCAGACTTGACTTTTTGGAAAAGATTTTTACTCTAAAGAATACGTGAAGTCAATGGCATTGTGATAATCTCTGTCAACAAAATTGAATAAAGACACTAATTTTTACTAAAGACAAAAAGTTCCCTTTGCAAAAATAGATTTGATTTTTCTGGTTTTGCTATTCAAAGAAATGTCCAAGATATTTAGTGGTTTAAGAATGTAATTAATTCAGCTCAACAGTGGTCTAAATACATAACCTATACTGCAGCATTTCAGGGCTGACAGGAGAAGTCAAAATTGTTTTAGTGTCAAAGATCTGAGCCTTAGTATTTCCTGTTTTTACAGATTTTATTGAATATATTCATTTTTCCTGAGTTACACTTTCCTTCAAGCCTAAGTCTTGATGTTATTTCAAATTTAGCATGTCCAAAGAAGGGTGACAAAGGCGTTGAATTGTCTAGAAAATATATCTTGGGAGGAGTGTCTGAGGCAATTGTGATTGTTTAGTCTGGAGAAAAGGAGGCTCAAGGGGGACCTTGTTGCTCTCTGAGGAAAGGAGAAATTCCTCAAAGGAAATTGTAATGAGATGGGAGTTGTTCTCTTCTGCCATATTTCAAGTGAAAAGTGAAATGTCCTTCCTTAAATTGCACCAGGGAAAGTTTAGATTAGATATTGGAAAAAAAAATATCAACTGAAAGATTGGTTAGGGGTTCAAATAATCTGCCCCTGGAGGTGGTGGTCACTGTCTCTGGAAAGTTTTAAGAGGCACCTGGATGTGGCACTTGGGGATATGGTTTAGGGGTGATTTGAGGGATGCTAAGGTGACAATTGGAGTAGACAGTCTTGAAGGTCTCTCCCAGCCTTGATGATTCTGTGGTTCAAAAAGTATCACAACCCAGCCCTTAAGGTGCATAAGAATTGACTGAAGATTCAAAGACAGAAGACAAAGACAGAAGGTGATTTTCTACACCTTTTTTTCACAGAATTAATCACATTCTCACTCAAAATCTTGTTCTCACTTAATATAAGTTGAATGATGCTTTAACCAAAGCAAAAATTAGCGCAGTTTCATCGTGGTGACTGTGTGGAGTGAACCCTCACAATCCATCAGAACAGACTAAGATCTTAAGATTATGTACTCTTATCTGTTACCAAATACAAATGTCTTTCTAACTTGCTTTTGTTTTTGCTATAAGGCATATAAGTGAAGAATGACACATTTTCTTTTCATAAAGAAAATATAACACTAAAACAAGTATTGGAGATGTCAAATCAGCATTGCAAATGTTGGAGAAATAAAATGACTAGTCTGTGAAACTTCATTAAAAATAAAAGGACATTTTCAACTATCAATTTCCTCTTTAAAATTTTATCACTACTGTCTAAAATTCCATTTGAATTTTAATTTTATTTTCAAGTTGAGGATAATTTAGTCTAGTGAGAATGTATCTGTGGGGCACTACAGGTTATCCTCAGTAACTGTGTGTCTCACTTCTGCTGTTTTCCAGCAAAAAGCAAAGGGAAGGAGTAAAGATAAATTACCATTGGAACTCTATCTGATGACAGGTGATATTATGAATGTTATTAAAGATTTAGCAGTAGGACGCTGATACTGTCAAAAGGCTTTTTCAGGCGCCGGATAACACACTAAAGCATTGCTGTTGTTGTAATTAGGACACAAATAAGTCAATTGCTAGAGAAGCAAACAAGACTTTAAAGCTTCTCAGGTCCATAAATAAAACAGATTCTTTTCCTGTTTCAGTGAATACCTGACACACCATGCCACCTTACCAGAAACAGTGACACACATGACCATGACCTACCTTAGGCCAAAAAAAAGGCACCTCAAGTGCATTAAAGTGTCTGAGCCCCTGACTTACTCCCCTGGTGGAATGGTGCAGAAAAAGTACAAAAAATCTGGAGTTGAGATAAAGAAGATTTGATAGGTAAAGGAAAACCAGGCATGCAAGCAAAGTTAAACAAGGAATTCATTCAGCACTTCCCATGAGCAGGCAGATATTCAGCCATCCCCAGCAAAGGAGGGCCTCAACTTGGCTAACAGTGACTTGGGAAAACAAGCATCATCACACTCCAAACATGCATCCCTTCCTACTCTTTCCCCCAGCTTTCAATGCTGTTATACTATATTTCACAGAAGATATGTCAGTTGGAGTCAGCTGTCCCAGATGTGCCCCCTCCCTACTTCTTTTTCACTCCCAGCCTCCTTGCTGGTAGGGCGGTGCAAGCAGTTAAAAAGGTCTTTGTGTAAGCCCTGCGCAGCAGGAATGAAAACACCACTGAGTTCTCAATGCTCTTTTCAGCACAAATGCAAAATGTAGCCTTACACTACCCACTCTAAAGAAAACTGACCCTATCCACCAGTACAAATATAACAAGAGCACTTGCTGATGATATCATATCATGTTTCATGATACTTATTGATGATACTTTGGCAATCCTAATGTGTCTCTTCCAACTCAGGTTCTTACGTGATTCTATGCTAGTCTTCAGTAAGTGTAGCTCCAGAATACATCAACTTCATTACAAACAATGCCATCTTCAAGGAAGATTGGGGCATACAAAACTGGAAGAAGTTGGATAGAGTGTCATCCATAGTGCTAAATTAATAAAGTAAAAGCCAAGGAAAACCCAAAAATTGATGCAAAGTTCTTAACTAAGAAATGAGCGAGTCATTTAGTTCTATTCAAGAAAGAGATAACATATGAAAACTTTTATAGCAACAGTTCTGCAAATGTTTCAGTGCTGCTTACATAGAGACACACATGATCAGAACAAAACAGATTTTCATCTATCTCATTAGTTTCGGTTTGCGAAAGTCTGATAGTTCACCAGAATGAAGATTGATTTATTTTATTGACTTGAGTCTAATCAACATGCAGGACAGGAGTTTTGAGCTGTTATTCAAGGAAAATAAATCTTTTTGCTACTTTCACTACTCTTAAAAAATAAGCTAAGGAATTATAAATAAGAAATTCAAGCATTATAGTCAAAGGAAAACTGGAACATATGATTTTATATTAGAATCTGGAAAAAAGTAATTTAAGGAAAAAAAAAGGAAATTTTTAATTGGTGTTTTCTTAAAGTCTTACATAGCCTTATTAAATCGGGAACCAGTGAAGAAGAATGAAACAGCTGTTAGGAGTCTGAACGAAACCAAATAGCCACTTAAGAGGTTTATTTTTTCTTTTTGTTCTTAGAGATTTATTTTATTTTATCCCATGGCAGTTTCAGAAAGAACAAGAGGAAAACATTTGCTTATGAGAATGAAAACAAGCATCAAAATTGAAACAACTGAAATGAAAATGTTGTTATTGTTTCAGTTCTCTAGGATACATCTTCATGCAGAACACCAAACATCTGTCAAAGAGTAAGGAAATACTTATGAGGTTCAAAGCCAGATTTTCAAATAAGTAGTTCCATGAGCCAATGGAGCTTGATTTTTATAATTTCAGCTGTACAAGAATTCTCATTTAGTAAAGGCATTAATAAAGTCTGTCTCATATATCAAGCTTCCTATTTCCATAAAATGTATAGGAAATATTACAGAGACAGTAGAACCTTTTGGCCAAATTAGGGGATGGATTCAAAAGTTACTGACTTGAGAGAAGTTCTCTCTCATATACAGACTTTGATAATGTATGCCTTGTTACCTGTGCTAAAAACCCCTCTGTGTCCTTGCACTAGCATGAAACTAAAGTACTGTAAATTGCAACATAATCAGTGAGACAAACAAAAAATGTTTTGAGGAGGATCCTGGAGATCAAGCATGTTCAGAAAAGCCCAATCACAAATATAAGTTTGTCTGTCCTTCCATACTTACTATGACACATGCAGACTAGCTTCCTCGCCCACAGCTCTGGGCCCAGTAGCAGTTTCATTAAAATACTCGTATTAGTCAGAGGAAGGTTGTCACTTTGGAATTGTGCTTGCATGCTTGCATGATTGCCTGTATCATTCCTAACCTCAGGAAAGCTTGAATCCTCAGGGCTCAGTGGTGGGTAGTGGGTGACTTCTATTGTGCTGTGAGTTGCAGATTAAGGAGTGGCTGCTTGGAAGCTCACCATTCTGTTCAGCTGTATTTTTTTATGTAATTAAGAATTCTGTTAAAAACACAGTTTGTATAGTATTACTAATTATTTTTAACTTATATGCTAACAAATACAGCAATGCTACTCATGCATATGAATGGCAGAGGAAGTAACAACACAGGCAGAAGGCCTTGCAATGCAAAATAAAACATCTTGCTAAAAATAACCTTCCTTATAAAAATCTACATGCAGGAAAACTACCATGTTTTCTAGAAAGGGTCACAAAATATTTACCAAATAAGTACTTGGAGCCTTGAACTATTTTTTTTTTCCCTGATTCTACCATGTTTGGTTATATTTTGGGACAGGAAATGTTATGACAAGGAAGAGGAAAGCAATATGCTGGAGCCACAGCAAAGTCATTACTCTAAAAGCAGGCTAAGTTTTATAGCTGCAGGAGGAGAGGAGTAGAGCTGGGATTTGCTGCTCTAATTTACACTTTCCCTATGTAAATAATGGTCAAATATCTTAGTTCCTGGTGACTGTCATTGCCTATGGGCTGACTCAGCCTTCATCATTAAAAAAACCGGGCCAGAAAAGATAGCAGATGCCATCTTGCACTGCAATCATTCTTAACTAACAAATGTAATCAATACTAAATGGACTAAAGGCATTTTATGAACTGATACAAATTTAGAGAAGTTCTAAAAAACAAGATTAGTAATGAAGTGAGAAACTGAGAAGCACTTCTTGTTTACAGCGAAAAAGTGTATAAGATGCAAAATATATTCACGGTGCAGGAATGAAAAATAACAAATAAAGATTACCAAGGGATTCATCAGGTTTACATTAATAGAGCAGGATATTCTTTCTCCAGTGGAGTGGCTAATTTTGGCAGTACTACAGTAGAGCTGGAAACTTAGGTTTGTTCATATTCCTTGTATACATTTTGGGAATATACATGCTGTATCTCACCCAATTTTCTTTGCATTGATATAGCACAAAGATACAAAGCACGAAAATGGATCCAAGCAACAACCAGATACAGCGTGTATTAATGGGCTTAGCCTGAAGGGAGACTAGACCAGAGATGATATGTATGGAAAACTGTAGTGGAGAAACTCACTAAATAAGAATATCAAGCTATTCATGTAACATTAATCCATTGGCTTGAGAACATAAAGGTTCCTGGGAGACCACAGTTTGTTCTAATAAATTTTATTCCAGCTTCTGGATTAATATGAAGCAGAAAGTTATTAGGAGGAAATATATGCATATGGAAATATCTGCTTCTGCCTCAGGTAATTTAAAGCTTGTTCACATCCTCTTTATTCTTGTCTATAGAAAAAGGATAATCTACCTCATGAATCAACCCCAGTGTTTTGAGGGCTGTTATCGTTCCCATTTTTTAAAGGACAAACTAAGATATGAGGTGTATAAGACCAAATTTAACACTCCTAAACGGATCCAAGCTGTTAGAGGTGACCTACAGACCATGGCAGGAAGCACAGTTTACTTCTGATTGTGATGCTTCAGTGTAAAAGTGTCATCTTATAGAACTCTTTTTGCATTGATTTTAGATTTTTATGTCAGAATTTCCTTGTTGCAAACTGAAATGTGGTAATCAGGAATACACTTCCAGCCTTCTCAGGCATATGAACAACACTGCAAAGGATTAAAATCAAAATCTTATTGCATTCTACATACTGGAGAAATCAACTGTTTAGTCACAAAAAGACAGTGGTAACTTTCAAATTATAAATGATACACAGGATTTGGAATATTTTAATTGCTTTAATTATTATATGGAAAATAATTTAGAAAATGCATATTTGGAAGCTTCATGATCATTATGTGATTTTCATAGAAAATAAATAATTTAAAGTCAGTTCTGAAAATGAAAAAAATAATATCATAGTGAGAATAAAATGAAGAAAGTTACCTGAAAACTAGACCAACTCAAGAGCAATTGATATAATAATCCAAGTAGTTTCTGGTGTGCTCTGAACTTGATGTTTCTTTCAAAAGACACCCTCAATATAAGCACATAAAGGAAAAGAAAGAGGAAGGGGGAAGGGGAAATAGAAAAGGGGAAAGGGAATAGAGAATATGGACTAGGAAATAGGGAAAAAGAAAAGGAAAAAGTTGTTTGGTTTGCTTCATTTTGTTTTTCTTATATGAAGTAAATAAAAAACAAAACACACAAACCTTTTTCTACTCAGAATTAAGGCTTGACATTTTTCAGTTTGGGTTTGAAGGGCCTACCCTCTCTGTGGGACCACTTGAATTCATGAACTTATGCCACAACTGAATAAATATCTCAGCCTTAAATCACATAATTTTACTGAAAAACTGCAGTGTGTAATCGTGATAGAAAATACTCCAAACATCCTAAAGCTGATATTTTCCAAATCCCTTCTTTCCTACAATAAATCTGACCACTACCTATCCAACTTACATGTTCTTCAGTAGTGAAGATGAATGCTAGCCTTCTTTACTCTTGAAGTTTTTCCAACTATTCTACTACAAACTTGCTGTCCAGCAAAGATTTTCTATCCCCACAAGAGACATTGTAATCTTAAAGGCAGCCTTCTGGCAGAAAGAATTTCCCCAGCACGAAAAAGGTAAAATTGACTTGACAACTTTACAATGCAAATATAAGCCACCCTAAGCTCATACAACACCAATAAATTCCACAGGACATTTATTGAAACAAACAAACAAACAAACCCCCCACCAAACCAAATCAAAAACCTGGTGGTTTTTGTAGTTTCAATTCACAGACTGATGTATTGAAATTTCTTCTTTCAAGAAATCACCAACACTTCAATTTGACAGACTTGGCTGGGAATCTGGACTCAAATTTCTTCTTTTTTCAGTCATTTGTTTTCTATTGTTGAAAAATAAATTATTTTACTTCCTTCCAAGAAAAGGCCAGAAACTCATGAATGACATGTCTCTTTTATAATTTATAGTAAATAAGTCATATTTTCAGTGATGGACACCTGTTACCATTACAACTATCTTTGACAGAGAAAATAAGACTGATATTAAATCACATTTCTCTTCCAATATATGTTACATTGCAACTGGTGATTAATTGGTTTCGATTCCACAGTTTTAAAACAGAAACTTTTGGAACTCTGGAATAAAATAAAGAAGAATTTTCAAAAAGATCTTGTATTACAAAAATGCCTTAGAATTCTTAGGTACGCTTTCTGTCAATATTGGAATCGAGTTGCATGACATCTATTAACACGTTCATTGTCTTTGTTGATGGACTGACTCAGAAAACCAAGGCTCAAAGATTAGAGCATAGAAGGTAAATTCTTCAGAGAGTAATGTTTTTAAGAAGCCTGCACAGATCTGACTCCCTCCCAAAGCCTTGTTCCCTTATATCTTCTCCATCTCTGTGATCTTAAGTACCAAACTCTACTCTGTTTGCAATCTCCAATTCAGTATTTTCCCTCTAACCACCTGCTCAATAGGAAGTAGGTAATGGAGCCTAACCCTGCAAGTCACTGTCTTTATTGCACCTTCAAAAATATAAATACAACATATTCAAGAGAAATGTGTATCAGTTTTCCTCCTGGCTTATACGGGGTTTTTTTTTCATATTTTCCAACTCTGTTGCATAGCTTTAGTTGATAAATGCAGGAGTTCAGTGTTGGGTTACTGGTCACATTTAAAGCTCAAAATTCTCAAGACAATATCCACAATGTCCTTCAGATGTTGCTCTGGCTTCCTTTGCCTTTGAGCAAAGGAATAGCTTTTGAGCAGTATGCACACAATTATAACCTACATTGATATTTCAGTCTAGAATACAGATTTTTATGTTGCTTACAAATGTTTTAACAAGTTATACTGTAATTCAGTTGAAATGACTAACAAAAATCTCTCATTTGTGTCAAAGTGAAGCTGACAATATGGGAGGATTTTTTGACATCTAAGATTAAACATTTTGGTGCAGGTATAGAAACCTAATTCCATGTGTAGTCGCAGGGAAAAAAAAAGGCAATTTCAGGGAAATGTTCACTGGAAATAATTTCTTTCTTTATATTAGAATCATTCACTCCAAATGGCTGGTTTTTCTCCAGTTTTTTAAAAGAGGTCTGGACAGATACTCTAATGCAGGCCTTTTCCCTACAGATGTCTATATTAAAAGAAAATCTGAACAAAACCCTCCCTTTAATATATTGCTTCAACTTAATTAAAATCAACAATAGTTTTGCCCTTCTCTTCATTGGATCTACTTTTCAAAAACAACAGAATGCCTTTAAATGAACAGAAAATAAGATTAGATGGTAAAAAAGGTCCATATTTTAAGAAAACTATAAGACCTTAATTGAGATACAATCAGAAGTTCTTTGATTAACTAGAAGTTAATAATTTTGTTCCAGAAAATCACCCAATGGAAATCAATAGAAAAAAAAATCAATTGAATTTAAGGATTTGTAACGTGTTTATACATTTTCTAATATATGTTAATGTTTTCTCTTCTTCTCATAACTCCTGAAAAAATGTATGTCCCAGTGACTATTTTTAGGCAATGTTAAGCTACAAGGAACACTGTTAGCAGCAAATGAATCTAGCAATCCCTCTGAAAATATGGTACCTTCATTGCCCAACTTCAGTGCTTTGAATATTGAACTACATGCTGTAGTGTTTAAAGTTTTGGCCCATTTAACCCAAATTCTTAAATGGCAGGGTCAGTGCCACAGTCAGTAGTTAAGGCAAAAAAAAAATTTAAAACCTCAAAATTATTATAGACCTCTAGTATTATGCAGAGTTTTATTATGGCAAGATGCCCAGGGCTCATAAAAGATAAATGAGGTTTGAAGTGGGGGGAGAAGAGAGAAGTGTTGTTAAATTTAATAGAAGTTCTTTTATCTTTTTTTTTCTTCTTTTTTTTTTTTTTTTCATAAATTGGCAAGGGAGTGCAAAAGACATCAAAGCAATTTTTGGTTTTCCTATAAATCTATAAGAAAATGAATTTCAGCAACAACTTTCTCCTTTTATTACTAAAGTTCTTTTGGAACCTGAAATGGAGTATAATTCAGTGCTTTTCAAATTGCTTTGGAGAAATATAATAAATCCAATATATATGAGAAAAGTTTATGAGCTTTCTTCTGTACAGATAAAACATACACAGTTACTAGATCCTTTTTCTGATTTATTAAAATGGCTTTAAAAAATAGCCTGTCAGATCCATGAGCATTTCCCTTTGAGAAGTACTCATTAATTTCTAGACCAGAAGTCCAACACATGATATAGCAAGTTAGTTGAATAACACTATTGCTTTACTTAAAACTGTGAGCAGAAGTATGAATCTGTGATCAAAGATCAGTGGAAAAATTCACAAATTCAGAATGCTGTCCTTGTTATGACAGCCACAGGATAAAGATATTTTTGCCCAGCTACCCATAAGTTAATTTTTTACTCTTACCGGAAGAAAAGTTCACCATGATGTATGTGGACATAATACACTTCCTATTTCCATATGTTCTCTTTTAAGTCTTTTCTTGTAAAACCTTGCATAAATCCTTTTATGTTTGCATTGTAGTCTGATGTTTGGAAGTTTTGCACATAGTCCACCAGTGCAATATGTGAAAATGCAATAGGATAATTAATATCTACACTGGATAATAAAGCATACATTCTCATTTCTCTCTGAACTATTTGGTCAATGTTGGGTTCCAGAAAAAAAAAAAGATATGACAGTATGATCCTTCTAAGGATAGGTTATTATCTACATAGCTAATTGGTCTAAGTGCTAAGACATTTCTTTCAAAAAAAATTCAAGATTATTTTTCATTTGCACATATTTGCATATCCAGTCATGGAATCATAGAAAGTTAAAGGTTGGAAGTGACCTTAAAGTTCATCTAGTCCCAGCCTCCCCAGCCATGGGCAGGGACACCTCCCTCTAGGCCAGATTGCTCAAGGCCTTGTCCAACCTGGCCTTGAACGCTGTCCTGGGCAACCTCTTCCAGTATCTCACCCCCCCCACAATAAAGAATTTCTTTCTAATGTACCTCTAAATCTCTCCTCTTTCAATTTGTACTCATTACTCCCTGTCCTATTACCAAAGTAGCTGAAGAAGAGTCTCTCCCATGCTCCACCGCTTTGGCCTGGAGGACTAGTGAAATATCTACTTGAGCTTGAGCCCTTTACCACTCTCCTGGGGCTCTGTAGCCCCCCTTAATGCTTCCCAGACTGCTGCTGCCTATACCACCAGCTCCCATGTGTCCCAGTCAGTTAAGATTTATCTTTGTTGCATATAAACTCAGCTAATATATAGATATATTCGTATATGTATGTATATATATATATATGTAATATATATATGTAGACTATTAGCTGTGTTGAAATCAGTATACTGGTAGTCTTAACCTGGAGGTCATGAAAAAGCAAAGAATGACAGAACCACCCTCTTCTCTGTCTCTCCTGCAGGGACTATTCATACTGCAGTAGATTTGTACATATCCTAAAATACAGATTAAACAAACAAAAATTAAAAAAAAAAAAAGGATAAGATTCCAGATGTCCCTGTCTGTACATATTTTCTTGCACAAGACAACCACCCATATTCTATTAGTCTTGAAGAACTATGACTCGCTGAATATACAGCAAATCTGGCGTAGAAGGAAACATAAAAAAGAAACGTACCTCAATTACATACTTCTTATGCAGTGATTATTAGGGTTTCCATCTTGATATAAAATCTCTCCAAAGAATCACAATGTGGGGATTTTTTACAAAATGTAAAATAAATTAGTTCATTGTTAGGATTCAGACATGGAGCTAACATGAGCTGAGGAACTGCTTTTGTAAGTCTGTGGCAATTTCAGATGAATTGAAATTCTAATTCATAGATCAAAAATCAATATGACATCTTGCCCTTGCGTATCTGGTAATTTCTTCTGGGAGACAGGGGGATCTTTCTTTTGTCATATACAAATTTCATTTCCTATGTGGTTTTCCTTTCCATTTTCCTTATCTTTGATATTATTTTGTCATTAAAGGACAAAATTCTTCACTTTGTATCACTTTAGGTAATTCTGTGTTTCTAATACCTCATAAATTCAACATATACACAAGAAGTGCATTAGGTCAGTCCTTTTTCTTACACAAGGAAGTTTCATCTAGTTCTGATGCCTTATGTGTCATGTTGATGTTATCCACGTATCTATACAATAATTTTGGCCTATAATTTAGGTTTTTTACCTTAAACAGAATATCTTTTGATTTCGAATATTGCTAGAAAAATATTAATAAATACACTACATTCAAATACATTGTAAATGAACAAAACATTTAATATTATTAGAATGTTAAGAATATTCCATTTCTACATTCTCTTATATTCTCCTATATGTGTTTTTCAAATTAATTATAGTAACTGAAAATTTAGAACAACAAAGAACTTCTTTTATCATGACTTGCAGTTTAGTTTTATAAATTACAAGGTATGTTTTCTGATTTGAGCCAAGGTCACTATCCCTAATTATATGAAAATTTGCATAAAAGGTAATTTTGAATTCTTTAGAGAACAGCCTGCTCAAATATTTTTGTTGCTAACTTTTTCCAACTCAGAGTGCCTTAAGTATTATGCAATTCTAAGAATAATTAAATTAAAATCAGTAAATTTTTCAATTTTAAAATGGATAACTCACCAACTTCTCTTTGAACATCTAAGCTATTCTCTTCCAGCACGGGGGAAAACTTATCTATAATTCAGTTTTCAAAAGACGTGTCTTAGATCAGTGTGCAACCCTAAGGGCTTAAATCAATATTTTACGAGTCAACTAATTTAGCACTGTGAGGAAAAAACCCAAACCAACATCTAAGCAACAACTGAAGAACTGTGGAACATTTTGGATTTAATGGGCACTCTAGAAAACTGTGAAGTAGTTGTGACAACAGTTCAAGTGCACACAGATAACATCATAATTGCAAGGGAGATTGGTAACAGAGAATGGCTATCAGGAACTTTGAAAGTTGCAGCTCCGAAAGATTGTGGGAAGATTTTGCACTTCTCCGGCTACCAAAAAAAATACTTTAAAATGCAGAGCACCTATAGAAATATGCTTATAAATGAATGCTCCTAAATCTTCCAAATATATCTTGATTATGAAAATGTGTTTGTCTTTAATTCGGTATCACTACCATTGTAAAATAAATTTAAACCAAAGGGTGGTTATTATGCATGCAAAGAAAAAGTAAACACTAAATCGTATTTTACACAGGTTTTCGAATCAAGTCAGATATTGTTTACTGTTAATCTTTGAATTTATTTAGTAGGAATAAAAATTACTTCAGAGACTGACCAACAGGAATATTTTAAACACTGTCCTTGCACTATTTTAGTAGCTATGTCCATCTCGAAGTGAAAGTGTATTCTTTTTATGGCAAACATTTTTTTTAAGAGTACATAGCTTCAGTTTTCTCCCTCCATCAATAGAAGATAGTGAGATGATAAAACACAAGTTAACCTTAACAAGATAGCAAACTCTGGCCGTGGATAAGAATCATCTGATTTAACTCTCCAAGGCTTGGCTATAAAAATGTAAAATAAAGTAACAAAGTGACAGTCAACAATCCTATTTGAGTAAGATATGAATACAGATATTTTCAGAAACAAAGAAGAGGCTGGTGTCCTCAGGAACAATGTAAGGAACTGCATAAAATATATACAAAATCAGAAATGTCAACGCAGTGAGGCAGGCATAAAAGGATGCATCCACTGTTACAATCATTTGCCACTAGACAGGAACAGAATGACCTCTCAGAAACACCAGTGTCAGGGGCTACAATGAGTGATCTGTCTAGCGTGGGGGATCTCTGCTGTAATTTGTATCCTAGGCAGCTGGCTGTCCCTCTACAGTATCTTTCTTGACAGCTGAGAGATACTCACAGGAGTAAAGGGCACTGATGGGTTTGGTGTTGAGAAACTGTATGAAAGAGAACTGTATTTCTTGAAAGAATGGCAGACTCTGTTCTGAACCAACAACTCTCACTCTTTCCCTCCTAAGCAGAGTTATTGTATAAGGCATCTTGAGAAACAAATCAGTAAACCTTGACACTAGTTTTCCACAGATGGACCAAGTCACACCTTGCTCAGGACCCTCATCCTTGTCCTTTTCCTCCTGGATCTGCAGCAAAAAGATTTTTCTTCAATCATATAAACAATGTAAATATTATGATTGGAGTTAATTCAGCAACTTGGGTTATGATATTCTCTATTAATGTAGAAAAAGCTTGGTATAATGCAAATCATTCAAAAGAATCAATGTCCACTGGTTATGGAGGAAATTGTACGCATCATTGCTAGCTCACTCTCAATCATCTTTGAAAGGTCATGACAGTCAGGAGAGGTGCCTAAGGGCTGAAAGAAAGCAAATGTCATTCCAATCTTCAGAAAAGGCAAGAAGGAGAACCTAGGGAACTAAAGGCCTATCAGCCTGTAAAGATGATGGAATGTAGAAGGCAAGATAGTCAAGTAGAGTCAGCGTGGATTCACCAGAGGAGAATTCATGCTTGACCAACCTGATTGCCTTTTACAGCGGCAAAACGGGCTGAACAGATGAGGGGAGAGCATTGGATGCTGTTTACCTGGACTGCAGCAAGGCTTTTGACATTATCTCCCCTCAATAAACAAGTGTAATTCCCAGTTTAGGGTAGTTGGCAACTATATATATTCACACACAGAAACTTAACCCATAGGGGCAGTAATCTGTGAGAGCAGTAAAAGTAGTATTAGCAACTTATTTCTGCAAAAGTCACTTAGGCATAGTCTTGTAAAAGTTCAACTAATATATTTCAAAAGTATAGAATCATAGGATGGTTTGTGTTGAAAGAGACCTTAAAGACCATCTAGTTCCAAACCCTCTGCTCTGGACAGAGACATTTTCCACTAGACCAGGTTGCTCAAACAAAGCCCCGTCCAATGTGGCACATCAAAATTTTAGCTATTAGTCACAAATGAGCAAGTATTGTACATGATACTATAAATAAATTAAAATGTCAGCTCTATTCACTGTTACAAAAGTGGTTTGAACATATTTAGAAAGTGGACTTCATGGGAATTTATTCTTAACAAGCAATTTGCAGACATGAGAAAGTTAATGGTCTCACTTTCTCACCTTGTCACATAGCTTAGCGCTACCATTTCTGATGCTTTTAGAAGGTTGGTGAGCAAGTTTTATAGATTAAAAGAAGAATTATTTTTTCATGCGACTTGCTATTAATGAAATTTCTGGTTTAAAACGTTATCCAAATACAATGATCTTCACTTATGTGTGAAGTCACTTAAACAGTTTGTTGTGTTTGTTTCTTCCTTTACAAGTTTTCTAAATTTCACTGATTTGAGGAGAGCTGATTCCTTCACAGTCTTTGAGAAGGTAAGGGAAATACCTACGAATTAGCTGACTAAGATTGCAGGGATTAAGACAAAAATGAAATTAGATGATGTATAAGGCACAACTGAATTTTATGAGCTCAGAAATTCTAAGAATTTATAGTCCATATACGTCACAGACCTCCTTTCAAGAGATATACAGAGATATCTCTGAGATACCTGTCATATAATGCCCAAAGTTTCTGAAATGTCCTTCTTGCTATGCAGGCTTTTGGATTTCACTGTTTAAAATGTTATAGAGTCTCAAAAATCAAAGAGGGTAACACAACTGAGAAAAAATCATTTTGAAAAAGATAATAGAACTATAGCCAACTTCAAACCTTGTAATTTTTGAAGAAGGCAGATAGAAAACACAAGCATGTTTAGATGACATGGAGGTGAATTGGAAGGGTTAGCCAACACATTTCAGAAGAACAACTTGTTTTAACACTCCTAACACCACATTTCCAAAGTGCCATTGTTTTGAGAACTTTGATCCTCTCTCCAGTCAGCTAAGTACTTATTTGGTATCAGGAGATATAATTTAGATACCCTTACTGCTGGATGCATATGTTTCTTGTGAAAATTGAAGCCCATGTGTCAGACAAAATGCAAGTCATCTTACTAGAATGTGTTGTAGTCCACTTTCAAGTCAGAAAAACCAAGGAAATTATCCCAACATGGATGCAAGGCCTGGCAGGAAAGCAGATCTCAGAAAAACTGTTCTTAAGATGAAGGAACATGCAAAACTCCTTAAAATGTAAAAATAAAATAGTCTCAGTCCAAACAACTGCCCTAAAAGTTCTTGCAAAAGTCCTACTGCTGACATCCTCCAGTCTGGAATGGTGTTAATGCTTTTAAATTTATTTTTTGAAGATAAGAAGAAAGGAGGCTCTCTCAGTTTAATAGTAAAATAAAGTATATTCAATTGATTCAAAAGATATATTGGTTTTTAATATTCTTGTCCTGTTCACAATCCACAATTTATAAAATTTTGTAGTGATTATGCTTGTGCAAAAAGACTACTCTATTTTCCAGAGCGTTTTTGGAGGAGCAAATAGACATTTGCAACATATTTTCAATTTATTTTCTGTGAAAATAATGTTGCCCAAGAGAGCCAAGACATTTAATAAGTATTTTTATTTTATGATTTAGGTTATAGGATTTTAATCTCAATTTTAACTTTATTAGGTAACTGAAAAGTCTGTGATTTCAGAATGTCCTTATTCAGTGTTTTGAAGGCACATGATTGGCCATAGTATTAAGGGCTTTTAAAAACATAGTAATTATTCCTTATATTCTTACTGCACTGTTTTAGTTTTTCAATTAAAATTTAGTTCTATTTTTAGAGCTGCTAAAAGTAATTAAGGAGAATTTCAACATACAGTATTGCTCACTCTCCAAAGTCAAGAGGAAAGTAAGATTTACCTGAAACAATGAAATTTTAGACATAACTCTGCTAATTTGCAGGTGATGATTGTCTTTGTGGAACTCACCTTTATGTCTCATTACTTGCTCTTGAAAGCTCACCCTGCTCCAGGCCGCCCAGAGCTGAAATTTAAGAGATGTCATCATTGTACCCTCTGGCTGGACAGGAAGTTCTTCTTTCATCACATCTAGACCTGCACCAAGAGCCAGAGCTCCTGACTGCCGCTCACTGACAGCACTCAGATCCTGGAGGAAACCAGGGAACATTTTTCTTCACTGAAAACTAAAAATGGGAAAATGTGAAGTGACACCTTTTGGGCACTGTAGCAACGGTCAGAGGAGAAGATACTGATTGAACTAGATGTAAATGAGGAAACAACAGATTTCAGACTGTTTGTGAAGCACTAGAAGCATTAAATGTGTTCAAGTCTAGATGCTATTGACAACCTTGCATAGAAACACTGGTGCCTAATGATGGCATGTGTTTCCAATAAAAAATGAGTAGAATTTTCTTCCAAAAGGATTAGAGCCATTTGCCATAGGTCATAGTCAATTGCCTAAGAAAGATTTTTTGTTTAGGAAACTGAGACTAAAAACTGAAAAAAAGGCAAATATAGGAATAATTTTTTTCATGAATAGTTTTTTTAAAGAGTTCCTGAAGGGACGGGTGGATACTTGTAGAAGAGCTTTTAGAAGTTACATCTCTGTTTTACTCTTTGCAGACACTGTGTATATTCCCTCTTTATCTGCAATTTCTCTCAAGTGAGCAGTCATAGCAGCACTATTTTTTCTCTTATTTGAAAGATGTTCTGGAAAAAAATCTCTCGGTGCAAATATTTGATGCATAATACAGTTTACTGAGATTCAACATTTTTTTTCCCCTTCTTCCTTCAATTTTTCCTCCAAATCAAACATGCAGACTCTAAGTGATATTGTAGAGAAAGTTTGTGTGCTTGGGAGTGCCCTGATTTCACTGTTTCTTAAATTTAAATTTCCTAAATTTCTAAGTGTCAGTCTTCCAGAGAGGATGAGTGTATGACATACAAAAGAAACAAACAGAAAGGCTGGATGTTTGATACTTTTATTTAGGTAACTATTTGAAATGTTGACAAATGCTTGAAAAATGCTGAAAAAGGTTTCAAAATAAAATATCAGGTTTTTAAAAGTATAGGACTTATTTGTTTGCTGGTTTAGCTTTTATCATTTTAGACTTGCCTACAGCAATATTACTGGGAAAACTTGATATTCATGTACAAGGAAAGGTGGTTGCTTCATCGCAGAATTCACTTTTAGTTCCCTTTCCTAATTATTGCAAATGCTTTTTATAAAGAAAAGAATGCTGACCTTGGCCAAATAAAAAATAAATTTTAATAACTTTAGCTCATTGAATATCTAAGTTAAAGAATGAAGTTCATAGAAATTTTTCTGTAGACTTCAAAATTCTGGAGTTTCATTCCTTCTGTTTTACTAATTTTGATAGGATAGAGGAATACTGCTTAGCTTTTCAAGGTCTGCATTCTCTCAGCTTGCTATCCAGAAGCTACTTGGGACATAATGCTGTGTCCTTCTATAAAGCGCATGTAATAATCATTAATAATAATATATATAAATGGTTAGTTTCTTTTTTTTTTCTCCCAGATTACAGGATTATTCAGGAAAAGCACTCATACGGTCATAAAATACATCAAAATACAGAGTACTTTTCCTTATAAGGGGCTCCAATAATCCTCTGCTGGACAGGAGGAAGACTATCAGTGTTCTCATCATCCTGTGATGTCAAATTCAGATGATGTGTCCTCTGCAATTTAAAAACCACAAAATCTCACTTTCCTACTCTCTCTGTTTCTCATATCTTTTGAAAAGAAAATACTTTTACTTACCACCTGAAATTTTTACAGCATAGCTGCTGCAGCTGGAACACTCATTTCCACTAGAATCTCCATGCATGATGAGGCACCACAGCAGAGAACACCTTGAGATATCTCTAAGTATATTGGCACCTTAGTTTAAAGGTCATAATTTCCTCTTTCTATGGCTGTCTTCAAACATTTGCTTTTTTTGTCAGGCATAGTTATTGTTGTCAGGCAGCACAATGTCTTTGCTGTTATGTGTAGATGGAATTTGATGTATATACAAATCTGTGAAAAAATGAAGAATGTATAGATCAAATGCTAAAATCCCAGCAAACAAGATTAGATTTTGTGAAGGATATTATTATTTTAAGATTGCGTAGTGCTGTGCTGTGTTTACTATAACACTATGACGAGGTTTGTAAGTACTAATTGCTTTTTCTCTACAGCAGCTACCAAAGAGTAGATAAATTGCTGCTTAACTTTTTAATAGGTGTGAAAAAAGCCTAGCAAACATTCATGGAAGTAGGAAACACACGTTGGTAATTTTGTTAAAGAGTAATTTTTGGATAAGAGTATTAATTAATTTGTGCAATAAAATTTTGTATTCTAAAATGGAATATTTACTATTCTGCATATTTACATTTAAGATATTGAATTATCAGAATATGATTCAGGATATTTTTATTAATCACATATTGTAGCGAGAAGAAAGGAAGTGCCTGATTCAACCTCCATATTTCAGAAGACAGAATGCTCAAAACAGACAGCAAAAATTCTCAAAGTGTTATAGGATTCTCAAAATTCTCAGCATGTCTGAGTTCTGAATGAACTGTTTGTTTTCTTGTCAGTGATTCAGAATATCCACACCTACTTTCCCGTGACAAGGGAATCAAGCCAACTGGGATCAAGCTTTGTTTTAAAGTTGAAGGCATGAAATAAGCACTAAGAAGACAATCGTACACCTGTTTTCAAAAGTAAAAAGGCATCTCAGATCTACTTTGCTTTTGAGAATTTGGCTGAGGAACATATTTCAGAAGCCCAATAGCTCATAACATTATTCCAAATGTTCTACTCTGTATGCCTAATTAGGCTGCTGCACATTTGCATAAGCATGATGCTTTATGATTAATGTATAAGACACAGCATGGAGCCCTGAATAAATTCATCCACAGATCCTTCTTTCCATTTCTACTGCAAATAACCAGCGTGCCTGAGCTGCAGTCTATCATACCTGTAGATATGACTATGTATATATAAAACTGTATAAACTTCCTTATGAAGTCATACTGATCTTTAAACTTTTTTAACTAGAAAATTTAGTAATCATAAAATGTTAGGTCTTATGAAGCTACTGGCATTTATACTTTCTGTGATTTGTAAAAGTTTTGTTAGTGAGTTTCTCCATGGTAAAATTAGTTATGAACTCTATAGCTTTTTCTCAAATCTGAAGTTGATTATATTTGAAACAAAGACTTGTTAAATTAATACCCTAATAATTACTTTTGCACTATTACTCTTGGGATAATGTTAACCTAAAGTGAACAAGAACTTGCTCTTCAAAAGAAGAGCAAGATTTTAATAATTCAATAATGCATCCACTCACAGTCAAAATAAATAGGAAAACTCCTGAAAATGTTACAAAGGTCTGATGAATAAAAGCAAGAGGATGCCACTGTAAGAGTGTCTGGGAAATACAAGTCTAACCTTTGATGGTTAAGCAGTGGAGATATCTGGAGAGACTACAAACTGGCACATGCTCTTTTTCTGCAATTCTTTGCACTAACATGAAGATTGATAAGGGTTCTTCCACTCAAGCTTAGTTTGTTTAAAAAAAATATTTAAAAATCTACTATTATTATTTAAAGAATTTTTTCTTATGCCACAAACAGCACACGCTGACTGTTATTTATTTTCATATACCAGCATGACCATTGTCACTGTCTTGACTTAGCAGAGAAAGCTATAAAATGCAATGTTATTGGCAGCATCTCAAAGCTGGGAATAGAGTCAATCAGATTTTGTGTAAGAGGGAAAAGATAGAAACAAAGTTATTTGATGTGCCAAGGAGTGCAAACTGTATGAGCTACCTCCATTTTCTTTCAAAATGAAATTTTAAATTTTTAAAAGAAAATACATTTGAAGATTTGAGATTTAGGGTTTTTTTAACTTTTGCTTTTATGTAGCAGCTGACACCTAAATACTATCATCTCACTAGAGAGCAGTCATTGGTGCCAATAATCAGTTGGGATTCAAAATAGTTTTGAACATTGTTTACCTGTATTTTGATATGAAGAATAAAACCATGGCCATTTTAAGTATTCTATTTAAAGAGAACTGGTGTTAAAATCCATAAATATTGTGTTTACATCATTCGAATTTAATACAAATATACATCATTGTATGTATGTTTAATCTTTTCTACAAAAATAAGTTAATGCATTGAACTACATGCAGTGTACCATGAGCAAGGAACCTACACCTTGGTCAGGTCATTGCTGGTCAAAGCAATCTAACTTTGGAAGGCATGTATGTGATAAGTGCGAAACAAGCAGAAGCCAAGATGTAAAGCTCTAGAGGAAACTATTTCCCACCTTAAGTAATAAAGCCAACATAAAACAATTCTATTCTATGATTCTTAAGCAACCTAAAGGATCACATCTGTTGTGTGAACTCCATGATCTCCATATATCCATATGTAATAAAAAAACCTTCAACATAACAGAAACATATTGCCAAAAGCTGGTATATTTGTACTTGAAGGTGAGGAAATTTTCCTTTTTGCCAACTTTCTCTTTTCCCTTTGAAATTCGTATCTTTCTATCTGTTGAGTGCACTCATTAAAATAATTAAAGATGTCGGCAGAAATTAAGTTTTCCCTCCAGTCTATGACAGTATTGCTTTAGGGTTTAAAAATATTTAGATTTGGTCTGTAGCAACTCCTATGGGATCGTTCCTGAACTCTTGCGTCTCCCTTTATACAATTATTATGGGGTTCAATCCCCTTCAGCAATGGCACAGAGGCTTTCTGCCTTATGTTGCCTTAAGGGGAATTTGTTTTTTAGCAAAAAATATCTCATGATTCTATAGATGACATATGGAAAAAAGCTTACTTGTTTAATATTCTTATAAAATAAGACATAAAATAATGGGACAAAGTGTTACATTATAATACCTTTTTATTACAATAAAAAGATTTTGAGAACATTGACATTGACAGGCATAAACATATGGTGTAGCCACAGAAAACCTTAATAATAATAGATATATAGTAATAAAATATTAAACTCAATATTATATAATTTAAAAATATTTCTATACATTTCGACCAATATAAATATATTTAGTACCTAGTTGATGATTTGGTAATGGAAAACATAAATATTTGATAAACGTCCTGTTGTATTTGTATACAACCAAAGTAGTTTCAGCAGCAAAAACCCTCACCATTTTCATAGTATTACATACAAAAATAAAGCATAAAAGAACCAAGCAACAAAACCAACCAATTTTTAAAAAACTTTCCTCAAAACATTCAGTAGAAGTTGAATTGTTGGTTGCTTATTGTAGGTTAAATTGTAGGTGCACTTACTCTCCTTATTTCACCAATATTCTGTCCAAAAATACTTGGAACAACTGGCACCTATCCAGAATCGTAGGCACATGTTACCCTACACATAAGAAAAAGGAGCAAAGAAACTGAAGGTCCTTGTATTAGATATGTTTTCTAACATGATTTTATAATTATTATCTCAGAAAAAAAAATATTATTGGACTCTAGATGTCAGGATAATAGAAGATTCAATTATGACTTTGACAACTCAGGTGCCTTGTAGGATATTATATCATAAGGCTCTGCTGCTCACCTCTGGTTAAAAACCAGGCTTACCTCTGCTTCACTCACTACTCTTGCTTCCTCAATTGGAAGTTTTCTGCTTCTACTTGGCCAGCTGTGTAGCCAAAGTCAAAGAATCTCTTATGTGTAGTAGTTTCATCATTTAGTAGGACATTGGAGTATCATCAGTCACTCTGCCATATGCACTATCTGTAACATGATTTAGGCAAATAAAATATTCTGTGCAAAAAGAAAGAGAAGACTGCTCAAAGGTCTGAATCTTGGGAATAGTCAGGTTTTAGGGTCACTGAGTTTCATCCAAATTCCAAATGCTCACAGTTCCCAGCCAAGGTGGATAAGCAATAGCTTCCTTCCCTAAACAGGTGAGGTACCAGTTGAGTAGCGTTCAGTACTGCTTAGTTAAATATCTGTTAGGGAATCACTTTAACTAACTCAAAAAAAAAAAAAAAAAAAAAAACCAAAAAAAACCAACAAAAAAAACCAAACCAACCAACCAAAACAACAAACAAAAACCCGAAAAACCCCAGTGATGGAAATGCCCAATTTTATTTCTCAGCAATTTAATTCAGGCATTGAGATCTAGTCAGAGAGCTTTTCTTTGTTTCCCATACCTCTCCCACATGAGCCAATTGGTTTGTAAATATGCATCCATTTCCCACAGTGGTTAAAGGAAATAAAGTCAAGTAAAGTCAAAGAAAGAGTTGATTTTATCTACAACACATAAAGTTCTCTACAGAACTACTTTTTGGCACTAAATATGGGCCACTATGGCTGAAAATTCTGCTTTGACAATACCATAAAGTCTTGGCCAATCTAGTTCTCCACCACTGAAACTCAGAAGCCCTCATTCAAATTCAAGAATGTGTTTTTTTCAGGTATGCTGTTCTTTTTGGATAGATGGTACACTGGGTTAGCATGGCTGTAGTCCACTGGATATGATCATAAGTCATTAGAACTATGAAATGGCTGCAATGCACATATTTTAGGGGCAAAATATTGTCATTAAAGAAAGTTTAGGCTAGTTACTCTTTAAGATACTTTTTATTTTTCAATTTTTGATTCTCTCTAAAACATAAACCTAAGGAAAACGAAACTATTCTGTCTAATCCACGTATTAATTGGCTCTGTTCTCTATGTTTCTATTAGATGTAGTATCACTGCACTCATGCACGCATGCACTTTCTTTTCTTCTGAGATAGAAATTGGTGATCTGCATTGTCTTATGCACATTTGATACTCTAGAAAAACTGGTTTTCTTTAAAAGGAGAAATATCCTGATGGTCTTTTGGCCTTCTGTCTTCTTTTCAGAACAGTGTGTAAGCCAGTGAGAAACAAAATGCTCTCCTAGAATATGAAGGAAACAGAAATATCAGTAAAAATAATATTATGCAAGAAAGGTTTTTTTAGATGATTTTCTGAAATTGAAGTTGCTATGAACTCTAGGTGATCCTATCCTTTCTTTCAACTTGATGAAAAACCAGCCCCTCCTCCACCATGAAACCTCACGAAGTTGAGGCAAGGGGAAAAGATCTTACTAACTGCTTTAAATGAAAGTGCACTGGCTGTCTGCAGTTCTTTGCTATGATATCTTCTGAGTCTAGCATTGGAAGGAAGAAATACAAGGCTTGTTTCTCACTTTCCTACAATTCCTCTGCTTTTCAAGATATTTCCAAAAGACATATACATATTTTATATCCAAGTGTCCGTGTAAAACCATATGTAGATCACTTTTCTTTGTGAGAGAATTTGTGGTTACATGCATATAAATCAGACCAAACAAATATTTTTTCTCTTATGTCATTATATAGTGGATATTCGACACCAATATTTTCAGCATAGAGCGACTCATCATGTTTATTTAGTGGTGTCTGAATTCTTTCCCATGACTTGCTGATTGGTAGGCTCAGAGAAAGCTTTCTTTTAAACACATATGGGATTTATTCCTGAAGCAGATGAAATTTCTTTTCCATTTGAATGTACCTGTTGTCAGCAGTCAGGATTTCACAAGAAGAGATAATCCCAAAGACATCTTAAATGAGAGCACAGAGAGGTCTTAAAGTGCAGTTCTAATACCTGAAACATCTCCCAGTGCGACTTCAAAATGAGAAGAAATGAGATTCCAGACTTCGGTGCTAAGGCAGACTGCCATGCATGGAACAAATTGTATTGCTTTACCAAAACTGTTTTCATGCCTTCATAAAGTCATCTATAACAACATGCCTAATAATTAATCAATGAGAAATACAATACCACAATGCCTAAAGCCAGGGAAAGGGGTGTAGCCTTCTCACCTAATAATAGTGGAGATTTCCACGCACAGCCATACCTCATGGTATTCAGAACAACAAGGGCTGCGAGGCAACCTGATGCTGAGATTTTTGGGGAGAAAACTCAAAGAAATTGTTATGTTGTGAAGAAAGGAAATGTCTCAACATCCTTCCCAGAAGGTTCAGTCTTTTAAAAGGACCACAGAGGAATGAGAATAACAGTTAATAAAACTTTGTTCTCATTTGTATCACTTCATACCTGAACATTCAGATTAGTGTATGAGCAGTTTAGATACTTTCAACTGAACTGAAAAATATAAGGAGGAAAATTACTAAAAACGCATTTGGTGTAAATAAGATCATCCTCTGCTTTGTATTAATAAAATATAAGGGGCCTAAGAAAACTCTGCTTTTTTCTATTGACATATATATGACAGTTTTCAGTGATCAAAGATGGAGACAATCCCTCTACCTTTCTTTTTACAGGCAAAATTGAAGAATTTTTTAAGATGGTAGCAAACAGTTTTAAAACCTCTGAGTCCCTGGTCACATCTTACCTTTTTAAGTTGTCTTGGCACTACAATGAGTTCTTCCTTGCTGCACTCTACTTAAACTTAAGCACCTTTTCATGGGAAAGGAATGCAAAAGCAGGTTAACAGCTTAGAACAGAAATTATTTACAGAAGATAAAACTTTTATAGAAACTTCCTGTCTGACCATCCAGGAGCTCTCTGGCGTGGTCACTCGTGCACCATCTGAGCTGGGACTGAGGCCCCCTCACAGCTACACCTCCTACTCTCACACAGTCACACCAGGTTTCCTCACCAGCTCGTCCTCAGGTTTCCCATTCCACTCTCAGAAATCCAGACCTTTCAAATAATTTAGTCATGATGCAATAACCAGAAAACAAAACTAAGCTTGAGCTGGTACTTCCAAGGAGAGACCCAGAACAGAGGAACTCTTGCGCTTTTATACCATCACAGTCTGAATGAGACAGAAAGTCTGGGAGGCAAGGGGTCCTGCCATGTCTGGTCCCCTGGCTGGGCCCCAGGTCCTTGTGCTCTTTGTTGTGCAAAGGGTTGGCAGCTCATGTCCTCTTGCCTCAGGCTCTTTTCACCCAGAACTCAACCTGCAGCTCACACTGGAGCTTTCAAACCAAGCTACCTGCACTGGATGCACTCATCAATGAAGCTAGAAAAAAAGTGTAAACCTCTACTAGGTCCAAAAACTAGTGTTTCAGCAACACCAGTAAAAGTCAAGCATTAGGTTTACCTGTTTACTCTGAAGGTAGCTGGACCTTTATAAGTAGGGCTACTTGGTACAATGGATGTTCCCTTGTAACATGTGGATGGGCACATACAGTTGTGTTCACAGCATGAGGCATGAACATAAATTAGAAATCTATGTATGGTTCCAGAGCTATGAACCTGTTGGGATCACAAAGACATGGTGCCATGGATCCCTTGAACTTGTTGCATGGAGAGATACAGGCTCTGAATAAGATTTCAAGACACTGGTCACCTCGACCCCTGGGAAGGTGATGGAGCAGCTAATCCTGAAAACCATATCCAGACATATGAACGACAAGAAAATCAGTAGGAGTCTCCATCACGGATCACTGAGGGAATGTCATGCTTGACCAATTTGATAACCTTCTACGACTGAATTACTGGCTTGGTCATTGATGAGAGAGTAGACTTCAATGAGGTTTCCAAGACTGTCTCTTCCAAGATCCTCATGAAGAAGCCAATGAAGTTTAGTCTGGATGGGCAGACAGTGAGCTGGATTGAAAACAGGCTGAATGGACAGGCTCAGAGGGTAGTGACCAGTGTCTTGAAATCTCATTGGAGGCCAATAACTTGCAGATTACCTCAGGGGTCAATTCTGAGTCAAATTCTGGTTAGTATTTTCATTAACAATCTGAATAATGGGGCAACATGTATCCTCAGCAAGTTTGCCAATGACACAAAACTAGGAGGAGTGGCTCAGACCTCAGAGGGTCATGCTGCCATCCAGAAGGACTTACACAAGCTGGAAAAATGGGCTGAGAGGAGTCTTTGAAATTCAATAAGAGGCAAGTGCAAAGTCCCACACAAACATTTGCACCAATTTTCCCTGGATCTGAATTACCAAGGAGTTCTGTTCACTCTGCTTCTGAACTCTAAAATTTCTTTGAGCCAAATAGAAGCACTACACATGTGAAAAATCTTGTATTAAATTATGTATTTGAATGAATGTTAAGATTCAATGATACAAATACTAAGTGCAAAAGTATGTGTAGTAAAAGAGTGCTGTGTCAGTGTACTGAAATCATCAGGTTTCTATAGGACAGTGACAAGCAGTTCTTTCAAGTCTTCAAAGTCTTATAATATTCGTGTTATACATAGAGGGGTTATCTGAAACTGATAGACAGCTGGCTTTTCCAAAGAAAAAAAAGGCAAAATACTCCATATGAAAAACAACCGTGCCTGAAACTTCAGTAGAATGCAGGTTTTTACATTAGGAGGAAACGAGGTGATAGCGCAACCTGAGAATGCTAGGATTATTTGAATGATTTATAAGGTGCACCAAAATCCATTCTGTTCAGCATGGTCATTAAGAGATTACACACATTAGAAAGTGGAAGAATTTATTCTGCACACGAGTTTGTGAGCATAGAACATGTCATAGGAATGACCATAATGATGTAAAAAATGCTGTTAGCCCTCTCTCTTAAGTCCAAAATGGCTAATAGTAGACATTTGATGGAGGAGGTTTATCAAGGGTAAGTTTGTTTCTGTAAAATACCCAGGATTCTGTGTAAGCCAGTTTCTCCTGGAACATCTAATGACTTTTGAATCTTTATGATACATAATTTACAACAGTCTGTACTTATGATTTCCACAGTTTAGTTAAGCATTATATGAAATGTACCTTTCATTTTTCTGGGGCTGCTGCCTGATGATTTTGTCCAATGCCCTTAGTGTGCTCAGCAAGAAACACTGAGTAATCCTATACAGCTCCCATCTGGCCAAAGATCAGAGACATTCCATCACAGAGTAATCACCGAGTAAAGCAGGGACAAACTAAAAGCTTCTCCCTTACTTATTTTGCTGAGAAACTTATAAAAATCTTGAAGGTCATCAGTTTATAAGTTAGAAAGCAAAGAACCATCATGTCCTGCAGTTTAACTTGCTTGATTTTGGTATTAATTACTTGTGAGGGAAAGCTGAGGACAGAGATAGCTATGCTTATCTCTGTGCATGAGTTTTAAGTGCCAATTCTTTACAACATCAATTATCATATGGTGAGAAGGTTACTAAAAGGAAATAGAGGTATATGAGTATACATATCCTTGTAACCAGGTCTCGCTGTTGAAAAACAATTTATTAAAATAAACTATTTGCAAAAAGACAGTGATACTACTAGAGGTTTTGTAAAGATCAAGAAGAGATCTAGAAATAGAACTCTAGGGTGGGTGGTACAATGTACAAGAGTTTTAAAGAATTCTGCATGAACAATCATTTCTGTAGTGTATACCTCAAACTGCCAAAGACTCATAGAAATTACTTCATTATCTTGCTGACTCTGGGTCCTCATCTATACGTTCCTCTCAAGTGCTTTCTTGGGGTAAAAAACCCCTACATTATTTTTACATAAATCAAGTCAGCCTCTTATCATAATCCTGACACAATTATATCTTATATACTGTGCATGAAACAGCAGAGTCTGCTGCTTTTTTAAAAGTTAAAAATGCCTTGCTATTCAGAATATGAGCAGCAATGTGAAAGGAATTGAAAGCAGGTATGGGATTTAAAAAATGAGGAAAGCAATAAAGTTTGAAACATTAAATATCCTTGAATTGTAAGGAATTCAATGATTCTGTCCTCTGCAGCCATCTCCTCTTCATTAACTAATTTTTTATCAATGAAGAACCTACTTCTTCAAAACCTACTGCTAACTTTATTCTAACACAGGTCCCATCTATTTCAACTGTGTTATCTCCCTCTTCTTTGCACCTTTGCTTTTTAACTCAATTCCCTTTCTTCAACTGTGTTGCCCAACTCTGAATGCTTGAAGACACTGTTGGGGCAGATTTGTATGCTTTTGTATACAAATAGATTCCACTTTCACTGTGTCCATTAATGGTTAATGCACTTTACCACCATTTTCATTTGTAGTCCTTTTCCATCGATTCTCATAATGCAGTCCTTTTTCTTGAATTTCAAGCACAATTACTTTATTTTTCAGCAATTACTACTTTTGTATCATAAAAGTATAATATGGCAGTTGCAAAATGGCAATAGAGATCGTATGGATATAATTTCAGAGAAATAATAGGAATACCATGACATAATATAGGGAACCATTCCTTTATCACAGTATCCACATGCAAATATGTTACCACAACATAATACCATGGAATTCTAAAGATAGGTGATTTACTGATGTTCATATCAACTCTGACTAATTTGTAGCCAAAGATTTGGGTACTTAACAGCAATATCTTTGAGTCATGCTGCTACCTCTTCTGCCAGTTTATATCACCAAGGAGATACAATATGAGAAATGTCTTTACTTTCTCTAAGCTGAGCCAATTTGAGGAACAGTGTTAATTGTGAAAACTGGAGAAAATCATTGGTAACACTTCATTAATTTCATGTAGAACAGAATGAAACCTAGGAGTAGTTTATGTGTAAATATATTCTTTTTGACCTTGCTACTACCACTGTAGTTCACTAAAAGCATTGATACCTTACCGTGATTTCAAATGTCAGAACAAACTTGTGGAATTTTTGGACAATTTCTGCTCAAAATTTTTGTAATGAAAAATTTTGTCTGTTTCTTCTTCTTCTTCTGTTTCTTCTGTTTTTGTTTAAAATTTATGTTTTACCACAACATTCAAATTTGTTTAAGGTAATTTAAAGTAGCATGTTTCTTCCTGGGGCAAGTAGATCTGATTCTTGAAATTTTTCTTTGCAAAATAAAATCAAAAACTGTTTCAATATTTGTTTTTCCCTATGTTAGTCCTTAAGGAAGCATGAAACAGCATTTGTTAGAATGGCTCATAGAGGTTTTCTACAGAAAGGAATCACTGATTTAATGATATCTCTGATATCTCTCATAAAATAATTGTTTCTCTTCTGAATGCATGGCTAAAGCTCCTAGGACAGATTATACTATGATTTAGCTTACCCCACATTTGGAGTTTAGAGTGCATATGGAATTATAATAAATCTCTGTGGTATTCAGGTTTGAATCAAACTGAGAGAAAAGCAAGAATCTAACAGTAGCTTGGTGAATTAAAAGAAAACATTGAACAGAAATAGTCATATCCATGAATCCTCCTTCCTACCCCACCACCTCCAAGCAGATCCCTGCTGGAATGGTGGCAGTAACTAAGACTGAGCTGCTAGAGAGCCAGATATCCCAGAAAAACTGTCCTCTGCACCGCAGAGTATGTGCACACAGCATCCTTCTGTCCAGAGTACCCCAGACAGTTGGCCCACAGTAATTTAATTGCAATATGTTAGCAGGCACAATCACAAAAACTAAAATTAAAAGGTTGATTAAAGAAAAGCTTTTAAAGCTTCTAGGGCAGGATAATTTGCCAAGTCATTCTAATTCAGTATGAAAATAAGAGTTGGAAAAATTATATTCCTTTGAAAAAAAAAAAAAAAACCAAACACCTCTGATCCCTATTACCTGTATTATACTTACTTTATTTAAGGGTGGGTCATAAAAAAAATCATAGTTCAAATGTCCTTAATTATGAAAAATCCCCCAAAGCCTCCGTTTCTAGGAAAGTAGAATTTTTGCAGTTCTTTTAGAACTGAGTAAGCAATTATGCAGTAGGACAGAAAACTTCCAGTTTTGTATCACATTTAGATACAGTAAAAAAAAGATAGAAAGGGGAGATGAAGGAAAATTGTCCAGCTGATCTACTTAAAATTGACCAGGGATTTAAAAGCAGATTTCTAACATCATTAAAAGTAAATTTGACAGTGAGGATTACACATTGGCTTCCCCTCTGCCACATATTTGTTCCCTATCTGTGAGTGCACCTTTAAGAACTATGATCAGGTTATCCTGATGTATCAGCTCCAAGAACATCATTTCTGATGATCTTCCTTGGGCAACTGACAAGTCTCAAATGCAGTACAAAGGTATAAACCCTGGGCCCAGGTAAGCTTCACCACCAGCAGACTCAGGTACAACCATGAAGATGTCAGGATCATCTTAGTTTAGTAATGGGGCATCAACTTTTTTTTTTTTAATTGCTGCAGATTACAGAAACACAGAATATTCTGGGTTGGAAGTGACCCACAAGGATCATCAAGTCTAATTCTTAAAGGAATTGTACTCAGAACCTTGGTGTTATTAGTACCATGCTCTAACTATCTGAGCTAATCTCAGAGTAAGATAAGGTCATATGAAATATTTATAACTAAGACTTAATGGAATCTGGCTCTTAAAAATCTTGGATTAACATTTTACTATGTGGTTCTTTACTTGTTCTGTATTATATAGAATCATCTAACCATTGTAAAAAAATATTTTGGCTACAGCCTGAGAGAACAATAAACAGAACAATCTGAACCAAGATATGTGTTCAATCAAAAAGAAGGCAAAGCACCACAAATCACACAGATATAGAAAACAATAACTAGAGTAGAAAGAAGGAATGTCAAAATAAAGAGTGTTTTTATCTTGCACAAAATCTGGTCACGATACATCTCTGAAAAAGTAGATTACTTGATTACCCCTAAACAGCAAAATCTGAAAAATTACCAGAAGAGTATTTAAGAGTTGAAGAGAGAAATGTTTGGTAAGGAAAATATAGCTACGAAGCCCATAATATATTCGTGCAAGTTTATGCTGCCAAAAATAAAAGGTACGTATCATAACAGTCCAGTAAATAAACTACTTAGAACTTCCTTACCCTTCACTCAGGCTCAGCAGGTACCTTTCCTGATAAAGAGGAGAGAGATCTGAAAATGGTAAACATGTGAAGTAAGAATAACTTGTAATGTGTTTCCCAGAGCCGGCAGGAAGAGACAGAAAGGATAATAACTTCTACAAGTTTTGCTATTTTTTTTTTTCCGGTGCCAGTGCTTAGAACACATTGAGTCAACATCAGCTGTGGAGACTTCACAGAGTCTGACTGCATATTTTAATACATTTTGAATGCCATTCCAAGGCCAGATTTGCAATCTTCATTCAATTAACTGTCACGTACAGTCCAGGTCCTGTTCCTGTATACCATATGTGTCTTTATTTTGCCTGGTGCCTTAATCTTCAAGGTGTCACAGAGGTACCCATGTGGTCATTTGGCAGCTGAATCACAAAGTATTTTGTGACCAGCTCTTTTCAATGTTTGTATCAACTGCAAAGGAGAAACAAATAGTAATTACAAAAGGCAAATAATGCTCATTTTATTGCCTAGTGAAGGCAAAGTTGGGACAATAGCAGAGCAGCTGTTTGGCATACTTTCTGGGATTTAGAATCCCTAACAGGGACCTAAGCGCTTGTGTGTCCATTTGTGAGAATCAGCTTGGATGTTTGTGCCAGAGCTCTATAGCTGCCAGCATTTCTATGCTCTTTATGCTGGGAAAAGTGTCAACTTGCCTATACATGCTAGATAAGCAAAGCCTGTGAACACATTTAGGGGAATGACCAGGGAAAAAGCATTTTCATTTATTCACTGTTAGCACAGAAAAGCAACAAGGAATGAAATATAACCACTGCCACAAGCATGAGAAGTATGGTGCCCTGGGAAAGGCATCAGCCAACCAGCAAAAAACTAATTTCCACTCTGATACCTCTTACAATACGAGATACTTTTCTGAGAAAACCTACAAAAAAAATTAGATGCCATTCTTTGGTATCTGTTATTAGCTCTTAAGAGTAAAATTTCTCTCTCCGCACAACTAATAGTATACTAAAAAAGTAATATATAAAATAGATTATAATATATATAATATATATATTAGCTATATACTTTGACAATTCCTTTTTAGAAGAGGCTAAAGCTGATTGCAGATGGGTGAATCTTATGTTAAGATACTTGTGAATATTCCATAATTAAAGTGGTTTATTTTTAGAATGAAGTCCCTGATATGACCCCTACAGTTCTGTTTTCATTATGGCATGCAAAAGAAATAGGAATTTGTCTACCTTAAAGTACATCCTTCTCTGTGACTGCCTTTTGATTCCTTCTCATCTGATAATATTGATGAGCATGTTGACAACTGTCACTTCTCTTACAACTTATTTCAGTCTGTGTCTGGCTTATATCCATCATTCAAGAGAATATAGAATTCCACTTGTAGAGAGGTACCACATCTTTAGACCAGCAGAAAAAGCTTTGAATTTCATATTTTAATTGAATCTTAATAGTACCATAGTGCATAGTTGAATATTAAAGGGAATTATATAGATATTTTATTTGTATCAACAGAAAAGAAAAAAAAGAGAGAGAATTTATTTTGAGACCAGCTCAAATATGCACAGAATATATAGGACATAATATTTCAAAAGTAATTGATTGTGCAACAAATTAGGAAGAAGGAAATCAAAGTTTTAAAGGTGAAAATATACATATTCTCATGTGGTAAAAGAGGTATTGTGAGTGGACAGTTTTAAGTGCATTTCTCATAAGAAAGCCAAAATGCATGGTGGTATGGGATACCACCTAATAGTAATGGCTAATCACCTTCTGACTGTTTGAGCATGTTTTATTCTCTTTTGATAGGAAATGCAAACTGTCATCATTGGCTGGATGATAAGTGGATAAATTAATTGCAGGAGCAATTAAATAGTATTTTTTCTGTGTTTTTTAAGCAGTGAATAACTCTAAATTCTAAACTTAAGCCAGCAAGACAGCTTCAATTGTGTCATGAATTAATTATGATCTGTGTAATATGCATCAAAGAGAAATGTCTGACCTAATGAAAGGAAAAGCCTAGGGCATACTTTGAATCTCTCTTTCTCACTTTATCTGTTTACTTCCCTTTCTCTGTTGCTGACACAGAACTTTCATTCCTTCCTAGTTAATTAACCTATTTGCCCCCTACCTGGGCTCCTACCTCCACTAAAGACCTGGAAAGACATTTCCTGATAGCACAGTTCAGTTGACTTGTATTCTTGTGTACACTTCATCTGCAGGTTTATGCTGCATGTTCTTCAAGGTACCTCTACTCCATGTCTGGCCAGATAAACCTGGAGTTTCTTCTTATTTCTAGTCATATCAATAATCAATATAATTAATAATAACAGGTATCATATGAATTTAAGCAGACTTCATTACTATTTCTTGATTTCTCACTAAATTTTTGTTACTCATGTATGAACCTTTTTTTTTTCTGATTGAAATAAGTTGAATGAGTTTGCCAGTGATACGAATTAGGAGAAACTGTAGACACCCTTAAGAGCAGCGGGGCCTTAAAGAGAGATCTGGATATCATCAACAATATGAAATTTAGCATGAACAGGCACCAGGGGACAGGATAATCCAGGTTATACATACAAACCGGGGAATAAAAGGCTGGAGAGAAGCCCTGCAGAAATTGGCCTATGAGTTTGGGTTGATGATAAATTTAATATAAGTCAGCAGTGCCCTGCCAGCCAGGATGGCCAGCTGTGTCCTGGGGTGCATCAGGCACAGCCTCACCAGCCAGGCAAGCGAGGAGAATGTTCTCCTCTCCTCTGCACTGTTGTGGCACCACCTCAGTTACTGTGTGCCGTTTGGGTGCCCCAATATAGGAAGAGAATCAAACTATTTGAATGTGTCCAGAAGAAGGCAACCAAGATGGTGAAAGACCTCAAAGGTAAGACTTTCAAAGGGTGGCTGAGGTCACTTCACTTGTTCAGCTTGGAGAAGGGAAGGCTGAGAGGTGACCTCATCACAGTCTACAACTTCTTCAAGGTGGGCAGCAGTAGAGGTGGAGGAGATGTCTATCTCCTCTCTCTGGAGACTAACGAAAGGACACAAGGAAACAGAATGAAGTTGTGTCACTAGAAGTTCAGATTAAATGTTAGAAAAAGGTTCTTCACTGAGAGGATGGTCAGTCACTGGCTCCAAAAGGAGCAGACTCCCCAAGAAGAAAGTTGTGGCACAAATCCTGAAAGAGTTCAAGGAGCATCTGGAGGATGCCTTTAGTCATATGATCCTTTCCAACAGGAGATATTTGGTGAGTCTATGGTGCTATGAATGAAGGAAAGGGAACTGACAAAAAAAGCAGGCCAAATTAAGAAATTATGAGGCTGTCATATTTTTCTTATAGAATTTGCTTATTAGATTGAAGAATTTATTGTGATTTGAGGCAAAAGTCCTTCATAGAACATGTATTTGGACAATTTGTGTTTTGATTGATCATAAGATTCAAATTCTTTTAATGTCATTAACTGATTAAACCAGTGATTAGCTCTGTTTTCAAACTATATAAAAACAAATGATTAAAGAATTCTTATATATTGGAGATTTTCTCAGCTATTAGGAGCTTTGCTTCACTGAATGTTTTTAGTAATATTATAAACATTTTCAGAACCCAGATGTCTTTTAAAAGTAAGATTAGATATGTATTACATCATATAGGGGCATGCTTAAAATCTCCCTCAACAAAAAATATACTAACCACTTGCCTTAAAAGCTCTTTTGTTGGTTTCAGGCATCTGTTCCACCCAGAGCTAGAAGCTGTGTCCAGCATCTGGGTTAGAGGTTGGCCCTATACTGTGTCTTCTTGCAGTGCCTTTAGAAGTCATTCAGCCACTGTTGTCAGTTTTCCAGTCCACCACTTCCACAGTATCTTCCTGTTTTAATTTCCAACTCTCTCATGGCCTATTTCTTCTCTCTACTGTGTGTGAATGGAAACAGGGAAGGCAGATTCCCTGAAGACTGTACTGGACATTAAGGAAACACCATATGAACAAAGTAATAGGGATTCAGGATCTGTGGCATAAGTACTAAGTAGCTTAGGGCTTAGGAGCTGTCAAAGCCTAGTTCTCTCTATCTTAGAGGCCTGTACCTGTTACTGGGTCTGAAGGACAATTGTGATGCATTCTTTGATGTGCCATTTTAAAGAGAAATGCAGTCATCCATTCCTTCTCATGATATAAAAATTTAAACTTCCTGGATAGTTAGAAAATACAGCATGTCTGACAAGTGACTACTATGGATTGGGATCCTGGTCTATGTGGTCAACCCATTCTGTTGACTTTCACTAAGGTTGCATTGGATTACATGAAAAATCCAACATAAGAACCCACTATTAGATGAGATTTTATTAAACGTCTTAGTCCTAGACACCCACACCCACATACATATATATGTATGTATATGTGTGTGTATATATGTATGTATATATTAGGAGTATACATATATAAATCTGCTATATATATTTCTTAAAAAGTCCAGATGATAAAACAGAAAGGAAGAAATATGTGAGAAACAAAATTAATATCATGAACGATTTATTACCAGATTTGTTTTACTTTCCCTGACAAATTTGAATAAATGAGGTAAAACAAGAGGGAGAAGAAAGAAAGAGCATGAGTAAGCAGGAGTAGGTCAAGAAAAATGACAAAGATTCCAGTTATTGTTATTAGTAATGTCATTAATAACTCACTGCAGTCATGGAATCTTAATATATTCCCTTATCCCATAACAAGTAATTGTCTCCTCCCAGAAAAACTGGGTTGGTTTTCTAATTACGTAATCAAAAATTGTCATCTATTGTTTTCTTTCTGCAAAGGCAATTTGTAAAGCAATTTACACTTTACAAATTGTATTATATTACCTCAGATTCAATTTTAAAACACTATAAGAGGTTTCTTATATAATGTGTTATTTTAAGGAACTTCAAAGGACATGATTAAAGGACAGGCTATGTTATAACACTTGGTAGCAATTTAGCATTTATTCTGATGGGTAATTTCTTTCTGTTCAGTGATCAGTTCTACAGGACCGTGTAGAGTTTTCACAAGAATAGCAAAATTAAAGAAACATAAAAGCAAATATACCAATGAGAAATTATTTACCAAAAAGTTACATCTCTTAATTTTAAAAAGATTTATGACCTAAACAAGACTTTGGAATACTTCATGGATGTTTTTTTTTTTTAATGTCACAATAAAAGCAGGAATAGAACTGAGACATTTGAATGTACTTTGAGCCTTAAGTATTTAAGAAAGTAAATTTTATGTATTCTTTACTAGCATATGCATTAGTTATCCCATTCTATAACTACAGACATTTTTCTTTTTAAAAAAGGCAACTACTGTAAAGAAAATAATCAAGAACAGAGGTGACATTTTACACTCTGCTCTCTCACTGAGTTGTTATATGACCTCTGGAGTGGAACATACTTAACTTTCCTGAACCTCTGCTTACTTTTCATCACATTGAAAATATAATAATTCTAGTTACATAAAAATCTCTGCAACAACTGGACTTAATCCCATGAAATTAATTTAATGAAATTATTCTCCTGCTTGAAGATAAACACACACTGAAAAGTATATGAGCATTATGAAAATTGTAGGGTCATGCCAGAAAGAAATGTGAATATTCCATAGAAAATTTGTACAAATAGATGTTAATAGTAATCAGTCTGAAGTAGCAAGAAATTTGTCATCCATAATAAACTAATGTTTCAGAAAGAATAGCTCTGAGTAGATTCAGCTCATTTTGGGGAGCAAAGCACTTTGAGCATTTAGGCACCACTGAACTTGCATATGCTACACGTATAACTCTAAGCTTCCCTAGAAATAATTACCTAAATATATATCACTAAATGTTTTACAACATGCAACATTCACATATCTGCCTATGCATACCTACGTCACCTAATTGCAACTTATCCTTTTCGTGTTCTGAAATCAAGGGAGTGCGCATATCTCCAAGTAGTGGAAAAAAAAAAAGCCTGGTGGATTCAGTGTTCCTACCCAGGCTTTGACAATTTTTATCAATTGCACTTTAATCGAATTTTGTCAAAGTGGATTGACTATTCAAAAGCTTCTGAAAGTCACTAATTTTTTTTTTCTAGTTGCTGTGCCAAAATAGCCATGCCATATTCCAAAACTTTGATGCTTCAATTTAAAGTTTTTTTGCTGAATTGGGCTATAAATGACAGAATTTTTAAAAATATTGTTTTGCACTCATCACAGGACTCAATTTCTAGTGCTTCTGGGATTTTCAAGCCCTTGCTGTGTCAGAAAAAAACCCCAAAAGTTAACACTTGCAAAATATTTTTCACATATGAATATCCATCATGAGCTCAACATATGCAGTTGCTTGCAAAGATGTGGAAATATAGAAACAGCAACTCACAGGATACCATAATTATTACTAATAAAGTTTTTGTTCTGATCCTGTAAGCTTCCTTTCGTGATTTTTAAATGAATCTAACAACATATAGATGGCACAAGTAAGAGGTTCATTATACTGCAATTATTCTCCTCCAAAATAATTAGCTTGGTCCTTTTCTTTCTCTCTTTTTCCTTCTTTCTTTCTGGACCTTGATTCTGAAATACTCTGTCATTTTGCAAAAGGAGCACAAAAATAAAAAAGCAAGTATTTATTTAGTAGGATGAACAGACTTAGGGTAATGTACAGACATGTTTAGGTAATGTAACTAACTTGCCTAACCTTATTACTGATTTAACATCTTTTGTAAATCAGAACCTTCTTTTACTTGGCAAGGAAAGTACATAGTTAAAATACAGTTCCAAGGCGGGGGGTTTAACTACATTTTAATGGGACTATTCACTGCTACTTGCCAATATGAGTAAGATTTTCACAAACTGATCCAATGCAAATAAAATGTGGCTGGGAAAAAATGTGTTCACAGATAATCTTATCAACCACATGCACATTCATGAAGTTACATGGGGTTTAAGGGGGCTTTTTACCACTTTTCCTTTTTTTTTTTTTTTTTTAGTATGCAATGATTCACTAGATAGCAAAAGCCACTAGGTGGCATTTGTGATTTATTAGCCTGGAAGTGCTGGTTTAAATATTACATCTAATCCTTTCAAGAGAACAACACATTCCAAAGCATTTAATTCAAGGACCTCCCCCCATATTTAGATAAATGCATAGAATTTGCACTTCTGCTACATCATCTGGAAACCCACTTTCTGAAGTTTCCATTCAACCCCTAGATGTTCTTAGGCATGTATTCGCTGACCCCACAGCACCAGCTTACGTAAGTAATTACTTGTCTACAATTAAGCTGTAAATAATGCAATCACTCCATTCTTGTCCTGTCACTCTAGTCCCAACCACAACAAATAGAGCTAATCACATACTCACTCAAGTGTGTAATTATTTACAGTTAAACTTCTGTCACTTTCACCCTGTTTGGAAACAGTAGAACACAACCTGTAATTAGCAAATGTTGCTGCAGGCATTTTTACTTGGAAATAAGCCATGGATTCAGCACCTATGTGAGAAAAGAGGTAAACCCTTTGATCCAGGATTCTGGCATGGTTTCTTCCCCTTGGGTTATTCTAGCATCAGCCCCCAATAAGGCAGAGAGATCAGTGAATTATTATTATGTCAAATAAGTCTCTAGAAAATCACTTGTCTCCTCTTTGTCAGAGAACTTATATGCGCTTAAGTCATGACCACATACATGAATATATATATATATAAGTATGAATACCAATGTTATACCAATATATATGTATTAATGTGCATATGAAGATGTAAGAATTAATCAGATATACGTGTGATTTTGATTTTCTTTGAAATTACAGTAAAAATCTTGGCATTCACAAATTAGATTGATGGATATAAGCCTTGACTTGTCAGTTTTTTATATGGTTATTGGTCACTTCTTTTCTTGGTTAGAGCCTGACACTGTGATAAAAGAAATCATTCTTTCTTGAAATTCTTTCAAAGAATTATATTCAGCAAAACACAATTGTATTAACAGGTGCAGAAGCAACAGTATGTAAACATGTCACTAAAAAGACTAGTCATAAAGCAAACTCCTTTATAAGATCATGCCCTGGTTTATTGTAATGAAACCTTCCAACTCAGAAATCATTGTCTCACAATTGTGCCCATCACACATGTAACCTTAAACTGTATGCGCCCTCCTTTCATACTGATGCAGGTTCTGCCACATGTACTCAGCTTGAGCTATTCCTTACTCTATCCCAAGGGCTGGTGAAGAACTACTCAGCCTAAACAAGGAGGCAGAATTCGTCCCATGGAGAAGATTGGAAAATTAGAAACTACTCATTTGCCACCTGCCCTTAGCAGTAATTCCAGAAGCAGATGGAATATGAGATTAAAAACAGGATCTGATTTTTGCTTACTGGCACATAAGCAGATCATTTAGAAGAAAGACTGGGTAAGAACAGGCACAGAAAATAATTGCCCTAACACTTGTTATCAGTTTATCAAAGACAGTGGACAGTTCATTTTTCCTTCCCTTGTTCTGTTCCCTGTTTCATCCTCAATATGCCTATAGCTTATTTTGTTATTGTTCTCATAGACGAAAGTTGTTTTACACCCAGAAATCAGGGTGATTTGACAAAAGATAATACAAATTTTAAATAAGCCTTTTTGTGGGAAGACACTAGATTTGAAATTCTGCATTAAATTATTCAGTAGATGCATTGGCCACTATCAGAGGTGGAATAACTCCCTGTATGAGACCCTGCTTGTTTTGAGTCAAACAGGTCTTTTTACAGATGTTGGTCAGTGCAAGGAGGTGAGGGGTCTAGTTTAGAATGTTTCATTAGACACTGGATGAAAGAAACAAAGGGAATCAGAATACAAGTTATCAATGCACTTTTGTAATGTGAATACTCATAATTATATAGTATGAAACTGGAAATAATGAAAATTAGTTATTCAGTGTGCCTTCCAGTCAGTCTGTAGAGAGGAAAAGTCTGAGGATTTCCTTCCTAGTCCTTAACGATGTCTGGCAAACAGGTTACGATAAAATGCCCAGGTATCCAATCACCATGGAAACAGTCATACTGGATGGAGTCTGTGGCACTTAGCTAGTTAGTAGTCAGTTGCTGTTGAATTACAGTGGTATGAAATTGCTGTAGTCTCAAGATACTTTTTGAAATGGCAGTAGCTGCCTCCTAGTATAATGACTTACTTGAACAGTCTATATCAGCCAGAACAGAGTGCTCAGTAAATGTTTCCAAGTTGACAGGTATTCTGTTAGGGAGCTATTATTTGCTGTCAATATGATGCAGGGAGAATGCAGACATGATGGCCTTTGTTTACTTTTTTAGCTGCCTGCTAAGACCATGACCTTTTGCTGTGGATGATATACATACGTTGAACGTTTGTTTAAACTGTCTTCCCACCACTGACAAACATAACCCTCCAGAATACATTATGCAAATGAGTTGCAAGGGACATAAAATAGAGTTTTATATTTTTCTATCTAGTAATGGTTTCCCATCTTTGTATTTATGACACTTTAAAAAATATGTAATCCTTGGAGGAAAGTGTGCAATTCATATAGTCATTGCATATAATTCTTCCACAGCACCAGAAAGTCTGTCAAGCTGTCATTGCAAGCTGCCATCTGAGAAGCTGCCCTTCAGAGTCTTGATTTCCCTTTTCTTCCCCCTCACATCCCACTAAGATTATTTACAAGACTCTGGTAACCACATCTGAAATCAGCCCTTGTCAGATTATTAAATATTTGTAAACTGCAGGAGAGAGTAAACTACAAGATGTGCTGATAAGGAGTTCGGTATATCAGTAATGAACACTGCCAGTTACTTTTTATCATTTGAGGGTAGCATATGCTTCAAGGATTTACCTGCACACTAAGCTTTTTTGCCAGGTAAACCAGCTGCTGATTCTATTCTCTTTCCACAGTGTATTAAACACATCCTTGTGTCACCAGCAAGAACAGGAAATAAAGCGCATTAAGATTTTCTCTTTACTATTCATATTCTCAATATAAAACATGAGTTTGATTTGTAGTAAGTCATCAGCACTGCAAAATACATACAATAAAATTCATTGTATTAAATAGCTTTTGTCTATGTGTTTCACAGAGAAGGTCAAGCTTTCTGTTCACAGTTCATTAAAAAAAATTTTCTTTGTTTTTGTTCACTAAAATGTGAGATTTTGACTCCTTAAGTTCAAAGTGATATTTAATTTTCTTATAAATCCATATGATTTCTTTGTCTAAACTCATGTAAAACTGAACTAATGACATCTTTAAGTTTGTAATCCACCACACTGAAAACCCAAGTCTAAGAAATTGACACATGCAGTATGCTGAAGGGTCCAACAATGTAAATGTTACACTTACAAATCTGCAGAGATTTGGAGTGACTTGTTAGAAGCTGTCATGAATTACGAAACTTCTTTCTAAATCCAGAAGATTGTCACAATATTTGAGTTTTTTAAACTTTCCTATGTTAAAAACTACAGAAACACAGAATATGCCTCAAGATAAGTCAAACTGACTACTGTTTTCTTACCCCTGAATTTATTGAAAGAATTTACAGGATCCAGAATATGAACAGTATGGACAGTCCTATGTAGCTGAAGGTAAAAGAAAAAAAAAATTATACAGTTTCAATATTAAGAAAGTAAATCTTAAAATATGATTAGGATGAAAATTTGGAAGTCCCTAACATGGTTGCAATTATTGAATAACATTTCAAGGTAAAGTTAAAAAGTTAACACACATGAAACCTTTTTGCTTTTTTGTCAGTACAGGGAAGAACCTACTCTACATTCTATCTGTTGCTATTCATTTCTAGGGAAGATGAGGAATTTGGTCTTTAGTCATTTATAACTAGGTGAAGTAAATCTACCCAATTTATAATTTTTTTGCAATGTAAGAAATTGCATTGCAAAGCACATTTTATTCTTTTTCATTAGTTTTAGGGATCAGATTTCCTGGTCATTTATTCACATTACAGACGTGAGTCTGCTTCTGCGCAATCAAGCTGACTTCATAGATAAAGCCACCAATGAAGAACTCAGCATTTGGTAAAATCTGGAAGCTTAGCTCTTGGCATAAACTTTCTGGAGCTGTAGTTTGGGAACTGGTTAATCTGTGGCTGTCATTGACCTCCAGGTAATGCTAAACATCCATATGGGGATGTGGTTCACCAAGGTTTGAGTCTCATAAATTTACAGCTCCAGCCAACATTTTGAAAATTATTCCAAGTTACCACAGGTGGGTCTACTTTAAAAATAAGGTGTTTTTACTTGGAAGTAAATGGCTACAGAATCTCAGATGTTAGTTAGCCTTAGGTGATCTCACAGAGTCTCTGTGGGGACAAAAATACAGACAAAGGAAAGAAGGCAGCAATTCCTAAAAATCAGAAAGCTAGAAAAAGTTTTTCTGAAGAATTCTGTCATGGAAGGCTATAAAATACTGAGATTTTCTTACATAACTGTGGGTGCATGATTGTAGAAAAAGGGTAACTCATCATTTAAAGCCAAAAATGGCTGATTCAATAGGTTTTTAAAGACATTTCTCTGAAATTCTTACTGATTGTCACTGCTGAAATAATAAAACAGCATGTGTCAAGATATAAACTAACTTCATGCTGTACCTTCCCCATGGCACAGGACTATTAATTTCCTATACCATATGTACATAAAGTGAATATGATGCTTATTAAAGGTGAACAAACCAGTACTCATGGGTTTATGTTATTTATTTTAAAATTTATGTCTGGCATGGAAACTTTCAGTTCCTTTCTCTCTGCTATTCATTTTTGTACAATTATTCATTTAAATAGTTTCTCCTCAAAATTCAGCAAAATTAAATGTCTATCAACATTCAAGCTAAACGAATTAATTCTGTTCAATGTTGCTCAAGTGAATACAAAAGCATTTAATCATCATTAGAAAGATACTGAAATGCTTTACTCTTTAAGCTTTAATATACTGCTAGGTTGTATGACATTAGGTATGAATCCATAGTTAAGCCCCTAGATGCAAGGATTTGGGAAGTATTGGGAGGTGTCTACATCTGTAACTAGACTGGGGAATTTTGCTCTCACTTCTCTTTGAAAATGATACTTATTATGCATGCTCTTTTGAGTTACTAATGTTTTTAATTGGTATGTTTTCTCATAGCTTTTAATCACCCTCTTGTGTCAGAGGCCAGAAAAGGGTTATGTCTGCATAAGCCTGTTTGGACATATGCACTCTGGTGCAAATGAAGGGATACAGTGGGCATACAGAGGGATACAGGCTTGAGGATGGAGACAGATGTGAATAATATGTGCTTCTTCCATAAGTAAAATTCATGAAATTTTCAGGATTATTTTTTTAAAGTGTCTCCACAGATTTTCTTTCCAGTTATCAATTCAAGTTAATGATGTTTCCTAAATTCTTAGCCTATCAGAGGATGGCAAAATGTAAGTTTCTAACAATTTAAATGTCTGGAGAATTTGTTTCGTAATGAAGTGCTCAGAGCTCTCTATTTATTTCCTTCTAATTTTTTATCACTGCCACCCTCCTGCTGTTCTCTAACATCACAGTACTAGATAATATTGTGACCTACTGAATAATAGAATCACATTAATATAGAATAAGACAGCCTGGGAGGGACCTTAAGTAGGTGCTGCCAAAGTTAAAACAGTCACAAGATCAGACAAAGTTTCTCAGCACTTTAAACATCGTGTCTTGAAACCCTCCAAGACCAGACACTTCACAACTGCTATGGGCAATCTGCTACACTGCTTGAAAGCTCTGATGAAGAAATAATTCCCTTAAATCCACTCGTACTCCTGCCATAAACCAATGCGAAGTGACTGATGCAGGTTTTGTCACAATCGCCTCCCAGGTATCGCCAGGCTACTATGTGTTAACTGGCACCTTCCCTTCTCTGGGCTGAACAAGCCTGATTCCTCCTCTATTTATCATCTTGCTTTAACCAGTTTACTCTTCCTCAGTTACTCTTTTGGCCATGAAGCTTACTAGCTTCAGGAAAACTGGATGAATGCCTCCCAGCATGGATTCCATTCTGGAGAATCAAGGACAGTGTGTGGCAAGGTGTAAACATGAGCAGCAATTTGCCTAGTCCTGTTCTGCTGGTAGTCTCATGTAGAATGAGCCACTTCTAAACAACAAAATAGATATTTAGAAGTAAGTAAAAGGGAAGTCAGTGCTTATGCATTTCCATATTTTTGAATACAAAAAGATGGTTTCTTCTTTCAGAAGTACTTGAAAGGAAATAATAGCCATTGGTAGACACATGTGGTCAGTGACTGCACTGAATACTGCAACAGATATGTGACAGAGAAAGACCATGTCAGTGTATGGCTATTTGTCTTCTGAATGTATTTTTTCTGTTCTTATCTAGTTCCAATTTCCTGGGAGGAAGTGTACAAATCTGTCCTACTGGAATATATCAGTCTTCTAATTCCAAACTCCAGTGAAATAGTTATTTTGTTCTAACTATTCTCAATACTTCTGCTTGTCAATCAGAATTTTATTGTGAATTGCGTAATAGAATTATAATGTTAACTTAGACAGTGAGGTAAAATTGTCACTTCAAAGTGTGTAAGGTGAATAACTGAAAAGAACAGCCTTTCCATGATCATAAGAAAACTGAGGAAGATTCTTCACCATTTTCAGAAAACTGTGGCTTATTTTGAAAGCAAGATGAAGAGCAGATCACTAATGCCAGCAAAACTGAAATTTCTGTGATCTGATGTGCAGTAATTTTTCTGCAAGTGAATAATCACAATAGTGACATCTCACAAGGTTGGTCCTTTGCATACATAGCTTAAATAAGGACTTCTGGTGCACCAGGCCTTGCTTACCACCAAATAAGTGAGGTACTGCTTTGAAGGTCAGTTCTAGTATCTGCATAAGCATTCTAGCTTGTACAAACCTCCTAACAACCAGATGATGCTTTCAACATGTGATCTGCTCTGTATAACACTGCCATCATGACAAACATTTGAATGCCAATTTATCTGCAGCTTTGCTGAAAGGTTTATAACACAGTGAGTAGTAATCACATTAGCTGCTTTTATCACTTGGACTCTACATTACATTAACATAATACAATTTTATAGCTTTAAGAAATATTAAACTGAAATGAAGGCAAGCAGCGCTTCACTAATGGATTTACAACATCTCTTATCCCCACTCAGCTACAGTGTCTATAATCAGAGAGAATAATATTTGAACTTCTTTAGAAAGAATTGTTCATTTCAAACATTGTTATTCTGCTAAAGACTTGCAATCTAATTGGTTTGTTGAGAGATCCAGAGACTGCTTTTGTCCTTAATCCTGATTCTGAATTGCTCTGAGTTTTTATTCTTGTATATATCCATAACACAGAGATGCGTACTCACATACTTCTGTAAGAGATTTTGAGACAAAAAATCTCTTCACTACAAACATACTACTGAAATTTGGTTAAGATGAATAAGTAATTTGTCTTGAGTCTTCTAAAATCCTCTGATTTTCCCCTAGGTATCTGAAGTAGCTTTCATTCCTCTAGCAGGGAACATTGATAAGTTAAATAAACAGCAAAAGAAATCTAATTAATCTTCTTCTCACTCAAATCTTTTCCCTGAAGTAAGGGTAAAGAACGCAGCAAACAAAAACAACTGTTCTTGTTCTAAAGAGAGTTTGAATGAGTAATAGTAGAAGCATATTTTCCTTGTTTCCACAGTCTCAAAGAAGCACGAAAGTTGAAAATAAGAACCAAAGGCATTACTGAATTATTCTTCATATCCTTATTCTCTTATACATTTTTTTTTGCCAATGCCCAGTAAAAATAATTGCTAACAGTAGCCAGACACTGAAATTGCTCTGCAAATAGTTTGCAAGAATACTTATATCTTCTGTCATTGTTCCTCAATATTCCACTATTTTTTTCAGGACTATCAGTGTTCCTAAGCCTTTATTTAAAGTTATATTCAACCTTTTCACATGGTAAAGATCTGACCCACAGCTCACCAGCTCTGGTGAAAATACAGAAGGAATCTAGAGTCTGTTCTAAATCTTTTGCATCCTTTTATCATCCTCAGCATATTGTTTTATTCTTTTGGAACCAGGAAGCATTTGCAGTCACAAGCCCTGAGTATTCAGGCTAAACATTTCCACGTTAAGACTTGGAACCAGGGTCTCATACTAAAGGAGTTTCCCACACCAAATCTTTATATCTTTAGAAGTCACAGTATGCTGCTGGTGAGATTTATGTGTAGGAGTGGCCTCAAAGTCTTTGTGTAATTGAGGCGAAGTTTTATTGTTTTTTTGTCCATTAGCGACTGTTAGATTTTTCTGTAACTGACCTCCAGGGGAAAAAAAAAAAAAAGAAAAAAAAAGAGAGAGAATTAGACTTTGTAAGCATGATATGTGTCATTTTTTCCCCTGTGTAATTCACTGGTCCATCATAATTTTTCTTAAATTATTTTCCCTTACAACTGATTTGCATTTTTTAAGTTTAAAATATATATACAGTGGAATTATACTAAGAAAGGAAGAAAGGAGAAGACATTTTCTGGTTTGTTTGCCTATTCAGGATGTATTTAAGCTGTTCATGACAGTGGCATTGCTTGTTCATGCAATTTGACTTGTTCTGGAGAATTTACAACAAGGATCAACCACACAAATGTATATTTATTGAGAGGCTGATAATCCTGTCAACCTTGTAGCTCTCCCAAATGCTTCACCTCAATTTCCAAAAAACTTGAGTTGCACTAAGAGTCAGAGATGAATTGGCAACCCCACTGGAATGAACAAGTTTACTTTCTTGCTTAGGATTCATTATTTAATAATTTTTTACAGAAACATGGGAACTTTCCTGTCTCTTCACCACAGGATTTATGGCTTCCTTACTTGTATGATTGTCTGATGGTATTCAAAGGTGCATTTTGGGAATTCTTGAGTTGACCCTTTTCCTACTGAAGTAAAAATTGTTAAACATCTGTGAAGCACGCACCTGTGTTTATCATTTTATCCCATCTATGGCTGGCTGGGATTTTTCATTCAGCTACTGTCTCTTCCCAATATCCTTCCAAATTTAGAGTTTATTTATAATGGAGAGAGAAAAGTAAATATCTTGGAAAAGTCTCATAAGAGTGGGGCATGGTTATATAAAATTATCATCAACTTCCCTGTGGATGAACTTGGGGAGCATATATATTTATTTAAATTTCAAATTATTATATATATATATATGCACACACCTATATATATTGCATTTCCCTTACATATTCAATGTTATTATGTGCTTCTTTCCTTTTTGTGCATAAAGAAAACACACAGTCTTGCAGCTGCAATTTCACCTAAAAATAATTTTATTGCTAGTTCCAGTTCAGATACTGACTGCAGCAGTTTTCTTGTACCTCAGATTATCTAGATAGGAAATAGAGATGAAATGTTGTTAAACTTGCCTCTTGGGGCTATAAAGAGACCTATTATCTTTAGGAGATAGGCAAGAGATGCATATATTATTATCAACATTGGAATAAATCCGCTAACTTCTTAGATGCAGATTATATTGGGATATCTCCAATTCAGTGAATCTGGTAAAAAGGGGCGCATTCCTTGAAAAATCTCTGCTTAGACTTTGTGTGGTTAAATGTTACATTTATTACTTCTTAGTGCCAGAAGCCAGCAGTTGAAAGCTGTGATTCACAGAAAGAAAAGCCTCTGACCTCCTGCAATGGATGGTCTGCTCCCCTTTGGTCTCTGGGCGGGAAACATGGTGGGGCACTGAATATTTTGATTGTTAATATATTTGCTATTTAAAAACCAATTTGGACATTAAAAGAAGTCTTTATGTAATAGATTTCATTTATCTGGCTAACACAGTAAGCTTTGATTTAGGCAATCAAGATTTTCTTTATATTTAATTGTGTACACTGTTTTTCATTCAGTCAATGAGTTGTCAGCTTTTCATGTATTTTTAAAGCCTCACGAGTAGATGAACTGAAGTGCTGTTAATTATCAATTAAATTTTCGCAGAGTAGATTGTAAAAAGTTCAGATGAACCCAATTAGGAAGAATGCAGCTGCCTTCTGCACCCCTAGGCTCAATTATTTTAAAGTATATGATAGCACAGGAAAATAATCAAACTTTTCCTATCAATTATAAATGTACTTCTTAAATGAGATGCTAAAAAGTCAGAAATGCATATTTCAAAAGTGAAATTAATAGAAATACATTACTCTTTGTTTGGCTTTTTAGTACCTGCATGGTCAAGTGCTATTTTTACGAAAGAGAGGATCTTGTGGATTTGTAGAACTTTTTTATCTGTGATATTTTTGGTTTAGAAATTTTTCTACTACTGGATGCTTGCTATAGAAATTCTAGTACTGGCTACTTGCTGTAAATGCTGCATTTCTGCTAGCCAGTTATAATCATGGTAGTATAAATTTGGATGTTCATTTTCCTATTTGAATATTCAGGTCTCTCTGATTCACAGGAATCTGCAAAATTTCCACTGTCCCATCATAACTTTTCATTTCCTTCACTTGATCAATAACTTTCACCAGCATCATAAATGAATTTGGTGTTTCAGAAGACCAGGTTGACCTAAGTTTATTATCTCAGCACATTAAGCTACTAAAATAAGATGATGGAAGTAATTTCAAAAGAAGCTTAGCAAGGAGTGTGTAAATACTCTGGCCTAAAAAAAAGAGAAGGATTTTCTGAAAAGAGGTGTTCAAAGCAATGAAGCATGTGTGCTGATCAGGATCTTTTCTAAGAGACATGAGACAGAAATCTTCAAAACTGAATTAGAACCCTGTTTTTTCTTAAGGCTGAAGAATGGACAACTTTGGATAGGACTGGGTCTCCCCAACAACTTTTACTGGTCATGACTGAAATAGCAACCATCTTATAGCTGGGTTTTGTGTCTGCTAGCTGCAATGAAAGACCATTCAAATACCACACTGACAGCTGAAAACATTTCAGTGATAGGACTCAGTGCATTCATGAGCAGTTCAAAATCCTTTATTTTTTTTATTTTTTAATATTCTTTATCTCTTCCCCCTTTCTATTTAACTCACTTTTGTATTTACAAATAACATCCTTCTCTTAAGACTTTCTATTCCTTTGGTTATCCCAGTAGCACTCACCTTTAGCCATGCAGATTGAAGTTTTGTTCCTTTTAATATGAGTGATCAGAGTAATTTACCATAGATCAGAGAAGTGATATGCAGAGTGATACTAATATTTCAAGTTTTGTACTAAAGGAAGTATATCTCCCTGCGTATTCTGGAATGACACTTACCGTTCTCTCAGCTGGTTTCTCTTTGTGACACCTTCTGATCCATTTATAAGGCTAACTTCCTTTTCATTTGCTTCTGGCTGATGATCTTCCAGTTAATGACAAATTCTTGGTTTAACTCTTAAATATGCATCCTTGAGGACACTGTACTGTTACATTTAATCCTATTTCCATTACTCCATTCCTATAGTCATTCATTTCTTGCATATTTTCAGGAAGTAGATTAGAGCAAGGATTTATCTGTCTCCTTTGCAGTTCTGATGACATCTTTTTGTTCCTAGACCTGCACCAGATTTATCTTTAATGAAAATCATAAGCCTATATTATCTCTCTTATATTCTGTTCCCAAGGGCCTGCTTCTTATAAGCTTCCCACTCTCCTCTTCACTCTATTTTTCTTTCTTCAATTTAGATTATTTTGCATTAAACACAACAGTTTTATTCCTAGAGAGACTTTACTTTTGCTGGCTGTAGCTATTTGTATCAGTTTTCAGTTTGATGTTTGTACTGTACTGTGCACAACAGACATTTGCTTGTGATAGGAGTACTGTGACAAAAGAAATATTTTAAAAAATATTGTACAACCACATGCAAAACCTCCTCGGTATAATAAGAGAATATTAAGTCTAAAGTATGCACAGTACATCCATCTTATTCTAAATAAACACTTTTACACAAATTGTTTCAAAACAACAAGGAGATATCTGATGTGTCAATCTTGAGATGCTGGACGTTTTAGCACTCACTGACTAAAGTCATAATATCAAGGAAAAGGGTCATTAGTGGAGTGGTAGTTGGTCTCAGCTTTGAATTCCAGTTTACAATGAGAAAAACATTTTGGTTTTATTGTATTTTAAAAGCTTTAAAGAGTCGTGGTGGTTTAGATAAATAACTTTCCTGTGAGTATGATTATTAGCATCCTTTTTTATTGTCACACTAAAACATACTTGTTCCTCTTTAAAATATTTTCTACAGGACAGTAGTGGCATATATATCCCTGAGTCATATTCTGATGCACTCTAAACTATGAAAACATATCTGATATCTTTCTAAGATATAATTTATAAGACAAAGAAAAATACAAACCCTTGCAAACTCAGTCTTGTTATTCCCCAAAAAATAATCATAAGACTAAAAGTATTAATGTCAGCTAAAACCTTTCCTTCATCTCAGATAAAAATTAAAAAGAAAATTAAAAAATAAAAATAATAAAAAGGAGCATAAGTTTTAAAATTTTCACTTTCTTTTCCTTTCATATACCTGGATAAAATATGTGGTTCTTCATTCCTTCTGGAGACCAATTCCTCTCAACCTCCATATCTCTTTCCAGCTTCTTACTATGCACACAAGAAGCAGCTCCATATGTATGAAAACATGTTTTCAAAGGGAGATGGTTATCTTGGAGCTCTGGTTGTGTGGTTGACCTTACACATTTTTAGGTATCAAGAAAGCAATATTTTTACTCCAGTGGTTTTTGAAAGTCTGTCTCATGTGCCAGCAAAAAAAGTACATGCCAAAATTTCTTTTCTGCTTAATCTAATTATTTATTCAGTTTATTAATGTATCTCCATTTTATCATCTGCTCCCAGAAGTAACTATTTTCCAGAATCACATTATTCGACTTTCATCTCTACTTGTTACATTTGTGGGGAAGGAGGATATCAAAGTAATCAAAACCAGAAAACCATTCCACAAATTAGGTTTTAAAATCACATCTTATTGTACTTAGGCTTAAATACTAAAGGTTTGAGGAAATTTGGAAAAAAAATTAAGTACAGCTAATAATGGTAAGTAATCATGGTCACTAAATGTACCCTTTCAATATTTTCCTTGTTTCATTTATCATTTTAGCTAGGATTTGGAACAGAAGGATAACCCAAACTCTGTGGTTTTACCTAAAAATTATATAACTATATTTTTCTAAAACAAAATACAAGTCTGAAAAAATTATTAGTCCACTGAGGAGCAAGACTATGAAATCACAAACACCCCAAACTGATTTTATATTTTTTTCAAAAGAAGTTTCTTTCATTCTTCTGCTCTTCCTTTAGCTGTTCATGTGCATGCTGAGCAAATTGCCTCTGTAGTCATATTTTTTTCTACCCACAGATAATGCACCACAATAACGACTCTTTTTGTGCTGCCCTGAGTAACTCTGCTCCCATGATTCACCCTGACTGAGAAGTGCTTTCCATCTACCAAGCCTATACAATTTTTACAGTGGCAACTCAGTCTCACTACATTTGTACCAATGTTCAGAAAGGACATCTAATCTCAGTGTGAGTACCATTTTACAACCAAGAGACAAATTAAATCCTACTGCCAGGGAGCTGTAGATCAGAATTAGCACTTCTACTTACAGAAAAGTGAGTGCTAATACATGTGGACTAGAGTCTTTCATGTCTTTATTTTAAACATTGGTTACATGTACTTTGTGTTTCAGTAGTTGGCTCAAATAGATGCAAATATCTAACCACTCAAATAGGCACTTTACAGATAATTAGCACTGAACCTGTTACAATTCTGAAAATGCTTATTTACTTCCTTCTGAAACCAAAATATTGGTAATTTCTGAAGATGTTTGTGTTTCATTGATTTTAGGTTCTCTAGACATCTAGATTTTGGCCAAGAGTTTCTCCTGTGCCCATATTTTTGCAGCTAGGTCTACATCCTAGAAGCTTGCTTTCTCTCTGATATGTGGCCCCTATGATCTGAGTTGCACACTCCATTATCTCACATTTGGAACCCATTTGAAAATTGAATTGTGAACACACATCTATTTCTGCCTAAAAAGAGAACAGGAAGTGAGATTAAATTTATTCTTTATTTTATAAATTCACTCAACAGTTAACAGACTCAGCCAATTTGTAAAAATCTAGGGTTTGTGTCATACTCTGCTTCTTGATTTTTTTAAGTGACTGTTAGCCATCAAATGATGCAAAGGTACTAGTGAAAGATATTTTAAATTTCTTTTGAAGTTGCTCTATTTTGCACAGTATAATTAAATGCTTGTTGGGTCAAAGGCAAAAAATACAGTAAGTAAAGCAACCACTAGGGAGAGAATTAAGAACTGAATATTAGTGTAATTGAGCACCTTACATAATAACTTTTGATGCTAAATACAGCAGGGCAGTTCTCATCCTAGAATGCTCACTTATTTTGCTGGTTAGGGATATTTGCTTAGAATGTGGATAAACTTTCAAATTCCAGCAGGCACTGAAACATGTTTTAGTCCCAATGTTACTACATGAGAAACTGGGAGTATCAGAAAGCAAGTGACAGATTTATTGATTTCTTCAGAGTTCTGTGAGACAAGTGAATAGCTTTCTGGAAGTAGTTGAAATTGTGACACTTATATCCATTCAGGCCCAAAGGGAGACAGCAGAAATTATGCTCTTTTATGAGACTGAAAAGATGCTCCTCCATTTGGGCTCTCTTTCTGGCTAGCCTAAACATGCCCATGATCTTTGTGCTGGTTTGTGCAGATTCTTTCTAAAATAGCTAAATTTGTACTGTAAAAAGAAACTACATACTTCAGGCCGTCAAAGTCACCAAGACAGCTATATTGTTGTGTAGAACACAACTAAAATATCAGAGGACTGCTTCTTCCTCTGTATCACATGGCTTGAATTATGCAAGCAATTTGTGTGTCACACAGAGGACTTCAAGCTTCTAAAGATATTTGAGTTGTATTTAGTTGGTTGCTCTTCTTTCCAGCTTCTTCTTCAGTAAATGCTGGCCACCTATATACTGGAATGCTGTCTCTAAAATGGTTAAGATTGAATTAAGCTTATCTTACTTATTGAAAGTAAAAAATACATTAAAAAAAATCCAACCAACTGACCAAAAAAAAAACCAATCCACTAAATATTCAGATAATATTTTACAACTGTGAAGTCCAACGTGGACTCTGATAAAAACATCTTTTCTGTGTGCAAAACTGCTAAACATCTCTTCAGTAATTATTACTAAGATAATGAACATTTAATCTAAAAAAGATACCAATTTATTATTATTACTGCAATTTGTTATCAAGAATATTCTAATTTCCTTGTAAATCTGAGTTTTTGTCACACATTGACAAAGTCAGCCTTTTTAAATTTTGCTTAAAACAATAAGAACTAAGTAAATCCAATATTAAAAGTAATTTTAAACAGAGTTTTGTTTTACATTTAAAATTCGGTTTTTTCTATTGAATTTCAATTATTAATCCTAGCTTACTGATTAGAATTAAATGCTTTCAGCTCACCAAATTTAGATATTTCAAAATTTATACAAAAAAAAGATAACACAATTGCAGCAATATTGAACAACAACACTAAGATCTGAAATAGCACTATGGAGGAAAATCGCACCATTAAAAGTTTTATCTCAACATGAGAGGCGACAAGAAAAGACCACAGTGGCATTTGATAGAAATTTAACTCAAGGAATAATATAGAAAAAAAGTTTTTAATTTATTAATAGGAAACTACAGCAACCAGATTTGCCCAATAAACGTGTGAATCCAATATAATTCTGAAAATAGACTGAAAATTTATTGGTAAGTCAAATACTGCAACATGTATTGAGTAAAACCTTGGTTTCCCTAAAAGATTTATTTGAGAACAAGACTAACAACTTTAGCAAGACTTAACAGTTCCAGCCCTTGAATCTTTCTGCTAATGAAGATCAGTGAAGCAATATTTTAAGTGTGCCAAATTAATACATAAAAAAGCAAACCTCTTTATTAGAAATTTTACATTCTGCTGATTTTCACAGGAGATTAGACTAGTCAAAATCTACCTGGAGAAGAGCATGGCAATATTTGCTAATCCCTTCCTTCATGATCCCAAGTGGAGGAGAGAGTAGGCAGGCAAAGGATCTGAGGTGCTGTGAACAGAAGGGACATAGCAATCAAAAGGCAAGGTTGAAGTGGGATTGCCAGAAGCACAGGGATTTAAATAAAGAAGTGCTTGTGCCACAGTCTTGTGAGGGAATTTCTTATTCTCTTCATGGAGAGTTACCACACTTGAGTACCCCCTGAAATGCCTGTACATTAATGCACACAGTCAGGAAAGCAGACAGAATTAGGAGTCTGTGTGCAGTTACAGGGTTATGACCTCATTAAAACAACTGAGATGAGGTGGGATAGATGACACAAGAGAGTGCTGCAACACACAAACACAGGCCCCTTAAGAACTGCAAGCTGGGAATGCCAGAGGGACTTGTCCTGTGTGCGAGAAACAAGCTGGAATGCATGGAGCTCTGCCTTGTGATGGGGGATGAGCTTCAAGCTGCTGTGTTGGGAGCTGGTGGGCAGATCAACATAGGTGGTTCCTTATAGGAAAGGAGTAGTTGAGATCTTTCTCAAACATGAGGTTCTTATGCCTGACATGTCACTCTGACATCTGCTAGAAAGACAACATAGCAAGGAAAAGCAAAGTAGGAGGTTTCTGAACTGCACTGACAACACCTTTCTGACACAGGTGATCCAGGAATTAATAAGGAGTGGTGCACCTGATACTTACAAATGGGGAAGAAGTGCTCAGGGATGTGGAATTCAGAGACGACCTTTGACTGCAGTAACCAGGGATAGTGGAAATCAGCACCCTAAGAGGCTGGACTAGGGCAGAAAGCAGAATCACCACCCTGGTCATCAGAAGCCCAGATTTTGGCCTGTTCCCTTTAATCAAGAGAGAAAAATGTGAAGTTCTGCGCCTCAGGAGAAATAACTGCATGCAACAACGCCTTTTGGGGACAACTGGCTGGAAAGCAGTCTGGTGGAAAAAAAGTTGGAAAAAGGTGGAAAACAAGTTAAGTAGGAGCCAAAAATGTGCCCTCATGACAAAGCAGGCCAAGAAATCCTTGGCTGTAATTAGGAGTGTTGTCAGCAAGGGGAGAGAGGTGATCCTTCCCCAGTAATCATCTGTGTCTGGGCTCCAGCACCAGGGAGAAATGGAGCTACTGGAGAAGGCCAAGTGAGGGGTTACAGAGGGGGTTAAGGGGCTGGGGCACCTTCCATTGCAAGAGAGACTGAGAGAGCTGGGAGTGTTTAGCCTGGAGGATTGGAGGGGCGACCAGTTGGAGGTCAGTCTCTCACAGCACACGCCAGGGATCAAATACTTGCACCCGTACTACTTAACATCTTCATTAATGACATGGGTGATGGGGAAGGGCTCGTCCTGATCAGGTTTGATACAAAACCTGGAGAAACTGCTATAATATACTAGATAAGTGTGTTACCTTTCAGAGGGACATAAACAGGCTGGAGAATTGAGCAGACAGGATCTTTTGAAGTTCAGCAAAAGTTTTGGTTGACCTTGCTCGAACAGTGGGATTGCACTACATAGTCTCAAGAGTTCCCTTCCAGCCTCGAAAAATACGCGATTTTGTGATTCAGTACTTGATGAGGTACATTCTGCATTTATTTTCACTGATGTTGATAGGATATCATTAAGTGTCTAACCCCTAGAGACATGCAATGAGCAAATGCCTCTGAGGGCTATGTACTATCCTTTATTTAGAAGAGATCATATCATAGGTTAACAGTCTTTGACAAGGGCTGTAAAAAATCAACTGTAAAAGACTTTGAAACAGCTCACTAGAAAGGATGACTGATTAATTATAGCTCAAGAAAATTATGCTATATAATTTCTAAGGTGGTACTCCAAAGTAATTTCCTTCACATCTATTGGCTTGGATCAGGCCTCTTTTGAATTAAAAAAAAAAAAAAACAGACAGTGTAAAAAATGCACAAATAAGGAAACACTTAAAAAATAGTACAGACAGAAAATATCTACCTCATATAATGGGGTTTTTTTGACAAAATAAATAAAGAAATCACATTATCAAGAAACTGGTAATTACAGAACTGTTATGGAACTTCTACTGGATGGATCTTTTACAAACAGAAAACTAAGGAATAAGCATTGAATAAGCAATCTGGCTTCAAGAAATACTGCCCCATGTCCTGCAGCTTGTTTCTTCACCTGAGAAGATAAACCAGTCTGAGGGTAAACTGCACATTGAAACAGCATGTGTCAAAATATTGCTCCCCTTATTTACTGTACTTGGAACATTTTTTAGCAATTTTTAAATTTAATTTTGGAAATGATGCCTCCAAGCTTTATTAGCTTTACTATAGGACTAGAAAGGCTATAAACTTCAGACGAGAAGAGGGAGGACAAGATGCCTGAGGAAGTGGGACTCTAATTTGGCTTTTGCTTCAAAACCAGAGAGAGTAATGAAATCCCAGCCTAAAGGCTGGATTTGTAAAGATTATTTAGGTATCCAAAGGCATAGATGGATGCCTAGTGTGATCTCAAAACCATTAAACATGAATTTAATAGGTGTTTCCAAAAACGAAGAGCCTATTTCAGTCTGTAATTGCCTAGGTACCTTTCAAGCTAGATCTTAATACCTTGAAAAGTGGCTCACAAAACAAGCAGCACATCTTGTTCCCAAATCAGATTATTGCTGAGTCTTACACTCTAGGTCTGAAATCTCTTGTGCCTTGAGATGACTTGTTGACCGTGGATGGGAAAAGCAGAAAAATGATTTTTAGTTTGGTTTACATCAAATTATTAGCAAATATATTTTTATATTTTCTCTTATGTGGATGCTCTTAAATCCTGCACTGAATCAGGAAAGAATTACTTAATTCAGGAAAGAATTATTGAAAATTTGAAAGAATTGCTGAAAATTTTTCTCTTCCAGGTAAGTTTTCACTAGTTTAACTGAATTGCTTTGTAAAATACATAATTTGATTGAGTCAATGCAATATTGGATATAAATGTGAACCAGCAAAGGTGTTTCCCTCTGTTAATTCTGAAGCTAGTGACTAGTACTATCCTAGCTGGTCCTTTACACTTGGGGGAGACATAAGGCTATACATGGTTATGGAGATTCTTAGACCCTTTCAGTCATAAGCAAATCTCAGAGAAGGAAAATGAAAAATATTCTGAGAGGACAGGCTTTGTAATTTTTTGATTAAGTTTGTATTCTTATTTTCTCAAATGCATTTGTGTACCTCTGAAGGACTTTCTGCTCTTTGCCTGAGACCAAGTTGTAATCAGTTCACATATATGACTTAATGGAAGTTTGTTCCATTTTCTATGTGGGAATTTTTCATGCATGTGAAAAAGAAAAGAGATAATTTCTTCTTTTTTTCCATCATTGAACCTGCATTCACTTTTGTTTAGTGAGATCATCTGTTCAATTTCTTTCATATTATCAAGTAGTCAATGAGAGAAAAAAACTATAAAATATGAAGGTGGTAAATGAAAATGACAAGAAAAATTTAGATCAGGTACCATGAAAAATTACTGACTAAAAGACTTGAGGGAAAACCTCTCAGAGGAAGTCGTGAAGGGTGCTAATCTAGAGATATGCAAAATTAAGCTAAAAAAATTAGTTGTCAGCAAGTATGCTTTAGGGAATGCAGCAGAGAACTTAAACAGGCTACCAGATTCACAGTGAGGCATGACTGTTGCCTTGAAACACATGCTCCTGACCATAGGACCTCAGGGTTAGCAAGCTCATGCATTAAAATACTTAATTAGACAATTTAATGGGATAGTAAAGTTGATAGCCATCTTTTATATAAAAAAATTGAACAAGTGGACTGCCTTACTGATAGCAAAACTAAGAGTTTAAATCCATGTCTTCCAGAATATTTTAATTACTCAGACTTCCTCTGAATGGGAAAATAACTTTTAAAAGCAGAAATTTAAAAATGTTGTGATCAAGGAGAAGATGAGGGAAATGAAAGAATTTTGTTGACTAGTGGTTTTGAGAATGAAAAGTAGCAGAATTTTAGCTTTTCAAAGAAATATGTGTGTATATATATATATGCGTGTGTGTGTGTGTGTGCTAAATTTTATATAACATTACTGAATGCAAACTGGAAGTGAAAACTGACGTAATTCTTCTAAAATAAGACAAGGGTTTTTTTTCACATTATTGCACTCTAATATGTATCATATCTCTCTCCGAAGAAATGATTATTCTACCAAGTATTTAAGATTTGATGGTTGTGTTATAGTGCAAAAATTCTTAATCCATTTAAGAACTACTAGTTGGAAGCAAAATTAATGGGTTTTTGCCTCCTTTTTTTTTTTTTTTTTGTTTGAAGCGGTTGTATGCTCTTTTTTCCTATTAATTTTAAACAATTCTGTTAGAAATATCTGGGGTTTACTCATTACTTAGGCTACATCAATGCTATTATGTGTATTACCATGCTCTCAGAGCTCACTGCTAGGAGTACAGCAAACCATAAGGTTTTTCACTCTACTTTTGTGCTTGCTCCTTGATTTCTCTGCATCTGGTGTGATTACTTTCTGGTGGAAATATTCTGTCTCCCTCACAGATCTAGATAGGACCACCGTGTGAGTAGATTTTTTTTATTTTTTCATTTGGTGGAAAGGGGTAAAAGCATAATTTTAGCAATGTGACTATGAATCCATCTGAAATGGTGGAGTGCTCGTACTTCATCACCACAGTGGTAGCAGTGATATATGTAAACCTCTAAAGTAGAATATAGAATTACAAAAAGGCCAAGTAATGTAATTTTCATTCTCTGGCTTTGTTGCAGGTGCTTAAAGTTGTAAGGTCTTTTAAAAATTTTTAACTGGTGTTGTATCACACAAGTGACAACTATTGATAGAGTTTTGAGCTTATAATCATTAAAACTTTGTAATATTATGGTTGTATAAATCTATTGCAAAAATGTGGTGAGTAGGAAGGATCCGTCCTTTTGACAAGGGTGAGTTTATCAGAACAACAATGTTATCAGAGAATTATTTCCACTGTTACATAGTGAAAATAAAGAAGTGAGTACTAATGAAGCTCGGAAAGAAATTTAATATTTCCAAACAGCAGTCAGAGGCTGTCCACAAAACTACCTGATGGTGCCTAAATATCAGAGATATACCTCTAAGTTAGCCACATTTGATAAAGACATCTTACATACTCAACCTGGGAGCGGGTATGAGGGTTGGGTTCTAGACTTTTCTATACAGGAAAGCATACAGGCAGGAATAACAGTATCTCCTTAACAAGGTATCAGAGCATTGCCTTAAAGGTGACTTGTACAATGTGAACTGTCAGAACATTTGGGGCTTTGATAAATGAGTCTTATATGCAGGAGCTAGAAACAATTTCCGCAACTGATAACATCAGATCTTTATTTCAAGTGCACCTCCAGTTGCAGTCTACATCCCTGCAGTGTGACCATTTTTCCTAATTAAGATTATCATCTCTGCCAGGCTGAACTGTATCTACATCAATTAACTTATTCAAATTGATTATGGAATAGGGCCTAGAAGGAATAATGTGGCACTCAGTGATATTTTCTTTCATATGTCTCTTTACACATGCCTTTGTCCTTTGCTTTGATCTCTAAAAAGTCTCACTGAATTGCAAATTTCACTCACCTCATTGAGACAAGCACCAGCATGCAGTGCCTTATCTGTGGGCAGAACACATTATACAACATGGGCACTACTGCAAAACCAGTAATCAAAGTGATAACACTTCCAGTTTTATTTTGTTTCCTTCACGTAGGACCAAATTATACTGATTCTTATACACAGGCCTTTTTAACCTCAGCAGCGCTGATGGATGTGCGGAGAACAGTTGAGAATTACAATACTTATGAAACAAAAAAAAAAGATTTTTTTCTACGCTGAATAACTTTTCAGGCTCTTTCAATCCATTAATATTCATTTCATTAGAGTCTATATAGTAACAAAATTACCTGAAAGAAAGAGATTGGCCTGAACAATGAGAATAGCTTCATATACTTCAAGTAGGGACCTATACATGGAGATAGTTTGTTTTCTTCAGAATTTTTTTTCATCCTAAGCCACACCATTTACTAAGAGGGTGCTTACCAATTGCTTCATTGCTGCAAACACTCTGCTATAATGAGGAGCTGCTGTGCAACCAGGACAGTCTTTTCCAACATTTTATTAGCAATGAATTGACTTAGACCTTCTTTCACACAGCACTTGCATTTTCAAATCACTTCATCTTTCTTAACAATTCCAGAGCTATTTCTACTTAATGTATAATATTTGATATTATTAATAGATTTATGTAGACTGTTATATGAAAAGAATTTTGTCCTTAAACAGTTCAAGTTTTGCCACAATGAATGCCAGAGTTATGACTAATCTCTGGTAATGGAGGAGAAAGATTTTCATGCATGTGTTTTTCTTTCAACTAAGTCAAAAGAAAACAACTGTAAAACCTAAGCTGACAGTATTCTAATACTATGCTTCTGTGAGGTTTATGCTTGCTTTTGAAGAGGCATATGCCAAACTGGGCATTAATTTCAAGTACGGTAGAATAAACTTTCAAAACCTATCTGCCCTACACTGCGTAGTAATAGCCTCACACCTGGACCTTCCACTGAGGAAATTTGTCTTTTAATCCATCTGGAAAAAAATGATGAGGAAGACTCCAAGGAGGAAAAATTTGCTGGACTTGTGTCAGTGACATGAGCCTTTGTTTTGTTTTGTTTTCCTGCAGATAGAATGAATTCTCAGACACAGTGGGCTTAGTCTGACTTGCTTGACTTTTACTGTCTCTACCTTATATTGTAGTTAAAACACTGCAATACACTGCAGCAAGTGGTTCAGGAGTCAGGATTGTTCATAAAAATCTGTGATCACAACATGTTGCAACTTTAAAAAAGACTTCTCAGGTGGTAATGGATCTTTCAACTGAAGTATTACTTAATCATTTTCAGAAATACTGATATTAAAATTATTTACAATTGGTCTGATATTTCTAAACAAAACCAGAGTCTATGTAGCCAAAATTATCTCTCTGCTGCTTCTTTAAGGGAGGATATGGGAGGTGTTATCTTACCCTCCTAAGACAGTTCCAGTTTTCTGAACACTTCTGTTGAAATTAGATTCTTATTTAGAGTGAGCTAGACAGAAAAACTCCAATTAAACAAAATTGTGTCAAAATTACAATTCATTAAGATGGAAATATTTGTACAGGGGGAACACAACATTTTGGCTTTGATATAACGATGTGCAGTCCAGGAAAGTGTTCCCTGCAAAAACCACAAACATATACAAATATAAATAAACACTGGAAGCATACACTGCCTTTTTTTTTGTCTACTCTACAGCTCACAAACCTGTGTGGCATCTTAGTGTGCTAGGTGCTTGCTCTCTTCTATCATATAAGATAGATAAACCTATCAAAATTTAGTAACAGAGGGCATATTTGATTCTTTATTTACTTTGAAATCAAACAGATGTATTTTGGGAGTATTTGGAAATGGACAGGTAGTTTAAAGACACACACAGCTGTATTCCTTTAAGTAAAAGGGTAAATATTAGCCAACCAGGTCATTTCCTGTCCTACAAAACATTCTTATAAATGATGTAAACTTGCAAACTCACCTTCTTTGTATTAAAGAACTTGCTTCTTTTTCTGTTACTGATATTGGAAGTGAAAAACAAAATTGGATTGATCAGATTATCTTATGCTAAAGGCAAGAGAATTGGGGATGATATCATTCCAGAACAATGCCATATTGGGATGACATCTGCTGTACGAATTCAATGTTTTAACAATAAGTTTAGAAGCATTTTTAGGCCATGCCTATAATAATGTTTCTTTATTTTGAAGGAAGAAAATATTAAATGCAGTATAGGAAAAATGCTTAGTAGGAGAATACATATTAAAAAACATTATTGCTGTTGAATACTTAATGACTTATCTTCGCAAGAGCTGGAAATGGAGTTTTATAGAAGAACCATCATCAGAGTTTGCTCAGTGATTTTTTTTATGTACAGCATTTAGGATTAATATTTTTAAACTGAAATGGCAACGCTTAATTGTTTTTAACAAAAACTCTAGTAATCATGTTGTTAATTTATTGCAGTACTGTGTGATTCTGGAAAATGTTTCTTTTCTGGAGCATGCCCTCCTATATAAACAAACTCTTTACAAGTCTTACCCTTGGTATGTCTATCTAAAGTTTACCCTAGTGAAGGATGTCCATTTATTAACATTGAACTTTGAGCAGGATTGATTGACATAGTGAATAATTCCAATTAGTGATTAATTCCAAATTAATACCACCCACTTTAAGTATTGATGAAAGTTGATTGAACTTCAACCATACCATTTAAATTCTACAGAATAAACCCTCAGTGTTCCTAGAAGTCATAGCTTTCTTGCCAGGGCTTTCACTTCAACAAAAATCTCTGCTGATTTCACTGGAATTTAAATAAAGGCAAAGCTGGAAACTTTAGAGACCCTTAGCTCCTTTTGGCAGGTTTTCTGTAATAGATTTTTCTCCTCTAAGTCTTCAATCTGGGAAAATAAGAACACCATAAATATGTCTTTTAGTTACTATGTTTATAAAGTTGCTCACTTTGGCTGAAATTCATCACTTCAACTGTTACTGGTTTCTACATTAATTTTGGTCACCAGTACAAAGCAGTTTAGCACCTTCAAAGCAGGTTTGTCCACCAAACCACATCAAGCTTCTGTGAACTTTATGGTTAACCTGTGAGTAATATTATTGACTGGCACACAAATCTGCAGATAGATGTGATATGCTTGCATACATGGGGGCAAATTTGGCCAGCTCATTCACCAACATGTCCTTTTTTATACCCACTTGAGCTTTGCTTAAACATCTGAATTAAAGATTTTTTTTTTAATATATATCTGTATATAAAAATATGCATGTTCAGTTAAAATTTGAATTAGCGTTTTTCATCAGGAGTTCTGCTTAAACACAATGTAGAAAAATGCATATGGCAAGAGTAGACATAGAAACCCATGGATGTCAGGAACTCTACTAGGCCCACTGATGCTGGGAGCAAAAAGTAATCCAATTCCTCACTCAAAATTATACTTAGTGATGACACTCCATTACTTGTCTTGATGACCTACAATAATGATAAAATTAATGCATTAGTCACATGCAATCAAATTGGCTCCCAGGAAGTAATGCAGTCTGATTAGGAACAGCCTTTGTTTCAAAATTTCCCCTTTTTTACACTGTACAGCAAGTGATATCATTTGATTAGGAGAACAAACTGAACTGAATTTTAGAGGGCAAATTGATTATAACAAGACATCTGAAAACACTTTTTAAAACCAGGATAAATTTCTGTGAGGTTTGATTTTATTGAGCAGGTATGACCAAGATCAGTGAAAATACACTTGTTCTTTGAAACATAATCAAAAGTAAAATATTTTCTTCTTTTTGTAAACCTGTCTATGATGTACTTTTGGAGTCCTGTGAATTTTGTAAAATCACACTGTTACTGCTTCTTCAGTCTTCTCCTCTACATGTCACAGTCTGCAACTGCTCATGCTTACATGTGTTTGTGTGGTAACATAAAGTTTGAAGACAATATCACGGGACACCAACTCTTTTAACTCAAATAAGGAAAATTTGCAAATGAAATAATTTTATACAAATTAGATGCAAACTGGTTTACAAATATGTGTACAATAAAATGTTCATATAAACAGACACGAAGGCTAGCAAAAATATGGCTGATGTTCCCATCAACTGTCATGTAAAAAGAGGTTCTCAACTATGGCCCTCTTCTGTTTACATTTTATGTTATCAAGTTCAAAATTCTCAAAGCTCCAGCCTGAATTTAAAATTAGCATTCATAGCAGAAACTGAAATGTTTCAATGATGTGTGTTACATCCTCTAGGTACTGAAAGAGGAATAACTGTATTGTGCCAAGAATAGCTGCTGCCAGGTAAGGCTATTATAACATTTCAAAAAGTCTGGAATGTGACACATTGCCAAGTGAGCTTATAGAAGAGAAAACAAGCAACTGATTTTAAAGTGATATTTACTTTTTATCAATACACTGGAGCAAAAATATTAGTGTTAATTCTCCCCCCCCACCCCCTCCCATAAACACACTTTACTAAAAGCTCTTATTAAGTAACAAAGAATTCCACTTATTTAGGGAAGTATATTGAAAACCTGAGATACAACTTCATATTATTTCAAAGATACAAATACAAAATCTGATTATCCTGATATTTTTGCTTAAAGGTATTTTTATCATCATATTATCTTCAGTAACATGAAGGTTTCTTGAATTACTTTGGAGCATTGAATGCAACATCAGCAAAGATAATACTACCATTTTACTTATATTAATTTATGTATCTAGATTACAAGCTAATGTTCTCTGATGTATAGCAAGAGCTTAGAAAACATCCTGCTTTCTTGTGTATGCTTTTTCTTAGTTTATATAGTTTCAAGTTATAAATTTTTAAAATTATTATAAAAATATAAAGAACTAAATAAAATTGTCATTCTTGAGTAGTTGCATACCATAGCTCTTTGATTTTATTTTTACTACTGACATTTAATTGAATTCCAGTGACATCAAAACTAACTCAGTAGTCTCACAGTGCCTTCCTGTAGTATATTTACTGATTATTTAACAATAATTAAATATTGCAAATGGTTCAAAAAACGAAGCTGATATGCAAAAATTGAGTATAATAATTTTAAATGAACAGCACTGAGAAGGGACTACTAACAAAAATAATTATAGGAACATTTTGAGAGAAAATGAACAATGAAATATAAAATACTTAACGAAAAATCTGCAATTCGCATTTAAAAAAAATTAGTTCTGAAACCCTGAACAATGTTACTAACATATAGGGCACAATAATAACTGTGATGGTCACATAATCATACCCTGGGAGTCTCGTAAGTTCTCACTACAAGTCTGCCTGCTTGTAATATTTTGCACAGAGGAAGAGACACATCTCCAGAAGGAACAATAAAGATGATTAATCTGGCAGACGAACTACTGAGTGGTAGGTTTCACAAGCTTCATGTGACTCTAAAATTTCCTTGTTGATTTACAACAGTAACTACCTGCTTAGCACACTTCCTTTAGCAAGAAAGGATAACAGTTAATACACCACAAACAGAATCAATATTAAAGAATTGTTTAATATACAGAAAGTCATACAAATTATCACTGCTTGAAGTGCCATATGAGGCCATCACCAACAACCACAATTGGATTATATATTTCCTCAACCAAATGATAAATGATTTCACGGTAGTGTGTTATGATATTCAGAATTTTAAATACCAAATATTTTAAAACAAAATGTAGCATGAAACAGAAACAGCAAACATGATTATACTTTCCTGTGGAGAAAACAAATGGATCTCCATTTTCAGAGTTAGCAACCAATTGGCTTATATATGATATTATACCCGTAGGGTACTCCTCTTCTAAGGTCAGGAGACCTAAAATGAAGTTACTAAAACAAAGACAAAACAGGGAAATCCAGCCTTTTCTTTTGCCTGAGAAGTTTTGTTTCACATATAGTGGTGACTGTTGTGGCAGATTTTGGCATCTTGATTAAGTGTCTTAAAACCTACAGCACTTATCGCTGGGTAACGTTATCCTTGCATTGGGAAGAAAGATTGCTAAACTGTAAATCATTGTCACCCTTTCTCAGATATGGGCATAGGACAAGTGAGTTGCACAGAACCAGTGTATGTGAAATATCCTTCTGCTTTGCTGTATTCTGTTGTGTCCCTGGGTAGCAATAAGACAGGCTACTTTTCCACCCTCCTAGACAGTAATCAACTCACATTTACCCTTTTTTAAAATTAATTGGAATAAATACACAGACCTACCTTTGTTATTGCCCATTATCATCCTCTACTAGATTCCATGAAACACATTTTTTCAGAAAATGAGAAGGCAAACCAGGTGTTAGATTATTTATGTTTGACAAATTCATATCATTTAAATAATTAAAACTAATTTGTGTTGAGAGCTACAGTTGCATTTTTATTAGAGAAACAAGTACAAATAGGCATCACTACAGAGTTGTTTATTCAATAATGAGATTAAATGAAATGGATTTTGTAGTCTCAATTCTTTGATTAATGTGGCAATTGGAACTTCTGTGCCCTAACAATGTGGAAACAGATGCTTACCCACTATAAATCTGTACTTTTTTTTTCTTTAAAGCTACACCTTTTAAATTATCCCTAAAAATATATTGTCAGCAAAATACT